>OY755046.1:10323616-10813616 GCA_963576565.1 Aspidapion aeneum
GAAAAGAAGGATTTGGGTAATCTTTTAACTGCATTTGACATAAGTGTACACAATTCCGAATATACCAGAGTTACAAACCATTCTAAAAAAATGATAGATTATGCCTGCTCTAATCTTGATAGTGAATTAAAAGCTACAACAATCATTCCAGGTATGTCAGACCACTATGCAATACAGCTTAATGTATCTTCGCTAAAATTCCAACATAAAAAACTAATGAAGTATGGACGCATATACAGCAAAAAAAACTTTGATAATTTTAGGATTTTATGCTTAAGGTCCAGTTGGGCTAAGGTATACGATCACCATGAACCATTCAACTGCTTTCACAACATCTTAGTAAAGACTTTTTGCAAATCTTTTCCACTTCACAAAATCAGGGATAAAAAGAAAAAAGTTTGGGTAACAAAGGGTATTAAAATAGCATCTAGAAATATTAGATTTCTTGATGAACTAAAAAGGTATTATAAAAATGAATTTGTGACCAATTATGTGAAATGCTACAAAAAAATATATAAGAAAATTATAAAACTTGCTAAAGATAACTATTATAAAAGCAGAATAACTGAGGCGGGAAATAGTGCGAAAGAAAACTGGAAGATAATAAACTCACTTCGTGGTAAATCAAATAATAGTAAATCACTCAAAACAGCGATACAACCTAGCATATTAAACAACTTCTGTTGTACAGTAGTAATAAACTAACAGCTCATATTGCCCCCTCAACAGACCCTTTAAGCTATTTGCCTTCCTTAAATATACCTTACGATTTCCAGTTTAACCACACTACTTTAGCTGAAATAAAAACGGTCTTGTCAAGCATAAAAAATAAAAATAGTTCAGGAGTCGATGGAATATCTACTAAAATATTGTTACATTTACCAGATAGAGTAATAAAGTTATTGGCCGATCTTATAAATGACTCTTTTGACAAGGGTTATTTTCCTAGCTGCTTAAAATCAGCTCTAGTGATCCCTATTCACAAAGGTGGAGAGACAGACGACCCTGCTAATTTTCGCCCAATATCTCTTCTATCATCGATCTCTAAATTAATTGAAAAAATTATTAATAAAAAATTAAATGACTATCTTTATAATCTTAACTTGCTCTCAAAGGTCCAATTTGGCTTCCAGAAAAACAAAAGTACTAACGACCCCATGTTCTCATTTTTAGAGAGTATATATCTCGGCATAAATGAAGGAGAATGTGTTGCAGCGGTGTTCTGTGACTTCTCAAAAGCGTTTGACTGCGTTGATCATAGGATACTGCTGCAAAAACTTAAACACTATGGTATTAAAAATGTTGAACATAAATGGTCAGAGTCGTATCTTACTGAAAGAACCCAGGCAGTTAAAGGTGAAGATGGCCAACTATCTGAAGTCCAAACCATAACAAGAGGCGTTCCGCAAGGGTCAGTACTTGGTCCTACACTTTTTAAAATTTATATTGATGATCTTGCATACCTGGATATAGATGGAAAAATCACAATATTTGTGGATGATACAACCATCCAATGGAAAGCACCTAAAGAAACTATCCATCATATAGTTTCTCGAGATGTGCAAAAAAATAGGAGCATGGTGCGATAGTAACCTTCTCTGCTTCAACATAAGCAAAACTAACATTCTCTCCTTTCGTTCAACAATAGAATCTATAAGCATAGGGAATCAATCAATTGACCCTAAACCATTTGTAAAATTTCTGGGTCTAGTTGTGGATAGCAAACTTAACTTTAATCAGCATATATGTCTTCTTAACTCTAAATTATCATCTGCCTGCTTTGCTATAAGTGTAGTTAAGCGAGAACTAAACTTTGAATCAGCCCGAGCTACTTACTTTGCCTTATTTGAATCCCAAATGAGATATGGGATTGCATTCTGGGGACTTTGTTGTGTCACCCTTTTTGAGTCAGTCTTTATTCTACAAAAGCGAGCAGTACGCAAACTAGTTAATGTCAATCCTCAAGAACATTGTAGGCCACTTTTTAAAATTGCAGGAATATTAACGTTACCGTGTCTTTTTATTTTGGAGACAGTCAGCCTGGTTCATAAAAAGAAGCTTCAAGAACCAAATACTCAAACTGATCGTTACTATACAACTCGTCAATCTGGGAACTTGCCACTTCCAATACCTAGGCTAGCTTTGACAAAACATTCATTGATTTACGAAAGTATAAAATTATACAATCATTTACCCATCGCATTTAGACAAACTCAAGATTTAAAAGTATTCAGAAGGTTAGTACGTAATTGCTTTGAAACAAAAGCTTACTATAGCTGCAATGAGTATTACACAGATGGGCTTGATACATAATTTGAGTAACTGTGATTGTATGTCTTATATTTTTATTATATTTTTTTTATGTAACCTGAATTTTAATTTTAGATTAACATTTTTATTTTTTTGTAAGTAGTTTCGTTCCAACTTTTTAATCGATTGATTGTGCTGTTGTAATTGTGTATGTGTGCATATTCATAGTTGTCCATATTTTACTGAAATTTTAAAATAGTTGGGTACAATTTTAATTTATATTGACTTATACATGCTCGTTCGAATTTTACTAGAATTGCGCTTAACTTCGAACATTCTCAATGGCCTAAAGGGGGCTACTCTTAATTATAGATTGTGTGTGATTATGCGACCAGACAATGTTGTTTTTATTAGTGCTGATTTATTACTATTTACTTTAGTCTTAAGTTCTTGCTTTGTCAATAGGAATTAATTCTTCAGACAATAAAGCTTTTTTGAATTGAATTGAATCACATCCAATCACCTTTGAAATGGCCAGTCGGTCGGGTTCTCGAATTGCATCCCGGCGGAGACGGTCAAGTGCGTGTAGCGACGGTACGAACGGCTACCGGTGTTTACAAGCGGCCAGTTGTAAAACTGTGCCTCTTGCCGAATTAAAACTAATTTTAATTTTTTCTACCTATTACCGGGTATTACAATAGGTTTTTCTTTATTTTTATTTTTTTTGAATTTTTTGTTTGTTTGTTTTGCCTTTTTCGGGTTTTTGTTATCTCTAAATGAACTTACGATACTTATCTGTTTGCCATTCATTTATATTTATCGATCGATCATTTTTTCTTATATCTATATCTGTCCGGTTGATATTCTAAAATTGTGTGTTTTGGAGGGCAGTTATGTTAGCTCCCGCTAAATTTCGCGGTTGTTTTTAAAATTTTAAAACCACACAATTGGATGACGGACAGAGTACATTTTCCGCGCATTGGACATGCGCACCAAGAATCAGTGAGATCCTTTTCTACCGCCTCGAGAAAATGGCGTGTTAATTTACTTTCTCCAACATTTACAAATTTCTACACTTGAAAGTGCTCGATTTTGGTGTACTGAAGCATAGAACTGGAAACTTCAGCCCTTCAGCTACGTGGTGCCATCATTAGATCCAGAACGGGGCCCCTAGAACGTGGAGAAATTGGCTGCAAACTGGTGAGTACTTTGTTTCTGATTTCCGTTGTGTGGTAACAGCATTTAACCTATGGACCTTTGATTATTTCGTGATTTCGTATCAATATATTTATGTTTGTTCGCGCTTTCATTAATTAAAATATATACAGTCCACTGCAGTTATCGTTTTTCTTACTGCGGGCAAACACCTAGATTTGAAGAGGAACTGGAACGAAGAGTCTGCCTTCGCCTGTTTCGCGACCTCATTCGATTCGGTTATTTGATTTACACAAATAGCACGCTTGTCTAGCAATAATGTCTTTTTTGGTTTTGACATTTTGATATTGAAAATTACCTTTTATTAAAAACCAAAGATTTGTCCTCTAAAACGCTTTAAAAATCCAATTTTAGTTTATAAAATGAAAGAAAAATCAATTAATAAAAATTTCATTGAATTAAAGAATTTTTAATTTATTCCAATTATTTATTAATTAGTAAATTTTAATTAAGGTTGCTTGTACTAACTATCCTCTGATATTACCAATTACCAAACTAGTAAAGAAAAAAAGTTTTGTGTTGAATGAGTCTCGATCCCATGCCCTGCGGATCACGAGTCGAGCGCTAAATACCCTATGCTATACGGGCTCTTTAGGAAAATACCGGAGTCCGCGATTAAGTATGTCTATGCCGGCAGTGTAACTCAAGTAATTCAAACAGCGCGCGCGTGGCAGCTTACAATACTGTATTGGTCGACTATACCTTTTAATTCCTTTGGTATATTCGATATATAACTCACCCGAGTTGATATTTTTAACACACGTGACTTACGAAAAATCTCGCCGAAAACGGAAAATTTTGGAAATTTGTAAGTTTGAAAAGTTACAGGATAACTGCTGAAAATGTAAATTGAAAGGAACCGGTTAGAAGGACCATCCAATGACGGTGCAAACGTAAGTTGGGTTGAGTTTAGGTTGGCTGGTTCACCACTTGCACCACTCATTCGAGAAATACCCAATATTTTAAGATAAGAAATTGAAAAACGTAATTGTAACGTTTTTTGATTGAGATTTTTCAAGCAAGCAAATCATCATCTAATTCTAATTCGAAAAGAAGTGATGACACTGAGATGATAAATAACATTGAAGAACAACTTGAGAAATACATAAAAACAGCCAAAATATTAAAAAATGATGATCCTTTGGCTTGGTGTGCAAACAAAAAAAGAGATTTTTCCACTTTTGTATAAATCTGCGATAATTTATTTAGCACCCCCACCAAGTAGCGTTGCCAGCGAACAGTTGTTTTCAACAGCTGGTAATATTTATGAAAGTGCGAGAAAGCGTTTTATACTAGAAAGGGCCGAAAGCTTAATTTTGCTACATTATAACTTGCTTAAACTCAACTTTAGATATTAGATATATTTTTGACCGTAACTACGGACATAATAAGGTTTCCTCTGCCGACTATTTTTAGCTCACACTACTATACTATAGTAGTGTGTGCTATGGTGATCCTAATTTTTTCGAGAAAAAAAAAGTTGCTCCGATTTCAAAATTTTTTATATATCTTTGCGTTTCTGATAATTTTGAAACAGTCTGTCTGCCTGTAACGACCAACGCGCATAACACAAAAACCGCTTGCCCGATTTTAATGAAATGTGGTACCTAGGCTGGGTCTTGGGCCGAGATGGTCCCATTTAAAAATGAACAAAATCCACCAAACACAAGCCAAATAACAGGGTGGGGGTAAATTTCAAAAATTAGAGTTTATGTGAAAATATGGCGTTTGTGATATCAAACGAAAGGTTCGGTTCGGGGTGGGGGTAGATGTAAAAAATTAGAGTTTAAGTCAAAACATGGCTTGTGTGGTATCAAACGAAAGGTAATTGAGTGTGGAGTTGAACAAAATATATTTAAGTTTTTAGTTATATTAGCTCACACGTACTCTATAACTATAGTACCTAGTGTGACCTTAGGTGCCCATATATTGGCAGAGTAATTGTTTAATAGTTATGCAATTTTGAGGAGTTAACCGTCAACACTTTTGCTAGTTTAAAAAACGTCAGGAATTGGACGTTTACGTCTGCGCTATACAGGATGGGAAAAAATTACACCAAATCTATTTGTTAATAACATTTTAGATATTTAAAGAATTTTAAAAAAACCATTGTTGTATATTTTAAATAACAATAATTACATAATATCCTCCAAACCTTTATTATTTTTTTAAAATCTATTATTTGTGTTTATTTCTATAAAAAATCCTAAGCCCAATAATCGATATTTATATTGGATCGATACTGACGGGGTTTTACCTAAAGTAACTGATAATAAGTGTTCCTTATAGGTAGCGAATCATGACACAAATGATGTCACTTTTACCCCCAATAAATCACTGTCAGCACAATAACATTGATATTTATAACCTTTCTATCTGACTTTAATATTTCTCAATTTTATTAGGTGCCGACAATGATTTTTTGGGGGAAAAATGACTTCTGTCATGTTTTGTTACCTATGAGGAGCACAGTACTCATTATCAGTCATCTTAGTTTTTCCACAGATTATCATATGTATTGTTACGGGTTCGCTGCTTCAAATAGAACTCACAAATGTCAAAAACGATATGTCAAATTATTTCGACAATTATGTACAAAAATACGCACTTAAACTTACTAATAACTTGCTAATAATTCACTACTTTAATCGTCCTATTAACTTCATGTTCATATCTCACGATCACTATAGTTATCTGTGACTGACTCGATGCGTGATAACCAGCCCTATTTATAGAGTCATCGAACTTTTTACTATGACATCATCCAAATAGACTAGACAGGTTTTCCAAGTAAGGCCTCGTAGAACGACTTCCATTAGTCTTTCAAATGTAGCTGGGGCATTGCATAGGCCAAATGGCATCACATTAAACCGATAAAGTCCACTTCCAGCAGAGAATGCTGTCTTCTCTTTATCTTTTTCAAAGATTCCTACTTGCCAATAATCACTTTTTAGGTCAAGAGTAGAAAACCAATATGGTCCTGCCAATGTTGTTAATGTGTCGTCTATTCTTGGCAGTGGGTGAAACTATCTTTCTTAGTCACATCGTTAAGTTTCCTGTAGTCGACGCAAAAGTACTTCCATCCTTTTTAGTGACCAACACAGGAGATGACCAAGGACTTGATGACTCTTCAATAACACCGTCACTGAGCATTTTATTAATGAGATTGTGAACTTCTTGTTTGGCCATTGGTAGTCTTCTTGGGGGCTGTCTTATCGGTTGGGCATCGCCAGTGTTGATGGAATGTTGAATAAGGTTTGTGCGTCCCGAACTACTCTTAGTCTCGAAGATATTAATTTGTTCTTCTATAAACTCTCTCGCTTTCCTAAATTCTTCTGGAGTGAGATGTTGCCAAGTTGACTGAAATTGCTGAAGTACCTCCGTTGGTAACTTGCTTTTATCCTCGGCAGTTGGCTCTTCACATCTTGTTACTTTTTGGACTGGTTCAAATAATGCTACCACTTCCCCCGTATTAATTTTGACGCTATTTGGGAAAATATTGGCGACTCCAATCGGGATGTCTTTATCGGTTTTAACTAGTGACTTTGCGATGAGGTAGGTGTTGGGTGTATTCTGTTGGCTTATGAGTCCGAGGCAGCTTGATGTTTTACTTTCTAGCCTCCCAAAATGTATGGTCTCACTGTTACCGACTAGTCTTGTTGTGCATACTGCCACCACCTTTATTGGTTCTTTATTGAAGTGACTATTTGACAAAATGAACTCTTCATTCCCAAATCTTATGGTATTAAGTTTATTATCAAACGCAAATCCAAGTTTACTTATCACGTCCATTCCCAAAATAAATTCGTCTTCTATTTCTGCAACTAATACAGTGTGGCGAATCTTCAATCTTCCCAGCCGTAGGTCTATGTCTGTCTGTCCCAACATGTCGGCGGATTCTCCAGTCACAGTCTTAAGTGTTATTTTCTTTTCTGTTGGTCGAATTTTATATCTCGTTGCAATTTTGAACTTAAGCAATGATATGGCAGCATCAGTGTCTGGGTGAATATCTCTAAATTGAGTAATTGCTAGTCCCAGGCCTCTAAAAAATCAAATTTGTTAATTAGATGTTTAAAAATATTTTTTCGTAGATTTAGATTAAAATGTTATTTAGAACTACAAAGTTATTTTTTTTTAAATTTGTTGAAAAAAGAAATATGGTTTTGTAATTCCCGTGTCATGTCCCCCTTAGGAGTTTATTATTTCAACTATTCAGTGTAAGACTACAATTGCACAAAAACTATAAATTTTAAATCTAACAATTTAAACAAAGGTAAATCTTTATGCTTCCTTACAAAATTTTAAGAAAAATAAAAAGAAAAGGATATCTAAAAATATTTATAAGCTCTGTTCCTCAATATATTGGTAATTCCCGTATCATTATTATTACCGCCATTTTTATCTACTCCCACCACTGGAAAGTATCTAAATGTTGCATCATCATGTTTGCTGGCCGGTTGGCTTTTAGTAACAACATTTTATTTGAGCGGTGCACACTTTGTTTTTGCTGCAGAGAAAAATATAATTTTTTTTTTGCCTGCTGTAACCTACTGGCTGTAATTCCCGTGGTAAGTAAAAACTAGTTTGGGATCGACGCATCTACAGGACTTTGAAGAAGTATGCTGAAAATATCCCGGACGCTGCTAGATCCCGCCTGACTCCACACCACAGTAAGGCACCACATTTTTATGGATTACCAAAGATCCATAAGAAGGATATACCACTGCGACCAATTACCAGCTCCAGGGACTCACCGACCAGCACTTTGTCGAGGTTTTTGTTGGACATAATTCAACCACTACAGGGTAAGTCCGAATCTTTTGTCAAAAACTCGGAACATTTTGTGGAGGTTTTAAAAGGTATCGAATTAGATCCCGGCGATAGATTTGTAAGTTTTGATGTAGAAAGTCTCTACACCAACGTGCCAATAAATGAGTCACTCAGTATCATTAAAAACAAATTACAAACTGATGATACACTTCACGAGAGAACAACGCTATCGGTGGAGGGGGTGATGGATCTTTTGGAGCACTGTCTCCGTAACTCTTACTTTCAAGTGAAAGATAAGTTTTACGCGCAAAATGACGGACTCCCAATGGGTTCATCTCTTTCGCCAGTGGTAGCAAACATCTACATGGAGTGGTTCGAGGGCCATGCGATCAACACAGCAAGAGTCAAACCAAAACTATGGCTACGATACATGGATGACACATTTATTATATGGCCGGAAAATGATGACGAACTACAAAATTTTCTACACCATTTAAACGGTATTCGACCAACAATCAAGTGCACCATGGAAATTGAAAAAGATTCGGCCTTACCTTTTTTGGATGTTCTTGTCAAACGATTAGACAGAAACATTCAAACCACTGTATATAGGAAACCTACACACACGGGACAGTACCTAAATTTTAAGTCTAATCATTCTGTTGCAACAAAACAAGGAGTTATAAGAAGTTTGTATTTAAGAGCCGTAAATATTTGTAGTAATAATGAAGAATTAACCACAGAAATTAACAACATTAAAAAGGACTTACAACAGAATGGTTATTCCGAGAAATTAATAAACTCAACGATATTTAAAATTAAAAACAAACTAAATGTACCAAATTCTCAAAATAATAATCCGTTAGGTGTTATTAACATTCCATATGTTCAAGGGATTTCAGAAAACATAAGACGAATAGCTAAACACTATAATATAAAAACAGTATTTTCTTCGGGAAATACGATAAGAAGTTTTGTAACTAAAACAAAACCAGACAATCCCTCAAATAATAAGGAATGTATTTACCAAATCCCGTGTGAGTGTGGTAAATCATATGTAGGTGAAACGAAACGCCCTCTTCAGGTTAGAGTAAATGAACATCTAAAAAGTACCCAATTAGGGGATATTGAAAAATCCGGTTTAGCAGATCATGCTTGGTCAAATGATCACAGGATTCAGTGGTCAGAAGCTAAAGTTTTACATAAGGAGTCGCATTGGCGAAAACGAAAGTTTATTGAAGCTGCGTATATAATGCAGAATAAAGAAGTTTTCAGTCAACCAAGCACGGACATACCAAACATGGAAACCACTCCTTAAGGAAAACAGGCGTCTTAGGATTAAAAAAGGGGGCGGGCCGTCACACCTGACTGCACACCAAGTAGTATAAGTAGTAGCCTAGAGACTAGATTGTTTAGTTCACACTTGATAACGGTTAGAGATACTTACTAACCGAAACGTCGTGTTTTAAAATAAATAAAGACAATGGAAGTCCGAAATTTTATTTCTAAGTAAAAACTAATTTAATAATATTTTTTTAAAAGAAAGTATTGAAATGTTGAAAACTGGTGCCTCCTGTTGTTAAAAAATAAATAAAACGTGTATCTTGTTTTAACGGGTCTAAAAATTTTAAAAAATAAAAATGTAATTACCGTGTATTTTTTATAACACGGGAGTTACATTAGAGTCACGGGAATTACACAAAAGTATTTTTTTGCTAGAACTTTACTGTTAATAAATAAATAATAATTTAATTTTGAAAAACCAAATAATTACATTCCTGCCAAATTTAAAATTATGCTTGCCTATACCCCCATTTTATAGTAAGCACGCGATATAATTGGTTGTTAGAACAAACTTTTTGTATCCACAAAAATTGTTTATAAATTCAAGCAAAAAAAAAACTAAGTCTGCAAGAGAACTGCAAATAAATTGGTTGGGCAAAATTTCCGATGTTGTGGTGATTTTGATATAAATTGGTACGAATAATAAACTTATGAAGACATTTACAAAAATCATATTTTTTTTTCCGGCGACGTAATATATGCGGCGTCGTCACGCTTTCAAGTGTGACGTGACATTGATCCAGATTTTCTGAAATAACTTAATAACTACATTAGATAGGACAGTTCTAATTTCACTTTTTGATAGACAATGAGTATGCCTTTCTAACAAGGTATTACACTTTGGAAGCGTGATTAAGTTCCATTAAATAAAAATTGTTAAATTTAGTTTTTATCAAAATTTACATTTTTGTATTTTTCCTTAATTTTGGTTTATCTGAAGCGGTTAAGTGGTCTTAGGGGTGATTTTGGGTTTGGTTGCAAACTAAGGTTCCTTTTGAGTCTGCCTATAAGAATATATTATAACTTTCACTCGCAGGAAATGATGCAAAAAATTTTTGAATTTGGTCAAGTCAGTTTTTTTTAAAGTCCATGGATTTCGTTCATAACAAAAACATTTTTTTACTACACTTTATTTTGAACTATTTTTTCTTAAGTTTTTATTATTATGTTTTAGAATTTAAAGAAAATTTTAAAAAATATATTGCAGTTCAAAAAAAATAGTCAGGGAGTTTGGGAATTTAATCCAAACACAAGAAATGATACTTTAAAAATCCTTAAATTTTGAATCAATTTTGGCACCTCTCCATTCATGTCCATGGGATTCTTATATTTCTAGGGTGATTTAAATTAAATCTCCAAAAACCATATTGAAGTTTTCATGCCATTTGCCCCTAAAAATAGCTATTTTTAGAGAATCCATGAAATCCCATAAAAACAAGTCATTACTGTTATTAACTTGCTGTAGATCTATGACTTGAACTTAACTATAGAAATTTTTGTACTTCTATTATATAAAGCATTCATTTTTTTTAATTAGTGGGGGTGCTGACCATATACTATCATCCAGTCTATTAAAATATCGGTTGAAGCAAAAAAAAAACGGAAAAAAACTGAAATTTTTTTTCGATATATTTCTTGAACTATGCTACCGATTTTATTGAAAAAAGCTGATGTTTGCAGGAAATGAATCAGGATTTTAAGAAAAAATAATTTATCCGCAATCTTGAAATTACAAGATGGAGCACAAAATCATGCTAAACCCTTTAAATTTGCTTGTTGAAGTGTAAACTTCTTTAGGCGCGTTTAGCAGTTTTTGTGGGTGAAGTCGGCTCGAGGTGACTAACTGCGACAGGAACATTGAGCGAGCGATATGATGATGCGGATGAAAGCCAGTTTTATTAATTTCGACTTGTTGAAGTTTACATTTCTGCCGTGTGGTCTTAAGCACACACACTTTTTTTTATATTTTTTGTTCCAGATCTTTTTTTAGTTTTTTCTTTTAATTTTAATTTTAATTTTTTTATAAAAAAATCCTATTTCTGCCACGTACGGACGAGGTACGCATTACTAAAATCAGTTGGATTGTTCCAAAAAAATTAATTTTTGTTTTAACATTTATTGTACAGATTTCAATTCTGTCTCCATTCATTTCCTAATAAATTAATTATTACTAAACCGATTTTCCTCAAATAAAAAGTATCAAGGCAAAAATTAATTGCGCTTTAAAGGTCCCTATCGAAATTTATCACCTTCTTAAAATTCATGATAGCGGTCAGAATCAAACTTAACCTTTCAAAGAGGTTTGTTTATTCTTATGTTTCGAGACACTATCCGTTTTTTTAAATTCGTTAAAAAGCTCTATCCGCCACACAGAACAAAACTTAAATCATTAGGCTTAGCAGTTTTGGAAGTATTAATTTTTATTTTAACCATTGATAGGGCAAAGGTGTGTCACAAACTATACGATTGCCTAATTCTGTCTGCATTTTCTCACAAATTCATTAAAACTAAACCGATTTCAATTAAATGAAAAGTATCATAGTGAGAATCGATTGCTCTTTGAGGATCACCATAGCAACTTTCGTCAATTTTTAAATCAAAGATGGCCCACTAAATAATATTTGTCTCTTTATGAAGGATCGCTATTTTTAGTTGCGAGTAATTTTCACTACCTATCGATGTTAACCATAATGCTTTTTTGTTCAATAAAAGCAGTTCATTAATAAGGAATTCATAAGCAAAGAAATGCAAGCAGAATTAAAAAAGCAAACAAGAAATCCATCCCAAATTTTTAGGCTCATAGATTGTTTGCTAATTTCTGAAGAAAGTGTATTTTTACCATATAATAATATATTTTTTACTTCCTGTTAAACTTTGATAAATTATTATAATCCAAAAAACTATTTTGTCTGGGGGTAAGGCCATCAACGACGCAGTAACCTAAGGTGTTGTTATATGAGGGCAGCCAAATGCGTAGAATAAAACGAAAAATTTATTAAAAAATAAATAACAGCACTTGCAAAGTGCAATTCACCCTATTTAAATCGAACATTTTAAAGAATTCTATGATCAGGAGAGGCATCAAAATAGGCGGCCAATACTCCAGCCCCGGACCTGAACCTAATAATTATAAAAACATGTTACAAACACAATTTAACATTCTCTAGTTTCTGTTTATAATTACCGAAATAGAAAAGAAATACTTATTAACTTAGATATGTATGAAATAATAAACTCCGCCAGCGATATTTTTAAAATACCGGTAATTTAATAAAAAAATGCAACTTACCAAGAAACCCAAATAAGTTGTGTTGCAAAATTTTATTAAAAGATTCTGATTTTCTTCTCCACGAACGCACCAAAAAGATAATGACACAATGTGCTGCATTGTTTTTGACACATTTATTCCAAGCCATCAGATTTCTAATTACTTGGAGCCATTAACTATGAAATACTTGAAATAATACTCTAGAGATGGTATTGCATAGAGTAGGATTTCCTTAAGGTCGTAAGTATATCAGTAGTAACTCAGGTGACCAACAAATTGGGAGAAAACATGATGACGCCTCCGCGATGCTTAATTTCAAATTCACTATCTAGAGCTAAATAGAAAACATTTGTAGGTACTTGCAAACCCCAAAAGCCGCAGAAAACAGCCAGTTATTTATTTGGTATTTGTATTTTTTGTAACTTTAGACCCCTTTAGTACGTCTATGGGGCAGGGCCCGTAGTAGGCACGGGCAAACCGGGCTTCTGCTCAGGGGCGCCCAATCATAAGGGCGCCAAATCAGAGCTCTAAAGGTGCTAAATTGTACATCTAGAGTAGCCCGGATTAGATGTATTTAGAAGTATGAGTATAGGCGCGCCAATTTACTGTTTCGCCCAGGGCGCCTAAATATCGATGGAGGGTCCTGTTATGGGCTTCAGTTATTTAAATGTATTGTAGGTTCTAAGGTTCTATATAAATTCAAAGCATTTTGAGACATAAAACATATTAATATTTTGACAGCAAATAATTAAAGTTTTTGTAGTCGGCACCCCTACTAAATATAAAAATTTTGGTTCCGTTTTCGAGAATAAAGGTTCTCTTTAAATTTGGTATGGATGTATGATTTTAAACATTATAAAATTGTCATTTTTAAAACGATATTTAAGTTAAATGGTGTAATTTTGGGAATTTCGACAATTTTTTAAAAAGTGCTATTTTTAAGTATGTTTGGCATAAAAACTCCGGCACGATTTTTGTAAATTTATACATTACTTAAGTTTGAATTTTTTTATTAGACACCCGGTCTATTTTATATTTACCGCAATATTTTTTTAAATAATTCTGTTAATTTTTGATAATATTTAGACAAGAAATAAGAATAAAAAAATTAGTCGTAGTACTTAAAAAAATTATTTAATCTTAAGAGCATTTTTTAAATATTTTTATAAAACGCGATATTGCTAATTTTGGTATTTTTTTGCGCGGTTCTGTGTAAAGATAATATATAAATTTAAGCACATTGTGATATTCTAACTCAAAAAATACAATAATTATTATACGAGATCAAAATCACCACTAAACTGTGTTCAAGGGAAGCAAATAATCCAAAAATTTTAAAAATTACAAATTTAAATTTTGGTGAAAATTTCATTTCTAAAATTTTTTATAAAAAAACTCAAAATATTTGTAGAGATTGTTATAGACCGGTAGATAGGTACATCTACTGGCTGCATAAAACTGAAAACAAAATTGTCCTATAAATTACCGTTTTTGAGATATTTGACAAAAAGTAGGTTACTATCAATCTTCACCTTTAGGGCGTCGCGACGCTACCTATAATGCGACGGGAGTCCTTAAACAGCATGCCAAGTTATATCAAAATCACCCAAAAATTGAATATTTCCAATTTGACTGCGCGACCAAATGTGTGGCCCATGGTAGAGCTACAATGGGTGGTGGTCGCAGTGGAAGGGCTGAAAAGTCCACTCATATATGAATCATCATCAATCATCATGGTAGAGACATTTGTTGTTGGTTGCCCTGGAATTCTTTCATACTATACCATTTGACAAAATAGACAATTTTTCCAAAGTAATTGAGAATGATTGTGCTCTAACCTTCAAAGACACTATGAAAGTGCATCAAGTTATCACTAATGGAAGGAACAAGCTGTGGTTAAGAAGTCTTTCTTGTTTCACCTGCGACACTTTTTGTCTGAACTAGGTGTTCTTCAATATAACAATTTAACTGCTTCATCATCAAAAGATGGTGATGATGATTTAGTTCAAATAACTTTTACATACATAACTAATGCTGTAGAAAATCAAATAAAATTAAATGTTGATGAGATATATGACAGTGATGATAATGAGCTACCACTACTCATAAAAAAAGCTGAAAAAAAATCAGTAAAAACAGGACAATATATCTTGTTATCGTTAAAAAGTGACAAAAAACATAACAGTAATTATAAGTACATTGCTGTTTGCCAGGCAGACTTTGAAGACAACAAAATAAAAGTTGCATTCTTAAAGTTATGTGATTCCCAAAGAAAAGATCTATTTAAGCTTGAAGAAAATGATCTAAGCTACATTAAAAAATACCAAATTTTACAAGTTCTTCCCGAACCCAAGCTGTTTTTAAAAGGGTGCAGACTTTTCTACAAATTCCTTATTTCAATTGACATATTTTTATGTGATTAAGTAAAGTTAAAACAGGTTTTGTTTGCGTTGTTTTTAGGTTTACTTACACTATAAATAATATTAGTTATACGTTTTTGTTCTAATTTTCTTATATTTAAGCAATAATAAGTTTTGTTAAGGTTTCAATTTATTTTAAATAAACAAAATTATAAAACACTTTTACAAACCCATGTATACTATGTAATTCCTGTGTCAAGTACTTCTGCATAAATATAATTTTTTTGAAAAATACTTGATTAAAACTTGGTTTAATGCAAAAAATTACTCAATTTAGAGATATTCACCCCTCTACTGTTATATTAACTTTTCTTCCATTAATAAGTCCGTCGATGTTAAGACTGTCAGCAGTATGTTTTAAGCTCTTAATAGAGTAAATTTTGGGGGCTACCCTTCCATTAGTTAACACCCGCCTTTCCGTGTTAAAAAGTTTTAGCTCTTCCTGATTTCCTCTTCCGTACTCTGTCCCGCTAGATGGTAGGCGAGACCTCATTTGGAAACGACAATTGCGTTGAATGTGTCCTGTACGTCCGCATCTAAACCACTTTACATTTGGAGGGGATCTTCTGCTTTCTTTCAAAGAGTCAATCTTCTCTCTCAGTGTTTGAAACATTTGGTTTAGCGTTTTTGAGTTGACCTCATGTGCATTGCTCATTTCTTCTCCCTCCTGAATTGACACAGCTCTTACTTTTGGCCTGGACATATTATTTGATGATTCAATTTCAAGGGCTTGAATCAGCACTTCACTGCTGTTATGGAAGCGTTCTCGACGAAGTAACTTTGCTAAGTCCGTGTCACGCAAGCCGTTAAGAAATCGATCTACCTTAAAGGGATCTCTGTAATTTTCTGGCATATCTGAGTAAGCCAAATACATCAGTCTTTTGATATCTGCTTCATACTCTTGCAATGATTCTCCTGCTCTTGGCTGACGAATATTTAATTCTGACCAATGTAAATTTCGCAAGTGTTCGTCTCCATACCTTCTTTCTAACGCTGCCACTAAAGCATTGTAACTCTGTTTTTGTTCAGCTGGAATGGACCGCAAAAGTCCCAGAGCCGGTTCTCGTAGAGCTACTAACAAAGCTCTAGCTTTTTCAACATCATCCCAGCCATTTGCAGCAGCGGCAGCTTCAAACTGTTGTTTGTAGATGGACCAGGAAGACGTACCATCAAAATTTGGAGGCCTAATGTTTTGGTTGGAATTCACAACATATCCCTGAGCTTTGATTTTGTTGTGTTCTTTCTGAAGCTGTATAAACTGTTTTGACATGTCCTGGAATTTTTCTTCCATGGTTTGAAAAACTTCTTCCCTAACATTCTGTAGTTTGGTCTCCACTTTTTCTTCTACATTCTGCATTCTATGAGTTATGTCTTCCTTACGGTCTTCGGTTGCTGTCTTGAACTTCTCTCTCAGCTGTTCAGAGTTGCTCTTTATTTGATCGACATTTTCTTGAATGCCATCTAATCTTTGCTGAAATGTCTGTTTCATGTCGTTCTGGTTTTGTTCCATGGTCTGCTTCATGTCGTCCATGGTCCGTTTCATATCGCCCTGGTTTTGTTCAATGGTCTGTCTCATATTGTCCTGATTTTGCTCAATGGTCTTATATCGTTCTGGTTTTGAGCCATTTGAGCTGCTAGAGCCAGCATCATTTTAGTTAGATCTTCCATCTTTGCCGGTCCTTGTCTAGTGAGCATCAGCTTCCTGATAAATCACTTAAAACGTTTATTTTAGGGCTATAAAGCGAATGTCGAAGTCGGTATTCTTGCTTTTTAAATAACTAAGCTAATGTCGAAGTCGGTTTTTGTATATCTTCTGATTCTCGAATAGAACGTCGTAGAATGTTATGAAATATTCTAGAAATTCTTTCTGTTCTTGCTTTTTAAATAACTAAGCTAATGTCGAAGTCGCTTTTTGTATATCTCTTCTGGTTCTCGAATAGAACGTCGTAGAATGTTATGGAATATTCTAGAAATTCTTTCTGATTCTTACTTTTGAAATAACTAAGCAAATGTCGAAGTCGGTTTTTGTATACCTCTTCTGGTTCTCGAATAGAACGTCGTAGAAAGTGATGGAATATTCTAGAAAATCTCTCTAATTATCAATTTTTGGGTTGTAAGGTTAATGTCGAAATCGGTTCTCAAATATCTCTTTTGGTTTTTGAATAAAACACTATCTTCTTCTTCTGTCCAATTGTCCTAGCCGGTGGTACTATTTAAGGTTAGTCTTTGCACTATTCAGTTTTGAATATTCTGGCAAAATCACTTACTGCTCTTCTTTTCAATTCAATTTTAATTGCACTATTTATTTCTTTTATAGCCCATCGCACTGACTATTTTTTTTGTTACTTAGCTTTAAGTGTTGCTTATTACGTCATAATATGATTATATTAAAAACGCTTTAAGCTAAGTAACGAAAAAAAAAGTCGGTGAGACGGACCCTTAGTCTCACTTCTGACACCAATTGTTACGGGTTCGCTGCTTTAAATAAAACTCGCAAATGTCAAAAACGATATGTCAATTTATTTCGACAATTATGTACAAAAACACGCACTTAAACTTACTAATAACTTGCTAATAATTCACTACTTTAATCGTCCTATTAACTTCGTGTTAATATCTCACGGTCACTACAGTTCGTTATCTGTGATTGACTCGATGCGTGATATCCGGCCCTATTTATAGAGTCGTCGAACTTTCCGGAATTATCCATCCTCTTTCGATTCACGATTATACTAGCCTTTTCTAGAACGTGGACCGTCCGAGCACGAGTGTGTCGTAGATAACGCAACTAAAACAAAGACTAAGAATACAACCATAAGATAAGTCAACCTAATACTACACTAAACCCAAATAAATTCTAACTATAAAATTTAAATAACTTAAATTTCTAACAGTATGATACTGTATCGTTTTACCTAAACAATTTTTATACAGTGATAGTAACGGTTGTTTTCAGTATTTTAAAAATAATTCCTAAGGTATTTTTCAAGGGTGAAAATCCCCTTGGCCGATACCGATATGGCCGATATCGCATGTTTCATATCGGCCGATACCGATATCGGCCAAAATGGCCGATATCGGTCGATCTCTAGTTAAAGGCAAAGGATAAAAATATAATTAAAGCATTGGCGCATCCAGAAGGGGGGCTCGGGGTCCGACCACCTCTAAATCTAAGGATTTTTAGATATTTTCCACGTATTTCATAAATAGAAAAATAAAATGACACAAAATACGGCATCATGGGCTCTCGCCCTACACCCCAATATATACAGGGTGTCCCAGAACTAATGGTACATAGTTAAACTGTAGATTCCCTGGGTCAAAATATTACGATTTAGCCATAGTTACCTTAGTCCAAAAGTTCGTACTAACCGAGATACAGGGTGTTAAACTTTATTTTTTCAATTTGATTTTCTTTAATAACTTTTTTACTAATTAATATTTTTGCAAAAAATAACCAGCGTGTAAGTTTTTTTGAAATTGCCAAGACGATTCCGTTAAAAATTTTGTTGTACAGTGTACAGGGTGTTCCCTGGACCACTAGCATTGCATTAAAATCCGTGACTTTTTTTGTGCCTCGGTGTATACCAGTTTTTATGTAAAATAATGGTTTTCCCATCCTTTTTATGTAAAAAAGTTATACTGTTTTAAAGTCGCTCAGAGCAACGGTTTTTGAAATTTTTGCATTTAAAGTTTTTATTGCATGTGAGTGATATGCCTAATTTATGTAAGATACTTTCTTCAATTCATTCTACTAATTAATATTTTTGCAAAAACTATCCAGCATGTAGGTTTTTCTGAAATTTGCAAGACGATTCCGTTGAAAAATTTGATGCGCAATGTACAGGGTGTTCTTTGGACCACTACATTGCATTAAAATCATCAGTGTATTTTTTTGTGCCTCGGTGTATACTTAAGCAGGTTTTTAAACAGAATATTATTTTAATTATTAAATAATTATTAATAACAAAAAAAAATAAAAACCAAATATAACAATTATACATATTTTATTGCAACAACAAATTTTTAGAGAGAAAAACAAAAAAAATCTACAATAAATGTTCAAAATGGCCACCATTAACCTGAATACATTTGTTTATTCGCTTATTATACAAACGTCTGATTTTAAAATAAAGATTTGCATTTCTGAACGCCAGCATTTTGAATTTTTTGAAATAGTTTTTCTCGAGTATTTATCTAGCCTACAATAATAAACAGTTTTAAGTTTGATTTACTATTTATCAATTTTAACATTTTAACTTAGTTGCTGAGAGCGCCATGCTTAAAAAATTTTATATTTTTTAAATAAATAATAAAATATTAATTTTATTGATAATTAAAATTTTCTTTCAAAACAATAAAAAAATACTTGTATTAATAAAGTATCCGTACTTACCATTTTTAAAAAAACTAATACAAATAGGTTTTTGTTCCTCATTGAAAACAAAGCCCTACACAGTTGAAATAACAAACAATGATAACACACTTATGATAATTCAAGAACTACCCTGTATATTTTTTTACTTAATATTTCTTAAGAAAACATCCAATCTTAGAATGCTATAAAATAGTATTAATTATAGCTAATATGTATGAAGTAGGTAAGAATTTAATCAAAAATCTTTTACGCATACAATAAAAACTTCTAATTTAAATATCTTGAAAACCGTTGCTCTAAGCGACATCTAAACGCTATAAGTTTTTTACCTAAATAAAATTAAAAAATTAATGTTTTCAGTAGAATCTTGTATACACCGAGGAACAAAAAAGTTAGACCTATTTTAATGTAACGGTACCGACCCAGAGAACACCCTGTATAATATAAATTTTTTTTACCAAAATTAAGTTGTCCATGCCCAACCACCAAACCGAGTTTTTTGTGCAGAATTATTAATTAGTAGAAAGAATTGAAGAAAGTATCATACATAAATTAGGCATATCACTCACATGTAATAAAGACTAAAAAATCTCAAAAACCGTTAAGCAACTATTTTTTTTTAATGGAATACATGTGTACACTTTTATTTTTAAACCATTCAAATAAGAAAGCCAAAATTGTATGCATTAGAACGATATAAGAAGTGAAACCAAAATAAGTTTGGGATGTGCTTATTTTTGAATATAATTTTTTTGTGACTAGTTTATTTATTACTCTATCTTTCCCATTTTTTCCTTCGACTTGAATATCTCAGAAATCTCACCACGGCTTTGGTCAACGATCCTAAACACACAGCATTGCCTATTAGCTCGAATCTTTCAGCGGTAGGCGGCGCCTTGCTACGTCACTAGTGGACCTCTGCTCAGCGCGCCTAATTTAATACACATTGCAATCGTGAGATTTTCCCGCTTTTTTCTTGCTTATTTACAACAAATTTTTTATTCGTGTTAGTAAATATAATTAATAATTTCATTTATTCAAAACAAATGATTTGATAAGTCAAGAGTTTGCTCTGAGAGCTGAATTTTCCTACCAGACGATATGTTGGCGTTTCTTTTTTAAATAGTTGAAAGTTTTAGAATAGAAGTAGGATTTTTTCTAAAAGTTAAATCAATTTAAATCATTACGGATATAATAAAATACACTTATATTATGTAGTAACAAAAAGGTATTTATTTGATATTACAGATCTAAAACTAGCAGGCATTTTATCATACAATTTATACAAAATACAAATTATTTAACAATCTTTTTTAATTTTTTTAAATTACGGTCATCTCCAGTCCTACCTACACTCTTTCTCTCTCTAAACTGCCTACAAAATAAATTTTCCAAAAATCAGTTTAATAAAAGAAGTACGTTTGCGGCATAATTACCAATTTTCTTCAATGTGATTACTTTAATGAGCAAGGAGTTTCCAAAAATGCAAAAAAAATTATGTGCTTTCTTTATATCAATTTACTTAATTCACATTTCTAAAGGTTTATTTACCTCCTAAATAGTCAACCACACCGTCAAATTATTGAAAAAACGGAGATAAAAACGTCAAAAACACACAAACTCTTGTGGCCAATTAAAATGCGTTGGGTGACATTTGTGGCAAACTAAATAGGACAGTCACACTGTGCCAATTTGTGACACAAAAAAATTACTGAATAATACAAATATCTGGAAGCAGAACTGTATTTTTCAGCTAGGTAAAACATTGATATGCCCGGTAACTTTTATACAGTGGAGAAGGGGGGGGGGGTTCAGAAATAAGAAAATTTTAAGTGCGCCACAGTGTTTTAATACCAATGTTTTACAAAGAAGATCTTAATTAAAATACAGTTCAACTCAAACGTTGTAGCCAAACAATGAAACTCTACCTACTTTCGAGGCATCCAGAGTATTTGTGTAATTAAGAAAAACCAAAAAAAATTGACTAATAAACAAAATAAAATTCTAAAAGATTCCTAAATGAATCAAAATGACACAAATAGAAAGTTCTTTATAGGTAGATGCACATTTCCAACAGGTCACAGTGTACCTACATTTGAGTCAGTAGTGTAAGACTCCATTATATGAATGATCAAAAAAAATATACACTTACAAAATCATTCCGTCATAGGGGAGATCTGGACCAAATATCTGCTGTCATCATCTTACGTTGGGTAGAATGAGACAGACAGCAACCCAGTCCGAGATCCACCCCATGAAGTAAAACAATATAAGGAAACCGCTAAAAAAAAATATCCTCATCTCTCTTTTGTCTCTGCAAAGTTGGTTCATTGGATTGTACAAATAACACAAAATTTAGTTCATCTTGTTTATTTTAGTAAACTACTGAAAAAAATACTGGAAACATGAAATATGTTTTTAAAAAAGAAGGAAACAAGTTCGGGCCAAAGTTCGGGCCAAAATAGCAAAGCACTCCAAATTTCACAGGAGAAATTTTCTTAAATAAATGGAATGAAGGAAACAAGTCATTTTAGTAAATATGCCGCAAAATTGTGGTCATGACGTCATACCGTTACCTTGCGTTTACAAGCAATGTTGAAATTATACTGTGAAAAATTATATATGAAAGATTACGTCTAAATTATGTTAAAAATTTATATGAAAAGATTATATCTAAATGTCTACTTGCTCCTACCTTGGTCCTTTGATTATCTTGTGGTTAAATAAAAATATGTTTTATTGTGTAAACCTGGAAGTGGTGTACTCCGACATTCCTCTAAAACATGGTGTTCTCCTGCTACTCCGGTCCTGGTTTGCCCGCGCCTCCCCTAGTACCCGCTTAGCACATCACGCTAGGGCAGCACATGGTCTCAGGTGTTGATGGATACTTGCCCCGAGCATAAAAACCCTGTGGAAAATGAAATATTTCAGTTTCCTTCGTCGGTTTTGTACGAGGTTCCCCTACACCGAGAATCTTAAATCACAAACCCCATGTGGACTCATAAAATAAAGCAGATTTCAACAGATGAACTAAAATAACCCTTACATACCTTTCCCAGGGTTGTATCAGTGCTACCACCGGCTTCACACCAGCGTCCAGCAAGTTACGTTTCATAGAATTAGCCGTTCCCACACAAGAAGACGTACCAGGTGCAGACGCAGATGTCCAAAATGCTGAATCGACATTTATAGTTTATAAGTACTAGTTAGATTCTCGGATGTAGTTAGTTAGGCTTTAGCATTGCCACATACTCTGTCTCCGCTTTTAAAAATAAATAAATTTTTTTAAAAACTTGTTTGCTAATTCATAGAACGAAACTGGCGCAGTCGTGCGGATATTAGTTAAAATCGAAAAACGGATAAAAATCGCCGTGGTTTTAACAAGGACCATCCAAAAATTAAAAGTTCGGTATTAAGTGAACAATAGTACGATATCGATTGTAATTGGTGACAAAAATCGCACATACATCGGAATTCGTGGAACGGGACATTAGACTAAGAAGACCTGGGAACCAGAAGAAATATCCAGCTCCTATAGGCGTAATTTTAAGAAGAAAAGTGCAAAGAAAATTCTACTATTTTAATCCTTTTACCCTATTTTATAAAAACTGTAGGTAAAATTAGTTTATGAATGATTTAGTGGACAGCGTCATTCGCGATTTTTTAAATATTAATATTAATCAAAATATACCAAGAAATCAAATAAGAATGGCTAACCCAAATATTCCCCTTATGCGTTATCAGGCTTCCTTCATATGACGGAAACCCAAAATTGATCAATAGATTTATCATTTGTTGCGAAAATTTCTTAAATAATTTTAGGGATAATCAAAATGTCGCAAACCCAATTAATACTGTTTTATTAGACACGGTACGTAGTAAGTTAAATGGTCGTGCCGCTGAACTTATTTGTTCTCGAACAGAGCTTAATGATTGGAACTCAATAAAACTTCTTTTGACCCAAACTTTTTGTGACCAAAGGAGTATTGATTGTTTGCTTCAGGATTTAATTTTAATGAAACCAATAAAAAATGAAACACCTATGCAATTTGGCATGCGTATTCAAGACGCTCGCAGTCTTCTTTTTACAAAGTTAAATACCCTTAATATTACCCAAGCTGACAAAAACTTGCGTGTGACGCATTATAATGATTTTTCTTTAAAAACATTTATTAACGGTTTACCATACAATATGCAGTTAGTCGTAAGATTAAGAAATCCAGAAAATTTGGAGGCTGCTTTAAATTTTGTAACAGAAGAGGAAAATTTTGTATTTTAAAACAGGACAAAATCAAAATTTATTAAACACCGCATATAAACCAGATCCAAAATTAAATTCTGTTTTTCAAAAACCAACAAACAATCCCTTCTCAAATTTTAGACCCCCTGCAACAAATATTTTTGCAAACTTTAGGCAACAACCAATAACGAACTTTCCACAAAGATTCCCTCAATACAGTGGTATGCCTACACCAAATTTTAACACACAAATAAGACCTCAAAATTTGCCTTCTTTTAGACCAAGCCAAAATTCAATTTTTGGCGCGATGCCAAATTTTATAAATAATCAATATAGACCACCTAGGTGGCCAACCACACCATTTCCCACAAATCATCACCCATTCTTTAATAATCAAAGAACAAGTGCAATTTTAAGAAATCAAGCTGCCCAACGCGCTCAAAATAACCCTGGTCCTTCTAAGCCCGAACCTATGGACACGAGTTCCAGCAATGCGAGGGCAATCGTACACCCACGCCCTTATAGAGGTCCACATATTGAAGAAGTATTTGCAAAATCGATCGACAATCCCCGGAATACGACTCAACAGACTAACAATGACACACCACAACACCAAAACTTAAACGAAAATTTGCAAAATTGGTATTCTGACACAAATAATTCATTTAATTTAAATGATTCATCCAACCAATATAATCAATCAATTTTTGACCATCAAAATGTAGACTATGCTGCCAACTTACACGAAACTGATTGTAGTTCCGAATATTATGATGCTACCAATACTCAAGAATACATCGATTTTTCAAACTATTAATATGATCCAAATTACTATCAATCAGGAGTTTTTGAAAGTTATGACCCAAATGTTGATATAAATTTTCAAATGGGTTCCTACCCAGCCAATCAAACATAATTAAAGTAAACCATTATCGATCTGACCTACCATATATTTATATACCCGATATAAACGCGAAATTTTTAATTGACACAGGAAGTTCAAGATCACTTATAAAACCCAGTATTGCCGAAAAATATTTTTATCCACAAATTGTTAAAGAGGAATTTTTCGTTCAAACCGCTCACGGTATGTCGCAACACGACAAAGTTATACAAATCCCTGCTTTCAGAAATTTTAAATCAAAAAACTTAATAAAGTTTCACCTTTTTAATTTCTCCGAAAAATTTGATGGTTTATTGGTAAATTTCGGAGCTATTTTAGATCTAACCAAATTAATTTTAAAACTACCAAATACAAACATTCCTTTACAATATCAACAAAATTCAAAACACCAAATAAGTAATAACTACTTTCAACACTCTATTGTTATTCCAAGTAGGACACAACAAGTCATTAAAATACCAGTAGATATTGATAATGGATACGGAGTTCTGGATTATCAAAATTTCGGGAAAAATACTGAATTACCAAGAGCTTTAGTCAACATTCAAGACCATTTTGCCTACACAGTAGTCACAAATTCGAACGAAAACCCCGTGAAATTAATTTTTACTGAGCCTTTTCCAATCGAAAAAATCAATATTTCAGAAGTAAACTTTATTGAAAAAATGGAAATTGATGAATCACCTGTTCAGCACTCAAAATCCCAAGATAATATAATAAAAGAAAATTTAAAAAACTTGCGTTTGGAACACTGTAATTCGGAAGAAAAAACAGCCATTAGAAACTTATGTTTAGAATATCGCGATATTTTTTATTGCGATAAAATGCCGTTAAGTTTTACAAGCAAAATTCATCATAAAATAAATCTGAAGGAAGAATCACCTATTTATACGAAAAGTTATAGATATCCGGAGGTACACCGCGAAGAAGTAAAACAACAAATAAATCAAATGTTAGAACAAGGGATCATTCAAGATTCTAATTCACCTTGGTCGAGTCCAATTTGGATCGTGCCAAAAAATTTGGATGCTTCGGGAAAAAAGAAATGGAGATTGGTAATCGACTATCGTAAACTTAATGAGAAAACAATCGATGATCGATACCCAATTCCTAATATTTCAGACATACTTGATAAATTGGGAAAATCGAATTATTTCTCCACGTTAGATCTTGCCTCGGGGTACCATCAAATAGAGGTTCATCCGGACGATGTTCCAAAAACTGGATTTTCCACAATGAATGGTCATTACGAATTTAAAAGAATGCCTTTTGGGCTTAAAAATGCACCCTCTACGTTTCAGAGGGTAATGGACAATATTTTAAGGGGCTTGCAAAATGAAATGTGTGCCGTTTATTTAGATGACACAATTATTTTTTCAGCATCTTTAGAAGAGCATCTTTTACGTCTAAGACAAATTTTTGATCGATTAAGAGAGGCAAATCTAAAAATTCAAATGGACAAGTCAGAATTTTTGAAAAAAGAAGTTGGCTACCTCGGTCACATTATAACACCAGAAGGAGTTCGACCAAACCCTGACAAAATTAAAGCCGTAAAATCTTTTCCTATACCTTGTAATCAAAAAGATATAAAATCATTTTTAGGACTTTTAGGGTACTATAGACGTTTCATTCCCTCTTTTGCAAAAATAACAAAACCGTTGACATCTTGCCTGAAAAAAGGTGCTAAAATAGTTCATTCACCTCAATTTTTGGAAGCTTTTGATACATGTAAAAATATTTTGACAAACGACCCCGTTCTTCAATATCCAGATTTTACTAAAACTTTTATTTTAACAACAGATGCCAGCAATTTTGCAATAGGCGCGGTTTTATCACAAGGTAACGTACCACATGACAGACCAATCGCATATGCATCACGGACATTAAATGACAGCGAAACTCGTTACTCAACAATTGAAAAAGAATTATTGGCAATTGTCTGGGCGTGCAAACATTTTCGTCCCTATTTGTTTGGTAGGAAATTCAAAATTTACACTGATCATAGACCTCTTGTTTGGTTACGAAATTTAAAAGAACCAAATAGTAAATTGGTAAGGTGGAGACTACGTCTCGAAGAATTTGATTATGAAATGATCTATAAACAAGGCACACAAAATCTTAACGCCGACGCGTTATCAAGGATCCAAATAAATGCAATAGAAAATGAAAGCGTGATAAATCAACCTGGTGACATTAATACCGAGATTTTAGACTACTTACGACAAATGACAGAAGATGTTCCGCCGTTAGAAAATCAAAACCAAGCGCCCCATAATCAAATAATCGAAAGCACCTCCCGATCAAATCAATCGCAACCAAATTTAATAATAGACCGAAATCAATCAAATCAAAACCCTTTAGATACACTTAACGAACTAAATGAAAATCTTCGCGTTCTTATGGACGAAATTGAAACCGTACACTCCAATGCCAATCCAGATACATTAAACAGTGGAATCCCAATTCTCGACGAAAAAATCAACAACAAATCCCATCAAATTATCATATTTCCCAATGTCCATAATAAATTAGAGGTAAAACAAAATAATTTTTATTCTCTAAAAATTTTGGAAATAAAAATACCCAAGAATAACGATGATTTAATTTTGGATTTCTTAAAAAAATATACCACCACTGGAAAAGTATTTTATCTATATTTTCAAGACGATTCACAATATTTATCTTTCAGTAAAATATACAAAACACACTTCTACGCCACCGGATTAAAACTTGTAAAATGTACAAAGATGGTCAACAATATACGGGAAAAAGAAGACCAAATTATGTTCACTAAATTTCATAATGAAGGTAAAACCAATCATAGAGGTATTACCGAAACACTTGAACACCTTAAAAGAAACTATTATTGGCCAGGTATGAAACGTGACGTAACCAATACAATAAATTCGTGTGAAATTTGTCAACTTGCTAAATATTCACGTCATAAACCGTATAGCCCTCTAGTGATAACCGAAACTGCTTCAAAACCTTTCCAAATTATTCACATTGATGTCTTTAAATTTGACAATAAAGAGTACCTTACGATTTTTGATAAATTTTCAAAATTGGGACAAGCGTTTTTAATTCAATCTAAAACCGCTATTGAAATTTATAAAATGTTAATGAAATTTTTTACCTTTCACGGGATCCCTGAAAAAGTCGTAGCTGAGAAAGGTACCGAGTTTAACAATGAAACAGTCAAAGAACTTTTTAAAATTCATAAAATAAATGTACATTACACAACTACCGGACACCACGAAAGTAATTCAGATATCGAACGCTTTCATTCATCAATAATTGAACACTTGCGATTATTGATGAACCAACATAAAAACGACCCAAATCTGATGGAATACGCATTAGTAGCTTATAACAGTTCGATTCACTCTTCTACTAAATACACACCGTTTGAATTGGTATTAGGTCACACATCAGCTCGCGACCCCCAAGAACTTATCGAAAGCCAATTTTACTCTGATTACATAATCAATCATAAAAATAAATTAAAAGGTGTCTATCAAAAAGCAGCCGAAAATCAACAAAGTAAAAAGGAAAATGTTGTACAAAAACACAATACAAAAGGCCCCGTTCAAAATCAGTTTAAAGTAGGTCAAAAAGTTTATAAAACAGCCGCATCTAGAAATAAAAAAGATAATAAATTTAAAGGTCCTTTTCATTGAAATTTTGGCAAACAATAAAGTCAAGGTAAAAAATAATAAAAACAAAATTTCAACAGTACATGTTAAAGAATTAAAATTTTCTGTTTCTGTTCCAGCTTCTGGATCGAATGCGTTATCGCCACAACCTTCCACCGCATAGAAAACAATCCAGGCCTCTTTCCTTTCAAACTAGGTAATGCCCAAAAATCGATAGATCAATGGGAATTTATTCAAGTATTTGATCTTTCTCCCATTTATAACGAATTCAAAAATCTTTCGTATTCATCTAACAAATTAAACGCACTTTTTGAGAAACACAAAAATAGTAAGGGTTTTAAATATGAATACTTTAACTCTTATCACATAATCAAAAATTTAGAAAATGACATTAAACTAAAATTTTCACAAATCAATCCTTTTTTATTTAAAAATAAATTAAGGCAAAAACACGGTATAACAAACGGACTTGGTTCTATTATTAAAACTATTACTGGCAATCTTGATCAAGAAGACGCCGAATGTTATGATCGATCAATTGATCAATTATCAAAGAATCAAATTAAAATTAAATCTTTGATTCAAAATCAAATTTCTCTGTTTCAAATATCAATCAAAAAATTCAACGAAAGTATCCAATCATTAAAACACAATCAAGAACTAATAAGTTATAGAATTCTATCGATTGAAGAACACATAAAAAAAATTGATATTCATAATACCGATATCGATAAACATTTATTGATACAAATGATTATCTCTCAAATTATCACAGAGTATCAAACGATAATTCAAATTTTGGAAAATTTAGAAAGCGCAATAACCTTTTCAAAATTAAACACATTACATAATTCAATAGTTGAGCCAAGCGACTTATTTGTAGAATTAGAAAATATTCAAAATTATTTAAATCCGAAATGTAGATTACCATTTGAACCTAAAATCGATAATCTTTTAAACTTTGAAAAAATTGCCACTGTAAAAAGCTTTACAAAATCTAACAAAGTAATATTTATCATTTCAATCCCATTAGTTGAGAAAATTACCTACAGTTATTACCAATTATTCCCTTTGCCTACAAAACAAAAATCCTTTGGTTCTATCCTTCCAATATCCAAATACCTAATCATTAACAAGGACGACTACCAATCAATAGAAGATCCATGTAAAGAAGTCACCGAAGAAGAATACTTATGTCCAGAGAACACCCAATACAAGAACTCACCAGATACACCTTATTAGCTCCCGCTAAATTTCGCGGTTGTTTGTAAATTTTAAAAACCACACAATTGGATGACGGACAGAGTACATTTTGGACATGCGCACCGAGAATCGGTGAAATCCTTTTTCGACCGCCTCGAGAAATGGCGTGTTAATTTACTTTCTCCAACTATTTCAAATTTCTACACTTGAAAGTGCTCGATGTTGGTGTACTGAAGCATAGAACTAGAAACTTCAGCCCTTCAGCTACGTGGTGACATCATTAGATCCAGACAGGGGCCCCTTGGAACGTGGAGAAATTGGCTGCAAACTGGTGAGTGCTTTGTTTCTGATTTCCGTTGTGTGGTACCCACAATTAACCTATGGACCTTTTAATTATTTCGTAATTTCATATCAATATATTTATGTTTGTTCGCGCTTTCATTAATTAAAATATATACAGTCCATTGCAGTTATCGTTTTTCTTACTGCGGGCATAACATAAGTGCTCCTTCGACCCGAATTATTTAAATTTACTCCATACGACGATATTAATAAGTCGGCCATTTATTTCATTTTCACATTTTCGCCGAGATCATACGGCCTTGAATTTTGCCAATCGTATTGAACCGAGAGAGAGTGTCGCTCGACTTTCGGTAGCGGCGCAGTTCACCTGTTTTCGGTCCGCTGCTATGGTAACGTACCGCGTGGTCATTCAGTAAACAAATCGAGAAGCAATCAAAACAAACAAGCACGAGTTTTATGATTAGGTGTGTTCCATATCATTTCGATATTTAAAACAATTTTCATCAATTGCGATAAATTAGTGCATATTTTCGACAATTCGTCATTTTTCTATTTCAGAAGCATTAATTTAGCGTTAATTGTATATTTACCGACATTTCTGTGATTAGATGTGTTCCATATCATTTCGATATTTAAAACAATTTTCATCAATTGCGATAAATAAGTGCATATTTTCGACAATTCGTCATTTTTCTATTTCAGAAGCATTAATTTAGCGTTAATTGTATATTTACCGACAATTTCGTCATTTCAAAGGTAAAATCATGTCTATCAAAAAAGCCGTGCAAAAACGCAAGGGTTTTTTATCTGCGATCACCGAGTGTTATGTGTTTTCACAGACCGCGGCAACGGACCAAAAAGCGAGAAACGAGTTTCAAGTGAGGTATTCCGATTTGGATGAAACCTTCGATAAATGCATGCTGGCACATAATGATGTCATTATGTTGATAGACGACTCGGACGACGAGGAGTTTACGCAGGATGCGATCCTTTCAGAAGCTCGTAAATATTTTTATGCGTGTAAGGGGGTTTACTCTAAAATATTTCCGGTTGAGGCCCCATCCTTTTCGGGATCATATGTTCGACAAAACGAAACTCCAAAACTCAAAGAGTTAGGTATTCCCATATTTCGAGGTGATAAAAAATTATGGCCAAGCTTTTTCGATCTTTTTAATAACATTATAGATCTAAATCAAAGTCTAAGTAACGTTCGAAAACTTCAATATTTATTTTCATATCTCGAGGATGAGCCTTTAAAATTGATATCAGGGATTAGCTTATCTGATCAAAATTATAAAATTGCTTACGACAAATTAGTCAATAGATATCAAAACAAGCGAGACCTCGCAAATAATGCTTTATCATGGATATTCCGACGCGTTTAAATTTCGAAATGAGTCACGCCAATACTAATACCGAAATTCCCACTTTTCAGTCACTTTTTCAATTTCTAGAAAAAAGATGTAAAGTTTTGGAATCACTTCCTCAATCAACAGCACCCAAAAAGGTGCCTACCTATCAAAAATCAAATTCTATGCAAAATCAGTTTGGGCAAAAGCCTACCTATCAAAATTCAAATTCTATGCAAAATCAGTTTGGGCAAAAGCCTACCTATAAATCATCCAATTCGCCTTTTATAGGACTGGCTGGCACCTCAACTAATTCAAGTACAGGAATAAAATGTCTCCGGTGTTATCAAGGTCACGTCCTTTCGAAATGTCAAACATTTCTTGACCTCTCACCTATCGATCGCCTATCTTTCGTCAAGCCGAAAAAATTATGTCTAGCGTGTTTTCATCCCTTGCATGGGGTAGATACGTGCAAATCAAAATATTCATGCAGGACTTGCAATAGTAAAAGGCACCACACTTTAACTCATATCTTAGAAACTAATAAAGGGTCTGAAAGCCAAGATACTAGTCCTGTCATTCACACACCACTTGTCAATAATCTTCATGTGTCATTAAATACCTCAGGACCTTCAGGTACCTTTCTTTTATGCACCGCCATAATAGATGTTATGGACGGTTGCGGAAATTTTCAACCTGTAAGGGCACTGCTTGATTCTGGATCACAGACAGGATTCATCAGTGAAAAGTGTATTCATCGTCTTAATCTTCCTAGGCGAAGTTACACCACTGAAATATTCGGATTAAATCAGATGTCTTCTTTTACTTCCAAAGGGCTCGTTCAATGTCACATTAAGCCAAGGACAGGTCACTCCTTTACTTAATTTCGAAGCAATTGTCGTTCCACAACACTTGGAAAACCTTAAACTTATTTCAAATCTAGACCTGTGGACTTAGTTATTTGTTGCGAGCTATTCGCACAGATATTCAAGGAGGGCAGGGTTCTTGGACAAATAGGGCAACCTTCAGCCCTTGAAACCATCTTTGGCTGGGTCGTCATGGGAAAAGTGGACGAAGTAGGTAGTCTTACGGAACGAACCAGTTGTTTTTTAACGAGTCATTCACCTCCGTTAGAGGTCATTATCCCTAGGTTTTGGGAAATCGAACATTTGCCTAAAAAACAAATCTTATCAAAGGAAGAAAAACAAGCGGAATCAATTTTTACTGCGAGTGTCGTACGGCAACCGAGCGGTAGATTCATGGTAGATCTTCCGTTTAAAGATAAAATAAACCCTGACCTAGGAAATACTTATCCGCAAGCTTATCGTAGATTTTTACTTCTAGAAAATAGATTAATCAAAAATCCTGATCTGTACACTGCCTATTCAAGTTTCAAGACTATATCGATTCTAATCATATGAGTTTAGTTTTATCTAGTCAACCAAAGGTCGACGTATCATGTTTTTAGCACATCATTGCGTACTAAAGCCGGAAAGCTTAAGTACAAAATTAAGGGTAGTCTGGGATTGTTCGGCAGTCACCCCAAAAAATATTAGTCTCAATGACACGTTGTTATCTGGACCGAAATTTCAAAAGGATATTGCTTCTTTACTCCTTACGTTTCATCTTAATCCTATTTCCTACATTGCTGATATCAAACAGATGTTCCGTCAAGTCCTTATCAATCCTTATCACCGTCCTTATCACAGGATATTGTGGAGGTTTTCTCCACAGGACCCACTTTCAGTGTGGGAACTTTCTACTGTCACTTTTGGCATGACATGCTCACCTTTTCTAGCCATGCGTACATTAAATGAGCTGGCAGAGAGAGAAAAGGAACGTTTTCCTATGGCTAGTACTGTTCTAAAAACGTCAATCTATATCGACGATATCTTGGGAACTAGCCCTTCGCTTTCTGAAGCTCTTTCCCTTCAAACGGAACTCAATGATTTGTTGAAGTCGGGAGGAATTGAACTTAAAAAATGGGCAAGCAATTGTCCTGAGTTATTGGCAACATTGCCAGACTCCGATCGTTAAATGCCTCTCTCTTTTGACAAGGAGGAATCCCACTTTATCAAATTTTTAGGACTTCAATGGCATCCAGAAAACGACATTTTTTTCTTATCAATGCCGAATGAAGGACAAACCCCCAACCAAACGTTCTATTTTATCTATCATAGGAACAATCTTCGATCCCTTAGGTTTTCTTTGTCCCTTGTTGCTACAAGCAAAATTTATTTTGCAATAGTTGTGATTATCGAAAATAGGCTGGGACGAAGAACCAGATTCTTCCATCATCGACTCTTGGAACAAACTTCGTTCTGAATTCCCGCTTCTTTCCAATTTTCAATTACCCCGACAAATCAAACTGTCTAAAACCAATACCTGTCAAATCATCGGCTTCTGTGACGCTTCAATTCGAGGTTACGCAGGCGTCATATATTTTCGTGTAGAAGAAGAAAACAATATATCTGTTTCTCTCATATCTGCAAAATCTAGGGTCGCGCCTATAAAGTCACAAACTTTGGCTAGGCTAGAACTCCTAGGCGCATTTCTTTTAAGCGAATTAATTGATTTCGTCTATGAAGGAAAAATAACTTTTACAAATATCGTTACTTTCTGCGATTCGCAAGTCGTATTGCACTGGCTTTCATCCCCTCCTAATCGCTGGAAAACGTTTGTTGGAAGTCGAGTCAGTAGAATCCAAGAAATCATTCCCTCAAACTCATGGCGCTACATTCCTTCAGCTTTAAATGCAGCCGATATTGCGTCACGAGGGGCCACCCCTTCACAGCTCATTTCACATGACATGTGGTGGAACGCACCGTGGTTTTTGTGGTCTCCCGAAAACGAATGGCCCGATTTTCATAAATCAAAAATGCCGATTGATTTCGGAGATATTAATCTGGAGGAAAAGCCAAAGGTCTGTTGCAATGCGATAATTGACGTTAACTTCTTAGATCAGCTTCTTATCAAATATTCATCTATATCAAAAATTCAACGTATCATTTGTTATGTCCTTCGAATAGTTAACCTTTTTCAAAACCATTTCTATCAAAAACCCACTAAGCCACCGGACCAAAAAATTATTTTTGAAAATATTGTTTTTCCTACCACCGGTGAGATGCAAAGTGCGTTATACCTTCTTATCAAACGCGTTCAAGGTTCTTGCTTTTCTGAGCTTTTTTCCGCGTTATCTAAGGATAAACCAATACCGAAACCTTTTCGAAAACTTTCACCTTTTCTTGATGAAAATAATATCATTAGAGTCGGTGGCAGATTACAAAAATCTGACCTTTTGTCTTATTCTGCAAAACACCCCGTCTTACTTTCGAGTAACCATCGTTTAACTACTCTTCTTATCGAGTCCACTCATCGACAATACCTTCATCCTGGGTTTAAAACATTACATAATCTGCTTTTACAGCAATTTTGGATATTATCTGCCAGACGGGCAATTCAAAGAACCATATCCAAGTGTTTGCAATGTTTTAGAATCAACCCTAAACCCTATAGATATAATGAGTTCACTTCCTGCTCATCGAATCAATCAACTTAAACCTTTTTCGAGTGTAGCTATCGACTTTTGTGGACCTTTCTTTGTGATTCCTCATCGTTACCGTGGTTGTAAAGCTTTCAAATCGTATGTCTGTGTGTTTGTCTGTACGGCCACACATTGCGTGCATTTGGAATTAACCATGGAACTGTCCACCGAAGGGTTCGTAGGTGCATTCCATCGATTCATTTCCAGACGTGGAAGCGTGACGCAATGCTGGTCAGATCAAGGCAGTAATTTTATAGGGTTTCGTAACCAATTACTTGATTACGCAAGAAGTGCGTCCACCAGACTTTCTATTCGTTGGCATCTGGGACCTCCTCTCAGTCCAAATTTCAATGGCCTGGCAGAAGCTGGCGTCAAAAGTTTTAAAACTCACTTTGTTCGAGTTGTCGGCGACCAGAAGTTGTCTATCATGGAAATGTCCACCCTTACATGTCGCATAGAAGCTGTACTTAATAGTCGCCCGTTATCTCCTGCCTCTTCAGACCCACACGATCTTCAACTTCTTACCCCTGGGAATTTTTTGACCCTTGAACCCCTTAATTCAGAAATTCCGGAGTCAGATTTGTCCGAGGTTCCCCTAAATCGGCTCTCGAGATGGCAACTACATAATGATTTTTGGAAACGGTATTCTATAGAGTATTTGCAAACGCTACAGCAGCGACACAAGTGGGCTGATTCGTCCCCAAATATCAAATTAAATGGTTTGGTTATCATAACGAGTGATCACATTCAGTCACCTTTGAAATGGCCAGTCGGTCGGGTCATCGAACTGCATCCCGGCGGAGACGGTCAGGTGCGTGTTGCGACGGTACAAACGGCTACCGGTGTTTACAAGCGGCCAGTTGTAAAACTGTGCCTCTTGCCGAATTAAAAGTAATTTTAATTTTTTCTACCTATTGAAGTCAATTATTACAATAGGTAATTCTTTATTATTTTTTTTTAATTTTGTTTGTTTGTTTTGACTTTTTCGGGTTTTCGTTATCTCTAAATAAACTTACGCTACTTATCTGTTTTTCATTCATTTATATTTATCGGTCGATCATTTTTCTTATATCTATATCTGTCCGGCTGATATTCTAAAATTGTGTGTTTTGGAGGGCAGTTATGTTAGCTCCCGCTAAATTTCGCGGTTGTTTGTAAATTTTAAAAACCACGCAATTGGATGACGGACAGAGTACATTTTGGACATGCGCACCGAGAATCGGTGAGATCCTTTTTCGACCGCCTCGAGAAATGGCGTGTTAATTTACTTTCTCCAACTATTTCAAATTTCTACACTTGAATGTGCTCGATTTTGGTGTACTGAAGCATAGAACTAGAAACTTCAGCCCTTCAGCTACGTGGTGACATCATTAGATCCAGACAGGGGCCCCTTGGAACGTGGAGAAATTGGCTGCAAACTGGTGAGTGCTTTGTTTCTGATTTCCGTTGTGTGGTACCCACAATTAACCTATGGACCTTTTAATTATTTCGTAATTTCATATCAATATATTTATGTTTGTTCGCGCTTTCATTAATTAAAATATATACAGTCCATTGCAGTTATCGTTTTTCTTACTGCGGGCATAACACCTTGCGAAGTCCAAATTTTAAGATACAATCAAAATTTAACCAATTGTCATCGATTTCCTATATCACTAAATAATTATAAAATCCAGAAATTAACGAAAAACAAATTTCTCATGGTCATTCCTATGAACCTAGTAGTGGGAAAAAACTGTGAGAAAGAGAGAGAAGATATTCCGTTGCTGGGTGCGTACATATTAGACTTAAAGCCAAGATGCCAAATCAATATTGGCAATGATGTACTAATCGGCCACGAAGATTCAAAAATAAAATACAAAAGCATATCGATTCCATTTATGAACTTTGATTTACCGAAGCCAAAAACCATCAACACAGCCATCCGACCTTTAACTTTGGGTAACGTTCAATTAGATGATTTGAAGACTATTGAAAATAGTTTGAAATTAGAATACCAAAGAACTGAATCAATAACCGAACCAAGTCTATTTGGAAACATCAGTTTTTGGACTATATTAATCTATATTATACTATTCCTATCAATAATTTATATTGGATATAGAGGAATATTAATAAAAAGAACCCGATCCAATCAACAAGAAATAGAATCGAACAATATATAGATATCGCTCACATCCCAGATGATGTTCACCACTTATGAGGGGAGGAGTTACGTTTCATAGAATTAGCCGTTCCCACACAAGAAGACGTACCAGGTGCACACGCAGATGTCCAAAATGCTGAATCGACATTTATAGTTTATAAGTACTAGTTAGATTCTCGGATGTAGTTAGTTAGGCTTTAGCATTGCCACATACTCTGTCTCCGCTTTTAAAAATAAATAATTTTTTTAAAAAACTTGTTTGCTAATTCATAGAACCAAACTAGCACAACCGTCCCAGTGATGGGTTGGACAGGGCTGTAGACAAAGGAGAAAAACAATATATAGTTTTTATCCAAAACGTGGTTTTAAAAAAGAACAAAAAAAACTCCAAAAATTCCCCACGTCTTTTTGTCGAAAAAGTACATTTCACACGAAAAATAATTACAATTTGGGAGGCAAGTATCGTCTTGAAGAATTCAAAAAAAAAATCGAACTTACCACGCTTCTTTCCCGTAGAAATGGCACAGGCCGCCTTTTAGTCCCTCTCAGAGGATGTGAGCGTCACTAAGATTCGCTTAAACGACGGCTCACAGTTATACCGTCTTTGGTATAATCTGCAACTACTGCAGTGCCAATAAGTGCCAATAACCACAAAAATAATGGCCACACCAACAGACGGCCACCAGCCCAGCTAAAATTCTTTAGGAAAGAGAAAAGACACTTTGTCAAGAACACAAAAAAATGAAGTTGCCGGAAATCGTTCGTAAATCTGGTGGGGACAGTGCCAACCCAATTTTCCCGGTTAAATTCAAATAAGGATGCAAACCCATTTATAAAAAAAGCGTTCTGGCCAAAAAATCCCTAGTCCCGGTTTGCGAGCCTGGAAGAAAAAACCGCGATTTTCAAACTAACCAATGATGAAATACACTAATACTTCCGTACCGGTCTATAGGGGGCAGCATCGACCAAGGGGATTTCGAAAATACGTAAAACGCACATTGAGGTGTTGTCAGATCTATTTCTACGGATTGGAATTGTTATAACAAGGACATCGAGACACCCTCCACACATAGACCGAACATTTGCCTACCGGACCCCCGCCAACATAGCAAGTAGGAGGAAAATAACCCGCTAGAAGCTCAGCATTGAAACCATCAACTGTAAAATCAATTACTGGAGATCAGAGCATGCATCAAACCCAGGAATATTCGAACACTCAATCAATTCCCATATGAGTAAAGCTATACTAAGTGTAGAATTTAGTTGTACTTTAGTTATAGTTTCAGTCAAAAGTTTCCTTCGCTCTTTATTTATGCTTTCTCTAAGATTCCTATGGTTTTTCGTTAACATTTTTACATTAATAAAGTTGTTTCTGAACTTGAAACTAAAAATACACACTGAACTACTGCTTAAACTCGGCACAAGAGTGTTCAGATGTTAAGTTTGCTCACCACTAGCTAGCTCTACACAACCCTTCAATCCGACTGAGTTAGCTATTAACTTTATTTAACTATGATTATATATAAATTTATATAATATAAAAATACGATTTTGTTTATTCTTTTAGTCCTGGTTTTTATCCCTCGTTTATCTCCCATTTACAAAAGTGCATAACTCGTATTTATTTTATCTTCTCCTTATCAAATTAATAAAGATATCAAAGTGGGCGGAGCCTCGGTTGTTCCTGGTCAAACCGTGGACCTAAATATGTTTTCGTGCTATAAAAACTAGTTAATTCGTGAAGAGAAAGAGGTTTTGGAAGAGAAATCATTGTCCTAATTGCTCGAAAATAAACATAAGCGAATGAAATGTTCATCTAAATGTTTTCTTCTTGTTACTGAAACCGTTTGTGATGCGGCAACGCCGCCATGCCCCAGCAGAACAGCTTTTTATGTTCATGAACGTCAAAGAAAATTACGAAATTTTACAGATAAACAAAACAATCGAAAGTTTTTATGTGATTTTCCTCGAAACCTGTGATCTCAAATTCCAATTAGAATGCCCAAATAATACGATGTCCACAGTAATTCGATGGAATGCCTCCTTTATAAGGTAACTTTCTGGACACTATATAACCTCCAAAACCTAGTTCTATAAAATACCCTTAATGTGTGTGCAGAAAGATGAATCGAATAGTTTTGGTTATTTACATAAATAAAACAAATATGTAACGTTTGGCTTAAACGTAAAAATGATACGTTACATAATCCCCCCCCCCCAACTTCAAGACGATTAACCTAAAAAGGTTAATCGGAGAGGTCCGCTGCCGACTTAGGGTCTTTGGCATGCCAGCTCCCTGGTAGTACTTTACCCGATGGTTCCTGAAGCTCAAATATCCATGGAGAAATTTTATTCCTAATCAATCACATAAGGACCAACGAATTTCGGTGCTAACTTCTTCGAGAAAAACTTCGCAGCATCTGACAACACATAATTCTTCTTCCAAACACGCTGACCCACAACAAAGTTGGGTACCCTTGTACGCAAATTATACTGAACTACGTTTTTCTCTCCTGCCACGTCTAACCTTCTCTTAACATCAGCATAGAGCTTCCGGAAACCTTCGTTCTTACTTTCAGCTGCAGATTGTACACCATTCTCTTCAGATAACAAAACTGAGCTGGAGTAACCTTTTCCTGACAGACACATATTCCTACCAAAATTAACAAAGAAATGAGACTTGGTTGTCTCATGGGTTGCAGTACGAATCGCGCAGGCAAGTTTATGTATTTGTTCGTCCCACTTCCTGTGGTTGTCTTTCACATAACAACATAACATGGTTTTTAACGTACGATTCGTCCTTTCTGTTGGATTCGCTCTGGGGTGATAATACGGATTATACTGAATTTTAACCTGATAACTCTCAGCAAAACGCTTAAACTCGTTACTTTTGTACTGAGGGCCATTATCACAAAGTATCAAACGGGGTACTCCGAAGACCATAAATACTTGCTCCTCAAGATGCTTGACAACAGCTTGAGTAGGGGCTGTTCGCATTGGAAAAACTAAGGAAAACTTACTCAAATAGTCCGTAACGACGAGAATCCAGCAATTACCCTTTGTCGAACGAGGTAGAGGTCCACATAAATGTTGAAAAAATTTCCCAAGGACGAGTTGGTTTTGGGTGAGATATCATCTGATCAGATACACCTTGTGTATCACCTTTATGAGCTGCACAGACAAAGCATTTCTTTACAAAAGTTGCTACGTCCTGGCGCATTTTTGGCCAGTAATATTTTTTTGCCAGTCTGTGGAAAGTTTTATACACACCCATATGTCCTGCGGTAGGAGGATCGTGAGCTTCTCGAATAATTCTACGCCTATCATCTTTGGGGACTACCTCTTTCCAATATTCGTTAGATGGTGAAAGTTGAGGGTATTCTTGTTTGACATATTTATACAACTTATTATCAGTGTATCTCCAATTCATAAATTTTAATGGTGATTCTACGACCCTCTTTACCATCTTTTGGTACCATCGATCTTTAATTGCTGTTGAAACGTCTCTGGGCTGCGAAATTGTATCAATCCTAGGTACTGCGCGAGACAACATGTCCGGGACAACTAAATCTTTCCCTTTCCGATGGATTACTTCAAAGTCATATTGCTGCAGTTTTACAGACCAACGAGCAAGCCTTCCACAGGGCTCTTTCAAGCTATGAAGCCATTTTAAACTAAAATGATCTGTTATGAACTTAAATGAGATCCCCTCAATATATGGCCGGAGCTTCTCTATCGCCCAAACCAATGCCAAACATTCTCGCTCGGTGGTCGTGTAAACACGTTCTTGCTTAGTCAAAGATCGACTCAAATAGCATATGACTTTGTCTCCTTCAGGATAAGGTTGCGTTAAACATGCTCCTATTCCATATCCTGATGCGTCTGTTTGAATGACAAATTCTTTGGTATAATCTGGACATGTAAGAATCGGTGCAGTCACTAAAAGTTCCTTAATCTTAACAAATGCTTTTTCGCAGTCTGGAGTCCAATCGAACTTTTGATTTTTCTTAGTTAGAGCTGTAATTGGAGCTATTATCGCTGAAAAATTCTCTATAAAACGTCTATACCAGGATATTGTACCTACAACTCTACGAACTTCTCTGACAGTTCTTGGCCTCTGGAGCTCTAACATGGCTTTAATTTTATTAGGGTCAACTCGGATGCCTCGACGGTCCACTACGAATCCTAAATAAGTCATTTCTGGCCTACACAGTTGGCATTTCTCCCAACTTGCCGTTATCTTTGCATTTTGCAATCTTCGTAGGACTTCCTCAAGAATTCTAAGATGTTCAGAAAAGCTCTGTGTGACAATTACGAGGTCATCGAGATATACGTACACGTAGGGGTCTAAATCGTTTCCTATGATGCTATCTATGAGTCTCTGCCAAGTTGCAGGTGCATTATGAGGACCAAAAGGTAAACGCTTAAATTGGAAGAGACCTCGTCGACAGATGAATGCTGTTGGTGGCTTCGATGATTCTTCCATTGGTACTTGGTATCTAAAGTTGACAAGCATCTTTCAACTTGTCAAGAGTCTCGGATACGAGTGGTAAAGGATAACTATCACGCGCCGTCACTGAGTTCAATTTGCGGTAGTCTACGCAGAAACGATACTTCTTTGTGTTTTTCTTTTGTACCATTACCACTGGTGAAGTCCATGAACTACTACCTCGCTCTACAACATCAAGCTTCAACATTTCGTCGATTTCGTCATCAATAAGTTTCTGAATGACCGGTGAGACCTTATATGAACGTTGTCTTATCGGTGCTGCATCTGTTGTAATCTTATGCTCTACCCTGTCTGTACGTCCTAGTGAGTCACCCATAATAGTCTTATATTTAACGACCAATTCCTCTAGTCGTTCTGATTCATAAGGTGTAATAGTTGTTTGTTGGTCTGATGTTTCTAAAGAACAAATCACATCTTTATTATCGGCAAAGTGCCAGTCATTAGTACTTAAGTTCGGTACTATACCCATCGAAATCCAAAAATCTAATCCCAAAATCAAAGTGTGCGGCAACTCAGGAACGACGACGACCTCTATTAACCTAAATTTATCCTGAACTCGCATAGGAAGCTGCACTGTCCCAATACTACTCGTGCTTTGACCATTTGCCACAATACAACGCGTCTTCTTCATCGTATCAAGTGAAAAACGAAACCTCTCGATGATTGACCAACCATGATTTCCTAAAAAGGTACGTGAAGCCCCGGAATCCAACATCCTAGTAACTTATTTCCGAGCACATCCACTTCTAAATAAGGCCTCTCATCTTTACGAGCATGACTTATCACATAATCTAAGACGTACGTTAGCCTATCGGTCGATGCTTGTTCAGGCTGACTCGAAGGTCGACCGCCTACGAGCGCCTGGGTCCGTTTCCCTGACGATTACAATTCCGACATTCTCTGACTGTTACCCCTGCTTGTCCACACGAATAACACTGCTTACCTCTAGGCAATGCGCACCCGATCGCCATGTGCCCTGTTTGGTTGCATCTATAACAAACAACGTACCTATTCGCCCTACCAGGTCTAACACCCTGTGGTGGTTGTCCATCTCTGTCATTTACACTAGACTGACCACCAGCTGGTTGTTGTCTCTCTCTATCAGCTCTAGCAGAGCTGTCGCCTATCTCTGTCGAATCTATTAACAGGATGATTTAAATTCAGTTGGCTCGATGTCCCGGTACTTGCTATTTGAATTGCATCAACCCCTGTTGGAAAATCGTCAATATCGCTCTCTACGTCAACGTAGGCCAAGTCAGGTTCAATGGATTGATTTCTTCTAGAAGTAAAATTCTCCTCCTCTAACCCATATCTTTGGTCTATTCTACGACACAAATCTTTTAAATGTGATAGGCTATTGACCTCAGTAGCAATCAACCCTTTCTTATAAATGTCCGCGATATTTCTGAAGACGATAGCTAATTTCGCCTCTTTAGAAACAGGACAGCCAAGTCTTTGGAAATATGTGTTCATGACAGCAATATAGGTCCCTATAGACTCTCCAGGGTCTTGTTTACGTTTTTGGATTTCCTTCAATAGCTTCTCGCCATATGAAGAAGGAAGATACTCTGCCTTGAACCTCTGTTCCAGCTGTTCCCATGTATGGACTTCTCTACGAACATCTTTATTTTATTTTATTTTATTTTATTTATTTTATTTTATTTACACCACTTAACAGGAGTTAACCCAATTACAAAGTGGGGAAGAATACAGTGATTAACAATAACAGAATCTAAGGATAAAATGAAGTACAAAATAAAAGAAATTTACTACATCTACACTGAGTGAGCAGAAATAAAAATTATAAAAATCGTATATTTTTTAAAGTAGAGATACTACAATTAAATATGTCACATCTGTCGCAAGTCTGATTGCACGTGTTACAAGCCCGAATTATTGGAGAATTTTTGCAAATATTGGTGCGCTGGTAAGGAAGATAAAACGGAACAGTAGTGCGTGCTGATGTTCTGGGTACTAAAAAATTAATCTTATGCAATAATTCCTGGGAGTCGATTTTATTATGTATTAATTTGAAAATGAATTGCAACTCTGCCAACTTGCGCCGGTCCTCCAACGAAGATATACTGAACCTTTCACAAAGGACTTGGTTCAGAATACCAATTTCGGGATACACACCATCAAGCTTAAAAACAAGGTACTTCAGAAACTTACGTTGAATTTTTTCAATAGTATTAATGTGAGTATCATAATACGGAGACCATACTATGCACGAGTATTCCAATTTAGATCTGACATAAGCAAAATAGAGTAATTTTATACTAGAAATATTTTCTAGGTACTGAGAATTCCGTATTATGAACCCAAGCATTCGGTAGCTTTTCTTTACAACATCCTGGATGTGGGGAACAAATGATAGAGCACTATCGAATGTTACTCCGAGATCTTTAAATTCCAGACTCCTGGGTATTTCGGTTGTATCAATGGTGTAATTGAATTGAATTACCTGTTTTCTAAGGGTGAAAGACACTACATTGCATTTAGATGGATTGAGAGGGAGAGAGTTATCAAGACACCAAGTATATACCTTATTTAGAGCAGCTTGAAGTTTTTCACAATCAGCAATGTTATTTATTCTACAGATAAGCTTTAAGTCATCAGCGTACAATAGGCAAATAACTTCTATGTCCTGAACTATGCTATTTATAAAAGCTATAAAGAAGAGTGGACCTAGTATAGAGCCTTGAGGAACTCCGGAAGTAGCCTTGATCGTAGAGGAGGTTTTATAGAAAGTATAGGCTGACTTTTCAAAAAGATCAATGCCTAAATTCATTAGAACCTTTTTGCTAACTCCTCTAGCCTGACTCAGCTCGTCCACTCTCTCAAAAAATGCAGTGACGGAGATCGTACCCCTCTCGCCTGTAAACTTAAGGTTCCATTTATGCGGAGGTACAGGTGCAACGTGATATGAGGTACCAGGATCACTTGACATTGGTACTGGCGACGAACATGAAAATGGTCATGACTGAGCAATCGGTGCTATGCTACTTTGGAGGGCAGCTAAACTCACAGGAACGGTAGACGGTTGTTGATAATGAAAAGCTGATGTACCGTCATTCTGAATCAGCATTGGGGGTGGTGCCTGTATTGGTGCTTGAGTTGGGTTCGTTAGCACTTGCATTTGCACTGGAGCACTGACCGACCGTTGGTTTGTAGGCTGTTGAGCTGTTCTCTGTGTGCTCGAGTGCTGTGGTTGCGGGAAATGAGACTGGTTAGGTGTGTTGCCAGCATTTGACGAGTGGTCTGAGCTTCGACTCGTAGATTGGGTTTCAGATGCTTTATCATCATCTGAGGTCACGCCAACTCTTAATAAATCTGTTGCTTGGCTCTGCAATCTCCCAATCAAACTCATGGTTTCCGCAACCAGTATGCCTTTCGTTTGACTTTCTTCAAAGTTAGACGGATTCATGTTATTTATCCTGGCTAACACATGTTCCAACCTTACAGCGATTTTTCTAAACTCTCCCCCTTTGCTCGTACCAGAGAACTTCTCTACCAGCGGTACCAGACTATCGAGCTTCTTCATGCAGCTAAAAGCATCCTGGCCAAATTTAAAGGGGTACGGAGGGTATCTCATACTTCCATCAGTCCTTTCTCTCTGTCTAATCAGTATGAGCTGTTGCTTCATCTCTTCCACCGATTCAATGGCTATGCCTCTCCATGTTAATTCGTAGATTAACTCGTCCTTGACTAAGTACCTTATGTCAGACAACCGACTCAAAGAAATAGCCATGTTGCCTTTTATATTAAAACTTTAAACTTTAATTAAAACTGTTAATTATACCTCCCAATTATAAAAACTAAACCACGCAATAACAAACACAAAGTTCACTTTAAATTTACTAGTGAAAATCACTATAAATTTCCTCACAAATGTAGAAAATATAAAACTTAAATACGAGCAGACGCGAACAAAACCGAAAAACACCGGAGCAGTAGGAAAATAAAATTTATTTGCATTTAAAAATGTAATCATAGTTTATATTAAGTATTTGTACAACCAACTATGACGTCCAACCTTGTAGAGAGAAATAACTACTTAAATCCTAAAGTAGAATTAACAAGTAGGCACAACAAAAGTTAAAAGAAAATAAAAGAGAGACAAGAGCTTTGGCAGTGTTTAGGTCTTATGTTCCACTCCTGCGTGAGTAAAACCAAAAAAAAAATAATTGCGCTTCTCTTAGCTGAACTGGATTAAAATAAAAGTTAAGTTATGTTTGTTTACCTCAGCAACCGAATAGGTAAATTTATCCCTAAAAGGAACGTACAACAGCCTCCTCTAACAAAAAAAATCCCAAAGCTGTTGTACACAGTTAACGCTAGGGTATACTCCTGCTATTGCAGAACGGCTACAATGATTTGTCTCGAAAGAATAAATCAAAACCCACTTTAACCTGCTTACTTATTCTGAGATTACACGAATCATGCATTGCTTAAGGCAACATCATCCCTTAATATATAAGTGAACGCAATAAACACCGGAACAGATGTTCATGTTATAGAAATCGTAAACTATGCTCAATTAAAAAAAATCCGCTCGATAAAATTGCGTTGAATTAGACTAGTAAGAATGTTGTGTGTAATTAAAAAGAAATCCAAAAAAAATTACCGCTGGTATAAAAAAACTTTTACCGAAATAACGTCTTGGTAGGACTGCAACGCTCTAATAATCGTTAAAGTCAAATTTCCAAAATTTAAACTAAATTGATGCAAACCCTGGTCAAAAAGACCCTAGGATCGTACCGAAAGGTGTCCAAAAAAAATTTTTTTTTCAATTTTTTTGGTGTCGACTACAGTAGTCCACTAATAAAAAAAATTAAATAGTGGCTCACCACTACAATTTTCAAAATATTACTCTACCCTAATAGGTGGTTTGGAGTAGGGAGAAAAAAAATTAAAACAAATGATGCTAGGTTGTTAAAACGCGAGGGTTCGAAATGAAATTATATTTTAATTCAGAAAAAAAAAATATTTAAATAACCCGGTAAAAGAATTGTAGGGCAAGGTACTACTATGCACCAAAAAAAAATTTTCCAACAAGAGAATCAAATTTCCTCCCTTCAAAAAAATATTTAAAAAAAAATATTTAAAAAAATATTTGCAAAAAAAAATTAAAAATGTTTAAGTGCTTTAGCTCTCCCAAAACTGTGTGAATGTGAAAAGTGAATGAGCTAAAAAAAATAATTTATTATCCGGAAGAAAATATTATTGGAAATTAAATTTACTTAAAAATCATAAGGTATAAAAAATCGTCATCGCAAAAAAACAATCAGTTTAGGAAAAGAAAAAAGTATTTATGTTCGAAAACAACAAACGATGTTAGTATATTTGTTTAAAATTATTACTTAAGGAAATAAGCAACGTTAGTACTTATTTACTGTACCACTATAATGTGTAGAACCGTTTCAAACTTTGCACTCAACCCCGTAAAGAATTATCTTGTGTGCACTTTCAAAAAAACAAATATGAAAACAATTTCAAGGTTCACCTATAAGACCGTTGTAAAACTCAATCTGCCTACTCGAGTTTATATACACACAACATCCAATAAAAAAAAAATTTGCTGCTTAATGCATTCTCAGATCCTTATTCCCGGTGTTCACGAGATATAAAATTAAGTTGGGCCCTTCCCACAACTATTAGTCAAAGCAAAATTACCAAATGTCCAAGGGCTAATGAGACCCTATCCCTACAAATGACATTTTGAAATGAAACAGCTGGGAATAATCCTGCGTAAAAACCAGACAACAAAAATCAAGAAGCCAAAACTATTACATTAATTTTAAAAGAGCATAATCACCTCCTGGCCCCAAATAAACTTTTGTTATACTTAACAAAACTCGGCCTAAAACCAAAAAAAAAACTTTTTATTAGACATTTCCCCTATTTCCTAAGTATAATGTCAATAAACCCAAAAACTTGTGATTTTCATTCCAATCCCATCTGGACCCTATATATCTTTTAAACGGTCAAACGCCCACAGGCGAAACAATATCTTATTTTAAAGAGAGGGTGATGATATTTTGAAGCACCCTGTAAAAATAGGACACTATTATGGAAAATTGTTCAGATCAGTGTTCTTACTAATTTTTAACCTAAATATATCTAGTTCCTTCATGTGCATGTTACTATTTCAATTCCTATCATAACTAAACAGATCACAAAATTTGTCTTTCTCCGCAAATCTGCAAGGTCCTGGAAAATGTGAGATCCAGCCTGTAGGCCAAATTTGGATGTATTTTAATTTAGCGAAAACCGAAGTTGCGAAATCCTAAAAAGATTAGTAGGAAGTCCTCGCTCCTCGATTTCTACACCCCGAACCAAACATTTCTTCCATTTCCAACCGGCTCGCGGGAGGAAAAACCCTAATTATTGCAATATAAAAGGTAGCTAGTTCTTTTATAATAGATGCCCTCATCAATGTTTAGTCGCATCAAGGAAAACCTATTGTTTTTAAATTTATTCTTAGGTTGAAATCTTTTTTAAAAATCAATGATCTTAAATTTATTGTTTAACCTGAACACTTTCCCATTTATTCCACATTCTCATTGTAATTTAAAAATTTGCTTCATTATTTGAGGTCTCCAGTATGAAATTATTTTAAAATAAAAAAATTTAATAAAAAAAATTATTTCCCAATTGTCCACAACTTCCAAGTTTTCATCCCTAAATACCTAGGCACTTTCTCAGTCCAACACCATCCATCGTTATCCAACATAACGCCTTAATTTCAGAAGCAACAAAACGAAGATTGAGTGAAAAAACTAAGCAAGTAAGTTGTAAGTTGAGCCACAATTGGCGCAGATGACAGGCCCCTTTAAGTACACGCCACTGTCCTGAAATGCAAACTATCAAAAAAACTGAAGACCAGCATATCTGCCGTCAAACAACACTTGGCATGAAATAAAAATAATTCCATATCATACCAGTATCCTCAAAAACAAAACGTTCTTTATTATAAGACCCAAACACCTAACCAATAAATCTTGTTATTTAAAACTATGATTTGGAAGACAAGACAAAAAAAAGTTCCCCTTTTGTAACTCAAGAAGTTCCCGTTTGGTCTCCTAAAAAGATATAACCTGTCTGGCCACCCTTTAAAACTACGACCACTATACAAACCGTTTAGACCAAAACAAGAATTCGAGAAGTTATGTTTACAGAAAAAAAATAATCTTTTTAAGAGAAATTAAATTATTTGAAAAAAAGTAAAATTTTGAAATATTTTTACCAATTACCCCTGCCTAGCATTTATATTTAGTTGAAAGTCTCTCTTAAATTCACTGACCAATTTCACGGCCTCAAAATAACATTACTTAAAAAAATTACTGAACTTTACAAATGAACTAAAAAAAATTAAAAAAAATATCTATATCTATCTATATCTGTCTCAGCTAAATATTTCTTTTGTGGTATTATATCTAGTTGGGCTTCAAATTCATTTTCTCTGTATTCAATCCGGAGCACGCAAAACATCTCAAGGCATCTATTGGCCATGACCAAGCTATGACCTGAACGCAGAAAAAAATACAGAAAAGTTAATTGTGAACCAGAAAAACTTTAATTAATAGAAATACCCGTAGGTCATTTTCTTAAAAAAATGTCCAAGCCCAACGCTGTATTTTCTGCCAAAAAAAATTTGACCAGTCACGAAACCACAACTAGACTCGATAACCAAAGACCTAAAAAACTGTCCTTCAAAAAAAATACCCCAAAAAATGTTAACTGGACCTTTTGGCGTTGATCTTCAGCCAATGTGTTGCTCTAGGAATTTTAGCCTTGTGTTCCCTAAAGTTCCGAGCTAACACTATATAGTAGTACCCTCCTCTGACCCGATGTAACTGAGTGACGTAAGATCTTAATTGTCATCGACAGTTACCACCAAAAAAACAAGAAAAGAAAATGACAAAGCAAAATAAATTCATTTTCCTTTTCTTTCATTTTCATTAATTTATACTTTCAACTAAATAAAATTACCAGCTGTTAGGCTATATTTACTTTAAAACAACTCAGCCAAGAAAAATTTGTGTGAAACCCTGTAAAAATATTCCAATTTCCAAGTGGTGATATCCCACAAAAAATTAAAATCACCAAAAAAAAATAACTTGTTGACCTAAATAAATTGACTGCACTAAAAAATAATCGGTGAAACAATTTCTATCTTATTACAAGCAGGAAATAATAACATATAAATAAATGAACCTGCAAAACAAAAATTGTTAGAAAAACACACTACCTATGTCATATATTTAAAACATAAAAAGACCATGTCTGGAGGTCCATCCACTTATAAATCAACAAAAAATTGAAGTAAATTTACATTACTGTTCTTAAAAAAAAATTAAAACATGTTTTTCCTACAAAAACTTTAAAGAATTAAGACATGAATTGGACTCTGTTTAATAAGAACTCCCATGTTTCTCTATCTACTTATTCTTCCTTAATAAATAAAAATGAATCAAGAAAAAACTGTGAAAAAGATAAGCTAACAAAAAGCTATGAGAATTACTAAAACAAAACGAATTCCAAATCAACGCTCAAATATTACTAAAAAATATTTAAAAAGTGTTATCAAAACCAACGATGATGGAAAATCTTATTTTTTATTAAAAAAAATGATTGAGTGTCAAAACCACCGACAGCCACTGAAAGCCTTTAACCTGGCTTTGGCTGTACCACAATTTTTTTTTTTTTTTAAATTTAAAAAAGTTTTTTCTTTTTTTTCAAATTCAAAAAGATGTTAGAAAACCTAGCCAAAAAACTCACGTAGGGCGCCATTTGTGGCCAATTAAAATGCGTTGGGTGACATTTGTGGCAAACTAAATAGAACAGTCACACTGTGCTAATTTGTGCCACAAAAAAATTACTGAATCATTAAACAAATATCTGGAAGCAGAACTGTATTTTTCAGCTAGGTAAAACATTGATATGCCCGGTAACTTTTATACAGTGGAGAAGGGGGGGGGGGTCAGAAATAAGATAATTTTAAGTGCGCCACAGTGTTTTAATACCAATGTTTGACAAAGAAGATCTTAATTAAAATACAGTTCAACTCAAACGTTGTAGCCAAACAATGAAACTCTACCTACTTTCGAGGCTTCCAGAGTATTTGTGTAATTAAGAAAAACCAAAAAAAATTGACTAATAAACAAAATAAAATTCTAAAAGATTCCTAAATGAATCAAAATGACAGAAATAGAAAGTTCTTTATAGGTAGATGCACATTTCCAACAGGTCACAGTGTACCTACATTTGAGTCAGTAGTGTAAGACTCCATTATATGAATGATCAAAAAAAAATATACACTTACAAAATCATTCCGTCATAGGGGAGATCTGGACCAAATATCTGCTGTCATCATCCTACGTTGGGTAGAATGAGACAGACAGCAACCCAGTCCGAGATCCACCCCATGAAGTAAAACAATGTAAGGAAACCGCTAAAAAAAATAACCTCATCTCTCTTTTGTCTCTGCAAAGTTGGTTCATTGGATTGTACAAATAACACAAAATTTAGTTCATCTTGTTATTATTTTAGTAAACTACTGAAAAAAATACTGGAAACATGAAATATGTTTTTAAAAAACAAGGAAACAAGTTCGGGCCAAAATAGCAAGGCACTCCAAATTTCACAGGAGTAATTGTCTTAAATAAATGGAATGAAGGAAACAAGTCAATTTAGTAAATATGCCGCAAAATTGTGGTCATGACGTCATACCGTTACCTTGCGTTTACAAGCAATGTTGAAATTATACTGTGAAAAATTATATATGAAAGATTACTTATTAGTCTAAATTATGTTAAAAATTTATATGAAAAGATTATATCTAAATGTCTACTTGCTCCTACCTTGGTCCTTTGATTATCTTGTGGTTAAATAAAAATATGTTTTATTGTGTAAACCTCTAAAACATGGTGTTCTCCTGCTACTCCGGTCCTGGTTTGCCCGCGCCTCCCCTAGTACCCGCTTAGCACATCACGCTAGGGCAGCACATGGTCTCAAGTGTTGATGGATACTTGCCCCGAGCATATATATTTCAGTTTCCTTCATCGATTTTGCACGAGGTTCCCCTACACCGAGATTCTTAAATCACGAACCCCATATGGACTCAATAAAATAAAGCAGATTTCAACAGATGAACTAAAATAACCCTTACATACCTTTCCCAGGGTTGTATCAGTGCTACCACCGGCTTCACACCAGCGTCCAGCACAACCGTCCCAGTGATGGATTGGACAGGGCTGTAGACAAAGGAGAAAAACAATGTATAGTTTTTATCCAAAACGTGGTTTTAAAAAAAAATAAAAAAACTACAAAAATTCCCCACGTCTTTTTGTCTAAAAAGTACATTTCACACGAAAAATAATTACAATTTGGGAGGCAAGTATCGTCTTGAAGAATTCAAATTTTTTTTTTTTTAAAATCGAACTTACCACGCTTCTTTCCTGTAGAAATGGCGTAGGCCGCCTTTTAGTCCCTCTCAGAGGATGTGAGCGTCACTAAGATTCGCCTAAACAACGACGGCTCACAGTTATACCGTCTTTGGTATAATCTGCAACTACTGCAGTGCCAATAAGTGCCAATAACCACAAAAACAATGGCCACACCAATAGACGGCCACCAGCCCAGCCAAAATTCTTTAGGAAAGAGAAAAGACACTTTGTCAAGAACACAAAAAAATGAAGTTGCCGGACATCGTTCGTAAATCTGGTGGGGACAGTGCCAACCCAATTTTCCCGGTAATCGCCAAAAAATCCCTAGTCCCGGTTTGCGAGCCTGGAAGAAGAAACCGCGATTTTCAAACTAACCAATGATGAAATACACTAATACTTCCGTACCGGTCGATAGGGGGCAGCATCGACCAAGGGGATTTCGAAAATACGTAAAACGTGTAACGTGTTGTCAGATCTATTTCTATGGATTGGAATTGTTATAACAAGGACATCCAAACACCCTCCATACATAGACCGAACATTTGCCTACCGGACCCCCGCCAACATAGCAAGTAGGAGGAAAATAACCCGCTAGACTATAAGAAGCTCAGCATTGAAACCATCAACTGTAAAATCAATTACTGGAGATCAGAGCATGCATCAAACCCAGGAATATTCGAACACTCAACCAATTCCCATATAAGTAAAGCTATACTAAGTGTAGAATTTAGTTGTACTTTAGTTATAGTTTCAGTCAAAAGTTTCCTTCGCTCTTGATATATGCTTTCTCTAAGATTGCTATGGTTTGACGCCATTTTTGTAAAACATTTTTACATTAATAAAGTTGTTTCTGAACTTCAACCTAAAAATACACACTGAACTACTGCTTAAACTCGGCACAAGAGTGTTCAGATGTTAAGTTTGGTCACCACTAGCTAGCTCTACACAACCCTTCAATCCGACTGAGTTAGCTATTAACTTTATTTAACTATGATTATATATAAATTTATATAATATAAAAATATAATTTTGTTTATTCTTTTAGTCCTGGTTTTTATCCCTCGTTTATCTCTCATTTACAAAAGTGCATAACTCGTATTTATTTTATCTTCTCCTTATCAAATTAATAAAGATATCAAAGTGGGCGGAGCCTCGGTTGTTCCTGGTCAAACCGTGGACCTAAATATGTTTTCGTGCTATAAAAACTAGTTAATTCGTGAAGAAAAAGAGGTTTTGGAAGAGAAATCATTGTCCTAATATCCTCGAAAATAAACATAAGCGAATGAAATGTTCATCTAAATGTGTTCTTCCTGTTACTGAAACCGTTTGTGATGCGGCAACGCCGCCATGCCCCAGCAGAATAGCTGTTTATGTTCATGAACGTCATTCATGAAAGAAAATTACCAAATTTTACAGATAAACAAAACAATCGAAAGTTTTTATGTGATTTTCCCCGAAACCTATGATCTCAAATTCCAATTAGAATGCCCAAATAATACGATGTGCACAGTGTCCACAGTAATTCGATGGAATGCCTCCTTTATAAGGTAACTTTCTGGACACTATATAACCTCCAAAACCTAGCTCTATAAAATACCCTTAATTTGTGTACAGAAAGATGAATCGAATAGTTTTGGTTATTTACATAAATAAAACAAATATGTAACGTTTGCCTTAAACGTAAAAATGACACGTTACACTCTCAATACAAACAAAGCAACTGGTCCGCTGGTGACGTAAGAGTTAGAGTTAAATGGAAATAAGCAATCCTGTGTGTTTAGGATCGTTGGGATTTGGTAGGCTGAAATAAGCTTTCAATGCCAAGCAAGAAGCACAAACAAACCATGTCTCTGCCGTAATCTGCCACAAACCTAGATTGGTTTCACTATTTTCAATCAACCCGTTTTTAATTTAAGGCATGCACAGACACAATTCGTGCACATTCGATATTTCTTCTTAAAAACTTTGCATCACATATTGAAAGTTATCGTTACTTGTTTAGAAACTTTAAAAAATAGTTGTGATATACTATGTGTCCCAGATAAAAGTTATTACATGGTTTCTTATGGGAATTTTGAAAACTGTTGTGTTACCCCCTTTCAAAGAAAAATGCGTTTTTGACACACTTCCCATTATCCGATTTGGTTGAAATATGGTGGTCCGATGACAATACAACATTTAAAAAAAATATCCTCCCACTCCTACCCCCACCCCTTCTATAGAAAAATGCGTTTTTGACACACTTCCCATTATCCGATTTGGATGAAATTTGGTGTACATATAGTGGTCCGATGACAATACCACAATAATAAAAAAATGTCCTCCCACTCCTACCCCCCACCCCCTTCCATAAAAAATGCGTTTTTGACACATTTCACTTCAAATGACTTTTATAAAATTTGGTATATGCATAAAGGTCCGATGGCAATACAGCCCAAATAAAAAATATATTTCTACCTCTACCCCCACCCTCCCAATAGAAAAATGAGTTTCCAAATAACTCACGATCAGCGATTTCATTATAATCTAGTATAAACTCTTCTGTTCTGTTATTGAACAAATATTTTCATTTAATAGGGTAGATAGCTGAGACTAAAAAGTAGAAAATAAATTGGTTAAAAAACTTTTTTAAGTCACAAGGTTTTATAAAATGCACTAAAAATTAAAAAATAATTTTCCAACATTCTGATATTATCATAATAACAAAAGCGATGGCCGCAAATCAAAGCATAAGTTAATCTAAATTTGTGATCTAAATACTTAAAGACTATTCAACATTGCAGGTAATCAAAGATATGTTTGATGCCGCAATGTTATGCCATTATGTCAGAGAAATGCTGGGGTATCTTGGGTCGGGTTTGGTGGGTTTGGTACCTCTGCATTTTTCTGCTAGATAGATTCTTGGAAATAGTGATATTTCTCTGATACGAATATCTTATAGTGCTAACATCGTCAAAATTTCCATTAGTCGGCCATCGCTTTTTGTTGGTGATTTGAGGTTTGAGGTTGGGTAGAGCCGCGGGACTGTAAGCGCGCTGGTCGTTTTATAAAATCTGGGTGCAAAAATCCTTAAAAGGACGATGTAAAAATATTAATTTTTCCGAGCCACACAAAGACAATATAGAGGATTGGCACTCACCTTTTTAGTTGTTTCCGTCGTCCAGAGGAGCTCCTCTCGCTGGCCCAGTCGTTGCAGTCGATCCACACTAGAATCACTTGTTTGTGTAATGGTTTAGTTTGATTTTCTCAGAATGTTATTGGATTTTTTGGTTAATAGAATTTATCACCATGCTGCGTGGTGATCTCGATAGAATACGACAGACGAATCCTTTTGGTTACGCCTTTTTGCGCAGATTCATTTTTCGTAGATGGCGCTGGCGTTTTGCTTGTGCCAATCAAAATTGAAATTGTGTGGGTTTTCCGAAAACGGGAATTTGGCGCAAAATTTGAATTTAAAATTAAAGTTGCACGAACATTTTCCGCCCACTTAAAACGAAGTTTTACATTGAGATTAATTGAATAAACAAATGGCTATATAAAAAAAAATATAAGTTAATTCAAAACCTTAAAGGGTAGGTAATTGAAATCCGTTTTAGGTTTATAGATTAAAAAGAAAAAAAATGCAAAAAAAATATATATATATTCTAGATAACGACACACGAAACAAAAAGAAGTTGCTTGGGAGTTTAGTGCGCATCTAAAGGTAGTGGGCACAACTTGACCACGGGACGAGTGAAAAGTCCGTGTTGTGTTTTAACAGTAGCAACTCGAATGTGATTATCCCGACCAGGATGTAAATTTTCGTTATGAGTTTGAATAATGATCAATTGGGTTAATCTATGAGATTTCGGCAATAATAAGGGATGTTTTGCCTCAAAGGAGAGTTGAGAATGCCGTAAGCGTCCGCCCACTCTAAGGAAACCCAATTCGTCCAAAAAGGGCGCGAGTTTACGAAACGGCTTAGGTAATAGCTGAGTATTTTGAATTTTTTGAATGATATCCGAAAAACACTCTTCTTGGACCCTTTTAACTAAAACAAGTAGAGCCTTGTGTAGTTCAAAAGCGGAAAAAACGCTGGATAAAAGGTTAACTGAGTTTTTTCGATTGTGAATAAGTCTTAGAAAATGACAAATGATTTTTTGAATGGTATTTAAATTGGATATTTTATCGATTAATCTATCAAAAAAGTTTTTATTTTGAAGTTCTGCCGTCAGCACCACTGAATTTTCCGGTTTTTCTTCATTGAGAACCTCGTCTGGAACTCCCAAAGAACGTTCATTTATAAACCTTTAAATTTGCCACTCCGTAGTGGGCAAGGTAATCCATGGAGGGCCGTGAAACCAAAGAGGGTGATTTATTAAGTTATTAGGCGACAACCCTCTGCTAGCGCAGTCGGCAGGGTTCTCGAGTGAAGTAATGTGATACCATGGGACTTCGGGGATTGTTTCTTGAATACGACTCACGCGGTTTACCACAAAGGTCTTCCACTTGTGAGGTGAAGATGTGACCCAATGAAGCGTGACCTGTGAGTCCGAAAACGCAAGAATTTCATCGATTACGAGTAAGGATGAATAGGTGCGAATAACTAGTTCGAGTAAATCAGCTAATAGAGTAGCTCCAAGTAGTTTCAAACGTGGGATTGAAATAGTGTGTACGGGAGCAACTCTTGACTTGCCCATGACTAGAGCAGTTTTGATAATTTTATTTGGTAATTCGACGCGAACGTATACGCAAGAAGCGTATCCTAGCTCGGATGCATCGCAGAAACCTAGCAATTGACATCGTTGAATATTATTCGAGAAAATATGTCTAGGTATACAAAGATTCGAAAGAGTGGTTAATTGATTATTGAATTGATTCCAAAGAGTTTTGATTGGATCGGGGGGTATTTCATCCCAATCAGTTTTGCATAACCAAAGTTTTTGCATAATCGCTTTGGCTAAAAATGAAACAGGCGATAAGAAACCTATAGGATCCCAAATTTTAGCGATAGCTGATAAAATATTCCTTTTGGTGCAAGGTTTTTCACAAGGGGTACAAGAATAGGTAAAGGTATCTGTAGAAGGGTGCCACTGAAGGCCCAACACCTTAATCGATGTTGAAGAATCGTCTTCAAAGGTAACAGGGATCTGACAATCAGCGGGCGACAAATGTGATAGAAGTTTCGGATTATTTGATGCCCATTTTCTTAATTCAAATTTTCCCAATTTAAGCAACGCTATTAGATCCTTTTGAAGCGATAAAGCACCTTCTAGAGAGTTAGCTCCACAGCAAATATCGTCCATGAAAATGTTATTCAAAAGGACCTGGGGTGCTTCAGGATAATTCTTAGCCTCCAGGATGGCTAGTTCTCTAAGAGTTCTAATAGCTAAACAGGGACTTGAACTAACACCAAACGTCACTGTATTAAGCCTGTATTCCTGCAGGGGTTCGTTGGGATCAAATCGCCAAAGTAGCCTTTGGTAGTCCCGATGAATTGGATTGATTTGAATTTGTAAAAAATGCTGTTTTATATTAGTCAAAAATACGATAGAATAAAATCTGAATTTTAATAGAATTTCGGAAATATCGGCTTGTAATTTTGGTCCTATTAAAAGAGTTTCGTTCATGCTTAGGCCTTTCGAACCCTTAATCGAGGGGTTAAAAACCACCCAGAGTTTAGTCGCTGATTTGTCAAGACCAAGGACTCCGTGATGTGGTAAATAAGAACATAACTGAGGTCTAGGTTCGGATCTTGGAATTAAAGACATGTGCCCGTTTTTGAGATATTCTCTCATAAAATCCGAGTACATACTATAGAAATTTGAATTTTTTATTAAGCGAGATTCAAGAGAACTGAATATGTGTCTCCTAGGTCAGGAGGGTCAATGTGACGAAAAGGCAAATTTACAGTAAATCGGCCCGAAATATCTCTAGTGGTAGTTTTTTGGAAAATCTCTTCACATCTTTTTTCTTCGGGTGAGATAAACGTTTTTGACTTAATTGATTCCAGTTCCCAAAACCTGCGAATATTAAAGTCGAGAGACTGCTCACAGGAAGTAAAGTAAGAATTGACTTGAGGTGAAATATTTATGTTTTGAGTTTGACCCATCAAGACCCACCCAAAAACTGTCTCAAAAGCGGAGGGTAGGCCGTGAGGTCCTGGAATTCGTCCTGATTGGACGATTTCTGTGTAAAGTTGTGCACCTAAGAGTAAGTCAATTGGACCAGGGTTGTAAAATTGGTTATCTGCAAGTTTTAGATTTAAAATATGACTCCAATTGGATGAATCTACCTGTACTGAGGGCATATTCGAACGAGTTTCGGTAAAACGAAGACTTGAATAGAAAAGGTAGGCTCTTGTTGTAGTGCAAGTAGAAATGCCGTTAGTGGCCGACGAAGATTGATTTAGTCCCAGAACAGGGATCGAAATTTTGTTTCTTGGCAAGCCTAACCTGTTAAGACAAGCTTCGCTTATCAGGTTAGCTTGGCTACCGCTGTCCAGAAGTGCTCGGACAGGTTGGTAGTTACCCCGACTATCGAGTACCTCTAATTTTATAGTCGCTAGAAGCACTGTCGTCCTGGGCGTCAAGGTGGATAACGATGAGTATTGATTTGTAGATGTATTTGGATTCGAATTGATTTGAATTGAATTTGAACTGGGTTGAACAAAACTAGGGTTCTGTAGGCTAAGACTTGAATTTGAATTCTGATACGATAAGTTTGTGCCTGTGCTAGGCACGGCCAGTTGATTTGGATTAAAACTTTGATTTAAGTTCGAATTTTGATTTGAATTTTGGCTTGAATTAACAACGGATTGACTTGAATTCTGACGGATTGAATCTGTCATTTGCGATAGATGAATAAGACTATGGTGCCTATGTCGACATACCCTGCAGTTGTAGATACTACTGCAGTCGATTACTTGATGATTTGAACGTAAACAGTTGATACATAAAGATTGTTGTTTTACATAAGTAAACCGATCTGATGGAGATTTGGAAATAAAAACACCACACTGTGAGAGTGGATGAAAAGAATTATTGCATAATTTGCACTTATAGGGTTGTTGGTTTTGTCGAAATTGAATATTGGATTGTTTATTTGATACTTGTGCGTATGCGCTAAAAAATTTGATGGAGGGCTTGATTTGTACTGATTATTTGAATAAGAATTATATTTTTGGTTACTAGAATTCGAATAATTTGATTTTTGCTGTTTGGAAGTCGAAGGTTGCATTTGCATATTTTGGGGAGATAGCTGTACTGTTTCAAGAGCACGGCATTGGTTAGTAAGAAACTGAATTAGATTTTGATATGTTGGAATCTCGGTAGTACTATACTTTAATTCGAAAGCGGTTCTTGTGGTTTGATCGATTTTTGATAATAAAATTGAAAATAAACAAAAACACCACGACGTTACTGGAAATTCAAGATTTTTGAGCGCCGCAATATTCTCTGAAAAGGTATCTACCAAGACTCTAAGATCCTTTGCTGACTGGTTTCCCTTTAAAGAATTTGCATAGTAGATTGAGTTCCAGTAGGTACTGGCTAAAAGTATTTTATTTTGATAGCGATCTGTTAATACCTTCCAGGCGATTGCGTAATTACTTGCCGTTAATTTTATAGAACTTAAAATATTAAGTGGTTCTCCCTCAAGGAAAGTTAGCAAATGTTGGAATTTCCTTATATCGGAATAATTAGAGTTTTCGTGAACCAAACAAGAATAAACATCGTAAAAGGTTGGCCACTTTTTTACGTTTCCATTAAAGCAAGGTACCTTTAAAGGGCCCAGATCATCGCAACGTGAATAGTGTGAAGTTGCGGGGGTAAAATTTGAATAAACTGAATCGGAACATAAACTCGAAAAAAAAACTTTAGCTTGGTGGTAGAATAGATCCGTATCTTTCCTAATGTTATCCTGTGCTTCGAATTCATAATCGTCGTCGTCATTCAAGAGACCTATGATGTCATTATGAATGTTTTTAAATTGTTCATAGTGATCATCTAACGATTCGTAAAACGCCTTAAAAATTGGCAAGGAAGAACTATCTGATTTAGCTTTTGTTCCCAAGTTATAGGTTTCCGTAATACGAGATATTGAAACTTTGCGTTGATTCTCAAGCTTTTTTAACGACATATTGTTAATTAAAAAAAATAAAAAATATTTAAAAAGAATAAAACTAACATTTGACCCCTATTGACTTTAATCAGTCCAAAAGAGTCCAACCAAAGCATATATTTTATTATCGATTTCTTGAATAAAATGCAAAAAACTTATCAACAGCTGTTATCCTAGGTCGCGATTTTTCTCCCAAAATAAATGCACACAAACACAACTTGTACTTACCACCGCTTCTCTTATTATTTACAGGTAAATACTAATTCTACTAGATGTGTTTGTTTACCTGTTAAGTAAGAATAAAGCATTTAACTCACAAGCACTTTTGTTGTTTTGAAAATAACTATTTATTTAAACAAATTTCGATTTTTGAATCAAAACAAACGACGTACGAAGTGCCAATTTCGGCTGCAATGAAATGTGGGTGGAGCAACCGTTAAGCCACGCAAGGGGGGACACGGCAACAAGCGCGAGCCAAGATGGCGAAAATATTTAATATTTTTAGCAAACAAATTTTAAAAAACTATCTGGGTCGTGGGACCAGAAAATATTGGTGATTTGAGGTTTGAGGTTGGGTAGAGCCGCGGGACTGTAAGCGCGCTGGTCGTTTTATAAAATCTGGGTGCAAAAATCCTTAAAAGGACGATGTAAAAATATTAATTTTTCCGAGCCACACAAAGACAATATAGAGGATTGGCACTCACCTTTTTAGTTGTTTCCGTCGTCCAGAGGAGCTCCTCTCGCTGGCCCAGTCGTTGCAGTCCACACTAGAATCACTTGTTTGTGTAATGGTTTAGTTGATTTTCTAAGAATGTTATTGGATTTTTTGGTTAATAGAATTTATCACCATGCTGCGTGGTGATCTCGATACAATACGACAGACGAATCCTTTTGGTTACGCCTTTTTGCGCAGATTCATTTTTCGTAGATGGCGCTGGCGTTTTGCTTGTGCCAATCAAAATTGAAATTGTGTGGGTTTTCCGAAAACGGGAATTTGGCGCAAAATTTGAATTTAAAATTAAAGTTGCACGAACACTTTTATTATTATGATAATATCAGAATGTTGGAAAATTATTTTTTAATTTTTAGTGTATTTAATAAAAACTTGTGACTTTTACCAATTTTTTTTCCTATTTTTAGAAAATGGCCAAGCAGAAAGAAAAGAAAAAAAATAAACCTAAAAGCTCAATTTCTGAAAAAAAACGGGAAGAAGAATTGCGGAAAAAAAGAGAGAAAGAGAAAAAGCGCATAAGACGATTAAAAGAAGATCCAGAAAAATGGGCAGCACATCAAGCCAAATGTAAAGAAAAGTACAAGAAACAGAAGGAGAAAGGAGTAAGAATAACGGTTGATAAAATGAGTGCAGGAGAGCAACGGCATCAACGAAAAGCATGGGCACAATATTCTCGTGTGTATAGGCGGAAAAATAAAAACATAAACGAACTTTTAACCCAGTGCACGCCTTTCGTCAGACCAAGAAAATGTTCCAGTTGAAAACCGGCGACTATTAGAAGGCAGGAGACGATCAAATTTAAACAAGGTATAGAAAAGCAAAAAATTTGAATTAACAAGTTACAAAATAAACTCCAAAAATATAAAAAAAGACTTAAAAGTCGCTTAAAAGGTTTATTAAAGAAAAAACAAGAAAAGAAAATGGGTACTCGTAGTCCTTTGACACCTAACACAAGGGTTAATAATATAGAAAATTCTAATATTGACCCCAATAGAGTAAACGAGGTTAAAACAAATTTACTTTTTGCCGAGGTACGTAAAGATCAGCTCTCTGTTACATATTCTACTCTAAAGGGTAACAAAGAAATACAAGTTTTCAAAAGGATATTGACTGGACGTACTATTAAAAAATATCGATTTAAGTATGTAACAGTCAACACATTTAAGTTTAGACCTTCCAAGGTTTACCAATCAAATTTGCTCTCTTTTGAAAGAAATGATGTAAAGTCTAAAACCACTGAATTGCGATCAAAAATTAGAAACTTTTTAGAACTGGAAATCAATTCTAGAGTCTGTCCAGGAAAAAATATTATGTAACGAAACAAAAAGTGACGAAACAAAAACGGTTTCTTTGCAAACCACTTAAAAGCCTGTATAATGATTTTAGAGCCAAGTATCCAGAAATTCAAATAAGCTACATATTTTTCCCTTCTGGGTAAAGTCTATGAACGTAGCAAATAGAGATACTTGGAAATGCGTTATACATGCGCATATGGAATTATTATGTCATTCTTTATACACTGAGGGAGTTTTACAATCCAAAGATCTTTCCCAGGCAATCAAATATTTATGTTGTGATGATAAAAGAAGAGAATGCCTCTGAAGACTTTGCCACACATGTAAAAATTTTAAAATTATGTTTAGTGAATATGAGGAAAAGGCCAAAGTTAAATATTTTCAGTGGATTACTAAAAAAGAAAGTCACCATGACAAAAAAACTAAGACAATGAAATTCACAACAAAGGTAGTTAAGGAGCAATTTACAAGTACTAATATAGAACTGGTTAAAAAGTTTCAAATTCAGATTTTGCTTTTTATGGCTCATGATTATAGAATTTTACATCAATATTCTGAAATAACCAACCTTGAAAAAATAATGGCCGATCACGAAATCCTCTTGCACTGCGATTTTAGTGAAAATTATAATTTGAAATACAGCGAAGAAATCCAGGCTTTCTATTTTGGAGGGTCTAGAACACAGGTAACATTACATGCTGTTGTCACCTACACCAAAGTTAATGGCGAACTTAAAGTTAACTGTTTTTGTTCACTTTCCGAATGTCTTAAACATAATGCCGGCGCCATTTGGGCTCACCTTCTCCCAATTTTAAAAATAACTGCGTCATATAAAACAGCTTCCATTTTTTAAGCCCGGCCACTCAATACCGCACCCGATTTATGTTTACTTTTATTCCTAATCACTTGCCCAGCTACTTTCCGAAAGTTACCATTATTACATGGAACTATCATGAAACGGGGCACGGTAAAGGAGCCCCTGATGGCGTCGGGGGAACGTGCAAGAGGATTGCAGATAAAGTAATTGCTGAAGGAACAGATATTCCAACTTTTAAAATGTTAGTTAACGTGCTTAGGAAGAGATGTTCCGGGATTTCAGTATTGGAAATAAGTGAAGATGAGATTAGCAAAATATGTAAGGAAATCAAGAATGGTCCTATACTTTTATTCAAGGGTACCCAAAAGGTCCACCAGGTATTCTTTGCCAGTGAAAATAAAGGAAACATTAATTTGAGATCCTTATCTTGTTTTCAATGTCGTGGCACATGCAGACACTTTGATATTGGGTTTTTGGAATTTAAAACTTGTTTATCTGATACATTTTCGGACGAGGATATGCCCTCGGCTAATTTTGTACATAAGCGTGTTAAATTTCACGATGTATATAGCGATGATGACGAAGCAAGTACTTCAAAACGAAAAATTAATAGTAATAAAGCAGGAACATATTGTCACAGAGAAAAATGGACCTAGGGGTCTTTAGTTTGGGGGCGTAGAAAATTATCGGAAACGGGGGAAGTTTAATACATATATTTCGTTTATAATTATACAGCGGATAAATCGACAGAAAATATAGCCTACGCTAACCTACCCAAAAAAAATATGGAGAACCAAAAATACGGCCATTAGGGCCTTACTGTGAATTATGTCGGGTAGGACTCGGGGGACGCAGTACACAGGACCACAGGTTCTGGGTTAAAAAAGAGACGACGTCCAGAAACTGGTTACGAAGCTCAGCGGACGTCCAGAAACTGGTTACGAACGCCCCGGTGGACCCCGGGTACTGGTCACTTGCATGGTGTGTTAAATCGCCTTTTATATTAAATTATTGCAAATTCAGCAATATTGCTAGTCACGATGGTTTTCGATACTTAGGTACCACAATTATTATTATTGCCAATAACTTGGTATTTTATAATAATAGATGCACGCCTTTAATTTATATGGATCCCAATAATTAGAGTAATACAAGTGCATCTGTTTTATTTAGATAAATGTATCACTTTGGGATAGTTTAATTATGATCTGTGTGACAATATGTTGGTTACTGTTGATCAAGACGTCAAAAAACCTTCCCAAAAAAACAGTTTTAGGTATGTGGCTGTATGCCAAGAAATCATTGACGAAGATATCAAAGTACTTTTTCTCAAAATTTGCGACGGTAACAACAAAAAACAGGTAAGGGAAGATCAGGTTATCAAAGTTTTGGAACAACCGGATTTGATTTTAAAAGGAAACCGAATTTTTTATAAATTTTCGAAACAAATCAATGTATTTGAAAGTGTATAGATAATAAATCTAAGTAGCAAACCATGTGTATTTTACTTTAAGTAGGTATTTGTGTATTTTTGTTCTATTTGTACAAACACAGGAAAAGTTAGAGATCTGCGGCTTAAGTACCAAAGTTAGTTCTATGGAAGTATTTTAGTGTATTTAAGTTCTTTGTATGTTCACACAAAGTCGAACAAGTTGGGTTTAGATTTTTGTGTAACAAATAAAATTAACCATGTTTGTGACTTTTATATACAAATTTTAGAATTTTTTTGTTTGTTTTTATAATCAGTTACCTGTTATAGTTGTCAGTTACCTGCACTGCAAAAGCTATTAATTTTGAAAGAAAAAATAAAAAAATATACTTATTTTTAAAAGAAATCAAATATTAAAGGTTAGTTCTATATTTTATCCCAACATTTGTGAAGTATATTAGTGGTTATCAGTTACTTGTAAAACGCATCAGTAACCTGATATGCTCAAATTAAAAAATGGCCAAAAAAACAGAAAATATTTTAAAATTTGAACGTTTTTCCATGGCAACATGTTATTTGGTACTTTGGTCATATTTTCATTGATTTTTTTTATGTGTATATCAAGTTTCATGTATGTCCACAATTTTTGCTCCAAATCTGTCACTTTCCAGATATCTACCCACCTACCTACCTAAAACGTGCGCAAAGTAACATTTCTGCACTTGATTGCTGGTTAAACCACAAACAACTAACGCGTTGTTCGGCCATTTGCAAAGGCGTACGTATTTTATTATTTTCTGTTCGCATGCAAAAAATACCTACTTACCCTATAGGTTATATAGGTTATACCCAACTAACATTTATAGTAGCGGCTACATGTTCTAAAGGCTTTGCTACTTTCTTATAGTAGAAATGTGGTGATCCCAACCAAAATTTGTTACTTTTTAGTTCTAACTACTATTTAGTATCAGGAAATAGTAGATGTTTCGTAAAAACAACCCTCTAAACTACTTCTTAGGATTGTTTCTTGATAGTCGATTCTGATAGTCTTCTCTACCACAATAGGACGTTGCTAAAGTTTTACTTTCTTTTTAGTCGTTATTTCGTAGTCGCCCTGACTTTTATATCCTACTTAATTACCACTAGAAAGTTAAGCTTCATTGGAGTCCCAAACAAGTGTATCCGACAACTACATTATAACTTTAATTTTTACCACAAAAGTTTGTGTCATCATAGTAACATCTGATGTAACAATGTAGACAAAATAACTTTGTGGATCAACTTTAAAGCCGCAACTACTTTGACTTTTTTTTAATGTCGATCTTTTAAAGTAATCTCTCCTTCCTGTTTCTACTTTGAAAACGTAGACTTTTTGAAGTCGCATCTTTGTCGCACAAATTCTTAATCCTACTTTTTGTGGCTCCTTTTATAATATGGGAATATTAGGAATAGTTTTGCAAATATTTTTTAACTACCTTGAGCAGTCCATTTTTTCGAGCTCATTGCTTGACCATTTTGCAAAACAATCAAAATGCAAAATATTGATCCAAAGTATCGAGTACCGCACCCGGATTTTAAGAATTCCCTGGTCCATGCTTAATCTCCATCCTTAATCTTTTACGCTACTTGTTGCTGTTCTATTCACTGTCTTTACGGTCGTTCGTGGTTTGTGCTGTGGCACCACCCTATCGCCGTCGTAACCCTCTTGTGCGGACTGAACCGAATTCGTTTATCTATGCCTCTTGTGCTGACGTGTCGTGTCTCACTGTGATTCATTTTATGTGTTGAGCTTGGGTCAATAATTCTTTTTGGTTTTCTTCAAATTTGTGCTGTTGTTAAAGCTTGGTTTGAAGTGAATAAACTTAAATTTGTGCTGTGTTACATTTTAAAAACTCTTTTTATTGGCACTTCATTTATTGTTCTAATGGAATTTAATTTATCTTGTTTTTGTTTTAAAACCTACCACAAATTCACGCTCGTACATAACCTATAAGCAGTGGTGTTGTTGTTGACAGAAACGGCAAATGACAAGTGGCGACACCCCTATAACTTGAGGGTAGTAGTTATACTTATCACGTGGTTCCTATCACTCTGTAGACGTTTTCTAGTGGCGAAAGCTAGTTAATAATACGTTTCTGCAACGAAGGAGTAGAAATTCGAGTGTGTTCTCTAGAACTAAAAAGGAATGCCGACATAAAAGTCGTAAGTGACACGTTGCCGTAACTTAGGCTCACTTTCAAGTAACCCTTTCGACTATTAGGGAATATAGTTTGGGACGCCATGTTTTTATTTAAGAAAGAAAATTTAATATTTTTGTTGTCGTTTTATGAGCTCATATTAAAGAGCTATACTATTTTAGAAACAAATTAGTTGAAGCTTACCAAAAATGCTCTTCTTAAGCACCATTTGTTGGAGTTAACGGTCGATTATGAAAACATAACCTCCAAAATCACAACACAAAAATTCCATCAGCTACCAGAAAACGGCTCAATTTTACGGGCGCACCGGTTTTTTGCAATATATATATAACGCATGTTATACAAAAAACTTTGCGTCGCACTCGAATTTTGATCCTCTGCTCGTAAATTCTCACACTTTTGGATAACATAGTTCATATTATAACCATAACCAAACAAAAAAACTAAGCGAGTCTGTTTACTGTTGTGTCCACCATATTGTGTAACAATTCTACCAAAAAGAAACGATTATATTATTTGCAACTACATCGCAACTTTTATGCCATTACGGAAAAAAAAACAGCCTCTACGACGTAGTAGATACCTGGCTACGACGTAGTAGTGTAGTTGTTACTACTGTGACTTTAAACACTTGGCCAAGTAGTTATAACCAGAAATTGGTTCCCCACTTAGGGAATTATAACGTCGCTGTATGGTATACTGAGACGTAGCGGGAGTACGTTGCGGTTACTTTTAAGAAATTCTTTCTAGTTGGGGTTTCGTCGTTACAACTTTAAATGTTTGTTGGTTATAGGAAACCGTAAAATTAATTGTTTGAGTATCACTTATAATGTAAACTAATACAGCACCATTTGAAGACAAGAGTGTATCTGTAGCGTAATATAAAATTTAGAATCTAATAATTACAATAAATTTAATTCTATAAACTTTTTTACATTCTTTATGGAATTTTTAAAACATTATAATTAAAAAACTATTTTTTAAGTTTTGCGCCGCTTAAAGTCCAGAATCGAAATAGGCGTCTCGTACCTCATAGCCTAGTTACGGTTCTGATTTGCAGAGGCGTGTTCATCGACTTTGGAGGGCTGGCCATTTTCAGGTCCGTGTAAAGGACACACTTATGCAATTTTCGTATTCTCATCTTTTATTATGACAATCAAAAGCCACTCATTGCGTAAATAGGCAACCGGGAGTATTGAAATATTACGTATATGGGGTGCACGCCAAGAATACAGCGTACAATTCTCTTTTGCACTTTAAAGATGGTTTCAGCATTTTTCCCAGAAACCCAAAAAAGTATTCCATCAGCAATAATGGACTGTGTTGGTGCAAGCAGTAAATTACCTATTTCTTTTCTTTTTCTTTCTTTTCTGCGCGAAGAATTAATTTAAATTTCGCGCTATCTAAATGCATATGATTTTACCGGCACTGGACACGTGGGGGGAAAAGCAGCGCCGACAGTGTGCGCAGAAAACGACTGGCAGAACAAGACATTTCGAAAAACACGTTTCCGAGAAAAATTTAGAAAAGTGAGAAAATTGTGGTGATTGAGGCGTTCGAACGTCAAAAGAGGAGCCCCAGGAGAGTCCAAGGTGAGTGCCATTCATAGAATGCATATGCATCGTTTTTCCTAGTATTTCTTACGTCAATTTCGACAAATTACTTAAATGTGTGAGCAAAGCCGAACCGGCTAGCCTATCGAAGGGTATTTACGTGAAATCCAGTACTTGCACGCACAGACTGCACATTTGAATAGTAGTAAGTTTTTATTGTTTCTAGATGTACTTGTTCTTTTAGTCTACGTATTAGTAAACATTGACTATTCAACCTCGCCCCAAGAATATTTATGTGGTTTTCCCAATTCAGCAAGCTATCTAGCGTTACACCCAGAAATTTGTTGTTGGAAATTTCCGGTATTGATTTTTGATTGTGTTACTCGAAGTGAAACATCATTTTGAGTCCTCTTATGAAATGTTATTAAGTCTGTTTTTTCTGCATTTAATTTTAAGTTACGTTCCTCACACCAAACCCTCATTTGTTTTAACAATTAGGTTACGGTAAATGTAAACCAATGGTAATCACTATTAGGTAAAAATAAATTCCTAGGTTCAAGGATAATAATTATGACGTAACAAATTCGACTTAAAGAATTATTTTGCCAATCATTACCTTATGTTTTGCACTATGAAGCGGTTAATTGATTAAAAAGGAAAATTTTACTTCAACTCTGCGTAATCTTTGTTTTTTGCTCCATTACCCTTAATTAATTATTAAAAAGAGTTAGAAATTGTATTATTCAGTTATGATGAATGTTAATTTTGATCATAGGTATAAAGAAAAGGTAAGTCCATGATTTCTTTATTTAGTCTGATTATTTATTACCGCATCGTCTTACTTATAATAGAGTTCCTCTTAGAATCTAAGGAGATTGGAGAAGGTCTTGCAACTTCCTGGCGCCATATTTTAAGTGTGCTCCTCTTATTTATTTACCTCTCTCTCGAACCCCCCACCGCTCTCGAACTCTGAGCACTACGGGCAAACACAATTGCACGCTCGCAGCTCTATTTTGGATAAAACGTGCTATTTTTAAATTTGACTTATTTTAACTTTAATTTTTGTAAACAAATTTTAAAACCAGAAATGGGCGTGGCAGTTTGGTTTGTAAAAAGCCAAAAATCTAATAAAAATAAATTAACAAATATAAATAAACAAAAAGTTGAAGGTGTGTGCAACTACTAAATTAACGTTTGTGTTGTGTTATCTTAAGTGTTCCAAAATCTATCTTTTTTGCCCTGAATGTTCCTGTTAAGGAGCCCGACCATGAAGCATATTATCCGCGCGGAATTAATTTTTTGGTGAAGGTTCCGGTTTTCCCGCCTTTCTTGCAGCGGATTTTTTAGAACGCGCGGAAATTATAAATTGCTTTAACACATTTTCGTGAACAATTCTGGTGAAATTCGAGCTTGTTTATCTTTAATATAAGAAATGTATCACAAAAGGTCAACATACAACTTGCATTTCTTGATAAAAATGAAATTTATTGAAAACATGACATAAACCAAATGGCCGATTTAATAATTTTGATCACAGCTGATTATTATTTTCGCCTCCAGTGATGTCATCGCGTTTTCCGCTATAGTTCGAACAAGTTGAACTTTTTTGAAAAAACGCTGTTTTTGTGAGGTCATGTAGGTGACATAACCTCACTTCGATGTTTATTATTTTTTTGGAAAAAAATTTAAATACCTAAAACCTTTCGGAAAATAAGTCGAGTCGTTGGGGGAAGATAGGCTTAATATCTTGTTATAAAGTTTTGAGACTAAACACTTATTTTCACGTATGTCATTTTCAGTTTTTTTTTGGTGGAAATAAAAATATAAGGACTAGCCAGGCCCTTTGGCCAGGGGCGGGTTTGAGCCCAAGCCTAATAGTATTAACCATAGGTCCAGCAAGTAGGCCATTTTTGCCATCTATAATATTAGGTATATATATTGCTAGAAATAAAACTACAGGGGAGGGGTGACATTGCAATATTAAAAATCAACTACTAAAAAATTTAAAAACATTGTGCTGATGGCAAAAACTTTAGGGAAAAATCATACATATAGGTAACACAAAAAATTTGTGTCAAACATTTTTTAAAAATTTAGTAGTGGAAAAATTGTACTGCAGAAAAAAATTTTGGAAAACTTAAAAAGCTACTAAAAAATTTTTAAGAAATTGTGTTACAGACAAAAAGTTTAGATAAATTAAGTCCTCTTCGGAAAAATTATGATGCAGATATAACAAAAAAAATAAAGCCGGAACTTTTACAGAAATTAGTATATCTAAAAAAATTATACACCAAAGTAAATGTTTAGAAAAAAAAATCATTTAAAGAAAAAAAGGGGCGTCAAAGGTTAAAAATTTGTTACAAAATGCAAAAGTTTTAGTTATTTTCAAGAGTATTTGTATTGCATTCAGAAATGTTTATGGACTTGGGTCAGTTTTGCCTGAAATGTATACTCATTTCATGTAGGGCGCTAAGCCCCTAGCCACCCTAATTATGCCCATTAATTTTCAAGACATTTTGATTTAAAAATATAGATTTTGGTATTACACATTTATTTAAAAATATATTTATTTGACAAAAGTATACAATTAAACTTTACAATAAAATTGCCACTAGAATAAATAGTCATAAACTAAGAAAAATACAATATTTAGTCAATTTAAAAAAATAGACTCTTTTTATTTTATATCAAAAAAACACTAATCCTAACTTTTCTTAGTACAAAAAATAAACAAAATTACTTAACAAATTTTACAATTTTCCAACACACAATCACATTTGCAACAGCACCGGTAACCATAATTTAATTTTTTTTGAAGTCTTAATTAAACCTGTAACGAGACAAGACTGTATATGATTCCTTGCTACATAAATACAGAAAATTAAATATTTAATTTTTTTGTTGTTTATTTCTGTTTCTAAATTGTTTGGTACATTGTTGAAAAACTTTATAAATGCCTAAACTGGACTTGTCTCTGTTAGTGATAATCTATGCTTCAGATAGTGTTAATGTGATTCAGAACACTCGATATTTTATTATGATATCATGTTGAGGCATCTATGCTTTGAGGCAGAGAACTATCAATTTTTTAAAAGTTCTTGGTGAGTTCTTCTGCAAAACCACCAGACCCTCGACTATGTATATAGGTTATTGATGCATGATTTAGTTCAAAATATATATTTATAAATGTTTTTAACTTTAACAAAAATATCCGAAAAAACAACTTTGAAAATTAATTTTTTGGTTTAATTTCACTCGTCATTCTTTTTTTCTTTTTTGTTGATGTTAGGTTGTGGCCAACTGGCCTCCCTGTGATTTAATGCACAGTATACATACTGGTTCGTTGAAAATAAATCCGCGCGGAAGGATACGCTCCATGGACGTGGACAGCGGTTTTTCCGCGCTTTAAAAAAAATCCGCGCCGAAAATACGCTTACGCTGGACGGGTACCTTACCAGCTGTCAAATTTTCTGTTATTTTACCTGACCCAAAATGTCCCTAATAACTAATTGGTATACAAAAAGTGGACAATTTTTGAAAACTTTTGGATCAAAACAAAAAATGTACTTTTATGGAGAAAGTCTTAGTCTTCAAATATTATTTCTAAAAGAGTCTTCACAGGAAATTTGTATCTTGATCTTCTATTTGGGGTTCTGTTCTTCATTAATGGTCTCAGGAGCTCTTTATTATGTGGATTGGAAGAAAATTGCCTGGACAGACTTTGCAGTCTCTCCAGGATTGGAGTGATTCCAGTTTTGTGGTATAACATTTCGTTGGACGGATTATGCAGTGGGTTTCTGGGATGCCGGAATTTTGTTATGATTCGCAGGGCTTTTCTTTCTGCTACTTTTAGCTTTTTTAGTGCTGATTTTTTTACGTTTTGGTAGAGCAAATTGCCATATTCAATAATGGGTCGACAAATGCTGGTGTAGGATATCGATATGTAGAAGACACATTTGACAATTAAGTCCCTAAGATATTTTCTACATATCGATACCCTAATTCTGCTACGTCGTAACCCACAAAAAAAAGAAAATTCATATTTTTGCGTGAAAGGTTAGTAATTATGCATAGCTATATGCTGCTAAATCCTCGCAACCAAATAAAAAAATAAAACGGTCATTCCCGCGATTTTTAATAAGTCGCATAATGCTTACCCTATGTAATTTGCTTCTAACTTTTCTTATTCCTGTAAAATTTTGTTGAGTTGGGTTACGACGTGTCAGAATTAGGGTGATGATATGGAATTGTCAGGATACCGTTCGTTAAACAAACGCTCCGTGGCGTGAATACTACGACCGCATTCTCCATACATAAAAATTGCTTGAACTTTTTCTTCTAGTGGCCGAACGCGAACCATGTTAAAAAAAATTTAAGCCGAGAGAAAAATTTTAAACTAAATCAAGTAAAAGAAATTATTTGTTTTAAAAATAAATGTTTTGCAGACATTTATTTAAAAAAAAGTGATAAGATAAAAACTAAATTTTTTTTGCGGTTAAGGTAAAAACGGTAACCAAAGAATTAAAATTAAAATAAAATATTTTTTAAACAGGGTATTATCCCTCTTTTAATTTATAGATGTTAGTGCCCTTATACTTAAAGCAACATTATTAAAAAGTACGTCAAAAAGTAGTAACAATGTTATTTATTAACCTTAACTGCATAAATATAAAAAAAAGTTACTTGTACAATTACTGAAAATACTCATTGATAATTAATTAACCAATTTAAAAAAATTTAAATATTTTAAGTAAAGAATCAAATTCTTTTAAACAAGGCATCACTTGACCACTTTTCATTAAAAAATTTAATGGTGTCATTAGGGACCTATTGCAATAAAGCCAGGCACAAATTGTGCCGGGCACTATATTGACAGTTTCGCATTAAAAACTGACAGTTGATCTTTCAAAATTGACATACCAAAGTCGAATTTATAAATCCCGTCGTTTATTTTCCATTAATAGTGGCGTCACTATTAATACACAATGGCCTAATTTTGAAAGAAGACAGCTGTTCTTATAATGCGAAAGTGTCAATATAGTGCCCGGCACAATTTGTGCCTGGCACTATTGCAATAGGTCCCTATTGACCTTATAGCCTCAAGGCAACATTACGGTAATGAAGGGTACACTAAAAGGTAACTGCAATGTTACCATTAATTATAGGTTTTACTTCAATTCAATATCTGAAACTGCTGAAGACTAGGAGGAGTTGCAAACACTATAAACATAAACCCACATAACTTTGTGAGTATTGAACCGATTTTATAACTTTTTGATGATTAGAGAATCAAAATACCTTTTAAACAATGTATCACACAACCCCCTTCTCATTTAGGAATTTAAAGTTGTTAGTGACCTTATGGTCTCACGCTCACTCGACGTTTCAAAGCAATACGTCCGAAGGTAGTAAAGTTGATACCATTTAACATGATTTTTGTTTTAAGTTGATATCTTATTCCGTTCAAAAGTTAACAGGGGGGGGGGTTACGTCCGCACTGTGTATAGCAGTTTATTCTCGCCTGCTCTTGTTCTAGTTTCTCTCATATCTCGGTAAATGGCGCTTCTTGCGAGGGTTTTCTCACTATAGACGTAGGATTAGAGACAAAACCGTCTAATTAACTTCGCAAGGGCGTCACATTGACCAAGCAGTGTTCTGACGAGTCACATAAGGACGAAACAGTTAACTGTCAACACATCTTTTTACCCGATTAGCCACGAAAACTTGTTTGATTTTTGGATTCACTGGTACTAAAATTCACGTTTATTATTATTTTGCAGGTTACTTTCTACTCCAAAAACAACATCCACTCCTGTCAGTATTGCCACTACCGAACGGTCGAGCAGACAGCTTTCAAAAAACATTTAAACCAACATTGTTTACTGTGCGGTTTTTTTATCAGCGCTAAACGTAAGAGGACAGCACTATTCCGGCACATTCTCACGCATAAAAGTGATATAGACTTTGTTTGGTTTCAGTGCTCAAGTTGCGAGTTTTTAACTATCGATAAAGATCAAATTCAAAATCATGTTGAGAAGCATGGGAACACATCTTATCATGAAGAAGACTTTGGTCATTTGTTTTTTCTAAAAAATTTATTAGTTCAAACTTCTTTTCATCATAAACTATACAAAAATGTTTTATTAGGCTACGACTCCTATGATTGTTTTGATCTGGAATATAAGTGTCCAGTATGTAAGTACACAGCAGATTTTTTTGGACAAATTAGAAATCATTTAAAGTCTAAACACAATGACAAAATACTTCTTTATAATTGTAAGAGTTGTAAATTTACAACTCTTTATAAAGAACACATTGAACAGCATACCGAATATCATGCACATGGGGTTTTGCCTATGCCAACCCTGCGAGTTTCAGACAACGAAGGAAGAATCTTTCGAAAAACATTTACTATCTCATTTAATAGTTTTATATAAATGTAGGTTTTGTAAATATAAAAGACAATACAAAACGGATTATAGAAAACATATTTTACGCAAACATCTAGACTCAGAAGTAGTTCTTGGCATACAAAGAGCATTTTTCCTTTACAACAGAAATGAACCAAATATCGGATATGAACAATGTAAATTTAGCTGTGTTGTCTGTGACTACCGGACAGACACAGATTGCAATTTTAAGAGTCATATTAAAAGAATGCATGGCATAACGGAGTGTTTTACCAGTCCCAAGGGCAACTATACAACAAACGCAAGAACAACTACAGGAAAACAATTAGATGTACATTTAGACACCTTTTATCAGTGCCTAGTTTGTGAAAAGAAGTTTAAGAACTGTATGAGTGTTATAAGTCACATTAGAAAAAATTATATATCAATTAAAAGTTCTAGTTTTGTACATAAATATTATAAAAAAATAGGTTGCATACTAGAGCAAAGCAGAGAGGACACTAAAAAAGAAAATCTCAAATCATGCAGAACTCTTAAAACTTTAAACAACAAAAGGTCTCATGAAGAGGATAGTCAATTAGCGAACCCAAAATCGAAAATATCTAAGGTAATCGAAATAAAAAATGTCAGCCACACTCAACTGTATTTTGCTACTACTACCCTTGAAATTTTAAATAGTGATAGTTCTGATTGTGAAATAATCGAAACCGAAAGTGTCAGCAACACTCAACTATATTTTACTACTAATAAATCTGCACAATCGTAAGTACTCTTGAAACTTTAAATACCGATAGTTCTGATTATAAAATAACTGAAGTAGAAAGCATTCAATTAAATAATGCGGCCAACTTTGATATTGCAACTATTGATGAAGCTTTAATAAATAAGTACTTAGTCAAGCCTGCATTAAAAACCATTCAAGAAAATGTAGATTATAATAGTCACAATAGTAGCGATAATATTTACGAAACCAAACTTATAGACTCTAATACTTTAGTTGCTACAGGTATAGAAAGCCGTGGAAAAGAAACTACCAACAATTCCACAAGTAGCAGTATTGATAATATAAGTGCTCCAAAGATAGAAGACCACAAAGAAGAACAAAGTGCTATTTCTACTAAAAACTCAACTCCTAGGAAAGGCGCTTTCTATAAATGCGTTAACTGCCCATACAGCACAACGGATAAAAGGGTTTTGCAAACTCATATATTAAGACATATACAGGATAATGAGATTAGTTGGTTTCAATGTTCTTCATGTGAATATAAGTCAAAATTTAAGAAAGATATCAAGAAACATATTAAGTTTATCCACGAAAATAATTTTACCCGATTACGGTGCAATAATGGTTCAGTCGGCAGAACAAATATTTGCTATAAATGTTTAATATGTTCCTTTACCACTATAAATAAAAATCTTATAGCAAAACATTCGAATTTTCATGATGACCCACCTGCAATTGGAAAAAAACTAAATCATAAATTATCTGAAGAAACGAATACTAACCACCTAAAAAGAATACAGCAGTCTGTCAAGAAGCCAATTTATTGTTCACAATGCGAATATAAAACGATTCGTCTATCTGATTTAAAAAGACACATAAGAAGTATCCATGATATACATTTTAAACATACTTTATTTCATACTCAACAAACCAATTCAGACCCTGGTAAAGATATACCTATATCAAACATAGCCACCGTGCCTGAAAAAAAAGTTGAAGCTAAAACTAAAAGCCATACTATAAAACATAGCGCATCTATTGTGGATAATCAAACCAATCAGATACAGCCAGACAATGAAGCATTCAGAAACCAGGACCAGCCAAAAAATACTACAGAACACATCATACCCATACACAGCAAAAACTTAAGTAAACGTAAACGGGAGCAGCTAGAATATACTAATACAACCGACAAAACGTTGATGAACAAGCTTCAATCAGATGATATTAATTGGTATGGATGTACATCTTGTGATTTTAAGACGAAACGTAAATATAGCTTAATAAATCATATAAATCACATACACAACAACAACTTTAATAGATGTGTTATAGACGGTACTATCTGGTATATATGCGAGTTATGCCCATACCAAAAAAGGAATTCTTCACAGGTATCCAGACATGCACAATCTCATAATACTCAAAATTAAGTTACATCCTGATTTACTTAAAAGTATTAAAAGTGATAAAAAGGCTGATCAAATGGACACAACTACAGAAAATTTGGAGAATTTTAAAAGTGAAACTACTCAAGAAAATTTACTTAAATTTGAAAGTGAAATAGAAAAGAAACAACAAGAATTCATTAATAAAAATGTAGAAACTTTTAAACAGCCAATATGAAATTATGAATAATGCTACTGATAATATGGAGATACAAAATGATAACGTTAGAGTTTGTAGCGTTGCATCAACGGTCCTATTGCAATCGAAAAAAAGTTTGAAGTACCATAGGGACCAAAACAGTCGCGTCCACTACATGACTTTTAAAAGAAACTCTTTTAAGGGTCCGTAAGGTCGTGCGGATATTGTTTGGTATCATTGCATGCTGTGCCCCTTTCAAACTATGCATATAATTTCCATACCAGCACATGCAACAACGCATTTTATTGAATTTTGAGATAATAAAGTATTAAGTTATGAGGTTTATCAAATATAAATGATGCAACATTTGAAGATATATCGACATAATACTCAACTTGTTGAATGAAATTAGAGAACATGAAATAAAATACCACATTTTATGAAATACAAAAGAATAAATTGTCAAAGAAAATGGAGAGAATTTAAACAAGATCACCCAAAAAAGCTTGCCTAAATGTGTAACTAGCAACTTAAGAATTATAAAAATGTAAAATAATATTAAATATGGTACCTACCAATAAATGGGTAGGTTATTTTAAGTTTAATTTAGTTTATTTTCTTTCAAATAGTTTTTTTACGCATATAGTCTGAGCTAAACATAGTTTCGATTTCTTTTTCCTATTGTTTTGCTTCTGAAATAGCAAAATATCAGAATTATTTTTCACATTTAGTCAGGCAAAAGTATACAGTTCGGACCTAAATAGACTTCTCCTCCTAACTTTTGAACAAAAAAGATATCGATTTCTGTTAAAAAGTCTTTTTAATGGGACGTTTTTTGAGGATATTTAAGCTTCAAGACAGTTATGTCAAACTAACCTAATATCAAAAATTTGACATAACATCAAAATTTTTAAATTGGAAGGAGGGGCATGTAATACCTCTTTCGAAAGGTATTTTGATACTCTCTCCAACACATTTAAAATTTTTAAAATCGGTTTAGTTTTCTAGGAAATATGTTTATTTTTCTTCGCGGTCAACTAAAAAAAGTAAATTTTTTATCAAGCAAAAAATTATTTATATAAGTTAAAAAATTTAAATAGGAAAACGTGCTGTCATTTTTCAAAACTTTTTCTGTTTATTTTAAATTTAAACATAAATAAATGGATCCATCACAGATCTGATACCTTCCTAGCCTTGAAAACAGTTTTCGTAAATATCTCAGAAACGAAAGCTCCTACAAAGTAAGAAGCATAAAAAATCAATTTATTATAAAACAAATCAGTTTGAAACATTTTTTGTGTATGATAAAAAGTTAACTTTTTGATTAAAAATATATTAAATTAAAATGTTAATTTTTCCTATATAGACAATCAAAATATCTTTTGAAAAAAGTACAACATGCCCCCCCTCCCAATTTAAATGTTTTATTGGTATGTCAAATTTTTGACATTAGGTTATTTAGAACTCGGGTTAAATTTGAATAGCTGTTCTTTTTAGCTAGATTTCGCCCTTTCAGAGTTCTTGTTAAGCAAAACGAATCCTGAATAAAGACCTTATTTATTTATTTTGACATGCCTTTCACTTAGCTGAAATATCCTCAAAAAATATCCGATTAAAAATACTTTTTACCAGAAATCGATATTTCTTTCTGTTGCAAAGTTAGAAGGGGGTAGTCTATTTAGGTCCGCACTGTATATAAGAGCCTTATACCCTGTTTCCACTAATGCATGCCCACCCCGATTCAAAAAACGCATCAGGTGACCCTGTATTTAAAACCGGGGCAAAAACTTGAATTGGTTTAGTTTTATTTTTGACTTTGTAACATTGATTTTTTTTCAAAAAAAAGTTAAAACATATTTTTTAATGTAAATAGACACTAATGAATACTAAATCGTATTTTTTCATTCTCAACTTTTATTTATAACTATTTTAGATATTGTCAAAATCAAAAAAAACACCACGATATCCTTAAGAACTCTGTTTGTGGCAGATAGCACCGGTATCCTCGTACACCGGGTGTAGCGCGAACAAATTATTTAAAAACAAAATTTTTTGGTGTTTTAGGATAGAAACGCTTCTGATTTTTCAAACCGTATTAAAATATTTGGTCATTACGAAAGGTGAGGAGCAGCAAGAACTCTTAGACTGCTGTGAAAAATTCAAGAACTTTTGCAAATTATTAAAAAAATGTTAAACTTAAAAAAAAAAGGTTTTTACCTGTTAAGAATTTTGGCAATTTATTGAATTGTTTTCTTAAAATTTGGCTTGCGGCGCTAATTTTACACTGACTTTATTAACCTATTCGGGATTTCCGATGTTTGTATAACATATTTACTAAAATTTAAGTGTTAAGACTTTTTTTAAATTTATTGTCTTTTACTAAGGTCACTAATGCAAATATTCTTGATTTTCAATATATGTTTTCAAGCTTCTCGCTTTTATTCCTTAACATATTTTATTCGGACATAAATGATATGAATCTTTTCGGATGTAGGCGTTCTGATTTTCGTTTTCTTTCTCTCTGTCCAGATGTTTGCGCTTAACTCGAGAATGCCTAAACCTATTTTAATAAAACTACACATATTTATATGGTCGTATTCTTAAGAACTTTTAATTTAGCCATTTTTATTTTAGACAATATCTCTTAAAAAAAGCAGCATTTTTCAAAAAACTTCAAGAGTAGATAGTCAAAGAATATAAAATTATCCATCGAATGACGAATAAACTAGTAATAAATTATCGGTAGGGGAGTTTTTTATGGTAGAGAATTTAAAAAATAATAGCGCATTTAGAATTTTTCGCTAATATTTTTAATAACAAAATATATACAAGTGTGCCAATCATTAGAGACATAAAAATTCCCTCTTGGTGCAAAAGGTACGAAAGTTTTGAAATTTAGCCCGATGGTTCATTTCAACAAGAGTACCTCTTTAGCTAAAATTGTTTAGGAAACACCAAACACTACGTAAAAACCTACACTGAGAAAAAGTTATGGTAATGTTAAACCATCAAAAGTGCAGTGTAAAGCGCCCTTTAACGGCCACAGTAAAAAGGTGTCTATATTCAGGTATCTGCAGTTCAATTGAGTAACCCAAAATATTATTGTATATCAGTTATTATAATTTACGTCTATGAAATGATTAAAAACTTAATATATTCCTTTTGTTTTTTTTATTTCTTTTGATCCTCATCAAAAAAAATTACTACTGGGTGTGTTATTTAGAAAAATAAACCATATGTGAAAAATTTGGCAATTATTTGAGATATGTCATTTTTGAAATCAGATTCTGATGTTTGAGTAAAATATAGTGAATCACCCGGTACGTAACATATGTCAACTTTTTGATATTTTTAAAAAATCTGTGTTTTTTTTAACGAAGATGTTTTGTCTGGTTTTTTACGTTAACCTCCGAAAAAAAAAATCAAAAATGCTTTTTCTTTACTTTTTTCGCCGCCATTTAAAAAGTAAATAAATTGCCTAAAGTAATTTGGTCTGGTAAAATAAAAAATTTTACCAGACCAAAAAAATACAGTTGTTTTTATATTTTGAAAAAAAAAACCCTTCTTTTTACCCGCTTAGCCACGAAAACTAGTTTGGTTTTTAATTTGCAGGTACTAAAATTTTACGTTGTTAATTCTTTATATATACAAAAATTATAAATGTGTAAATTCCCCCTAAAAGCTGTAAATAAATATTTCAGGCAATTTAAAGATTTGAGAAGCTTGTTTGCCTTGTTTAGATTTACTTAAGAGAAATAAATCGTTTTTGTCTAATAAAAAAGGGAAAATAATACTTTTATATAAAGCTTATCATAAACAATGGCTAATAATGCAGAGGCCTTAGCAGTATATCTTTGAGCCAAAGTGTTAAGCCTAAATAATTTATTGTTGTAATCTGCAGAGTTTTTTTATGTGCTGGGTGGAAAAAAAATATGCAACTTTAGTCAAACTCAGTATGTATAGGTACGTGGGCATAATAGATCCATATATATGGTCGCAGTGCATAGAGGTCCAGTAGGGCCTGCTACCACTTTCGAATACACACATCATAAACAAGAAGACATTTCCTGATATTTAAAAATTTGGAAAGGACAGTTTCAAAATCTATTAAAACATTTTGTGAAAGGGGACTTACATCTAGGCCGCTGAGATATTGTTGATACACCTGATGACCTGTAACAACTAAAGTCCAGCCTTAAAAAAAAATTGCCAATATATATTTGACCTCTCAACATTTTGAAGAAATTAACTCTTGTAGGATTTGTGTTTTTTTATACTAACAAGTTTTGTTAAGCTGGCTAAGGGTGTAGATAAATTACAAAGAAAAATGGACATATTTTTGTCAAAATTGAAAGAAAATGCAAAAAGTCTTGTGGAAGAAAAGTAGGCATAGGGTCAACTCGCCATTGCGCCAGCCCCCCAGAGGTCGTCCGTTTTCGACTTTATTTAACTTAAAATCTGGCAGTTTCCTCTCTACCTTGAGTATTTATCCATGAACTGTCAACCTCCTATCACCAAAACATTATTTCTCCCGCCATGTTTGTTCAGAGTTACTGTAAAAAATTGGCGCCAAAAGTCAGCGTGCTCTAGATTGTGTGCCATCATCAGATAGTAAAATTTGTTGGAAGATCAGATCCAAAAATTTTAACGGTAAGTTAAATAATGCTTAAATAGTATTTAGATGGTTTTGCATGATTTTTATTGAAAAATATACTTAAATTTTATGTTAAAATAAAAAAAAATGTAAATAATTAATTTTGAAGTTATAAAACGAGGCGGCCGGGGACTGGAACTTTAGGTTAGAGAACTTGCCGGTGGCCGGCCCCTATGTCCGACGACTGAGCAAGAACAAAAAAAATATTTTATTTTTTTCACGATTTTGGATCGGAAAATAAGGATAATTACTTTTTTTTGTAAAGAACCTATAGTTCAAAAAATGTTAAATAGTATCTGGCCGGGTCTTAAGTACCAAATAAATTATTTATGCCTTTGCCCAAAAGTTGATACTAGCCGAGATACAGAGTATTAAACTTAATTTTTTTCATTTCGATTTTCTTTAGTAAATTTTGTAACGATCAATATTTTTTAAAAAAAATTTTAGGTTTTTTTGAATTTAGCGATATGATTTTGATAAAAAATTTGGTGTATATTGTACAGGGTGTTCTCTGGATTACTACGATTACATTAAAATTGGTGTAACATTTTTGTGCATTGGTATATAATTTTTGTTTAAATATTATTTTCCTCATCATTATTATGTAAAAAAGTTATACTATTTTCATGTCGCTCAAAGCAACGGTTTTCGATATTTTTGCATTTAAAGTTTTTATTGCATGGGTAAAAAGTTATTAAAGAAAGTACAGTGAAACCTCTCCTTGCGGACACCTCTATTAAGCGGACACTCCCTTTAGGCGGAGAAATTTGTTGGAACCAAGCTTTTGCCTTGTCTTTACATGTAAAATTCCCTCCTATAACCGGACACACTAATAACCGGACGCGGACAATTTTTTTTGGTTAAAAAATTCTGAAACCTCCCTTATATAACCGGACGCGAACCTCTGAAAACGGGAAGGAGCGCTGCACGACATGGGCATAAATATTATGTAGTATGTTGGCAACAAGGCACTCTGCAGCCGGGGAATTACCTCTTTCCGTTTTAATGCGGAGACGAAACACATCTGTCGTATTTACAACATTATTTGATTCAGCGGGACTGCTGTGTTGATTGTTCAGTTGGGTAATAATAGATCTCTTTGAAATGGCGCCTAGTAAAAAACTTCTTATTTTATGTTGAAAAATGGTAATTGTTAACGTTTCATGGAAGAAACATCTACCAACACGAAAGATCGCCGAAAATTTTAATGTCGGAAAATCTCAGGCAGCGGAAATTGTTAATAAATATATATCAAAATTTCGCAGTTACCTCTCTTAAGCGGACACCTCCAATAAGCTGACAAAATCGATGGAACCGTGAGTGTCCGCTTATGGGAGGTTTCACTGTAATAGGCGATATAAGAAAATTTTTACCCATGCAATACAAACTTTAAATGCAAATATCTTGAAAACCGTTCGCACAGGGCGAAATTGAAACATTTTACCTTTTTTACATAAAAATAATGGGAAAAATAATATTTAAAAAAACTGGTATACTCCGAGGCACAAAGAAGTTACACCTATTTTAATATAATGCTAGCAACCCAGAGAACACCCTGTACAATTTACATCAACATTTTTACCGAAATCGACTTATCACAAAAAAATCAATACTTATTTTTTTTTTAATCTTAATTTGTCAAAAAGTAATTATGGAAAGTAAAAGTGAATGTCACAAAATTTTTACCCATTCAATAAAAACTTTAAATGCAAAAATCTCGACAGCCGTTGCTCCAAGCGACCTTAAAAAAGTATAAGTTTTTTATATGAAAATGACCCTGTATAATGTACCTACAGTAAATATTTTTCCGAAAACGAATTGCTCTTTCCAAAAAAACCCTAATTTTCTTTGCAAATATATTGCTTACTAAAAAAGATATTAAAGCAAAACGAAATGAAAAAATAAAGTTTAACGCCCTGTATCTCGACTAATATCAACTTTTTGACTAAGGCAAGTAAAGCCAAATCGTAATATTTTGATTCAAGCAATCGAGTTTTAATACATACCATTAGTTCTGGGACCCCTTGCAGATAATAGTCTATCTTTTATAATTTATACCCACCTATAATACTAATTATACTATTATAAAAATATATTAAATTATATAGTACGGACCTGTATTATGTTTACAAATACCTACGAACTTCTACAGCTACGCACTGCATACGAAGTCGTTCTTAAACTTCACAATTTTCTTCAAAAATATCCAAAATAAATTACTAAAACCATTGACTTCTATACCCTACGGGTAGACCCGGCATGGGCCTAAATTGCCATTATATCAAGCTTTTATCGCAAATACACGTAAGAATTTAATGAGCAAGATAGGGATAAAAATAGAATTTCGGTTTGGTAAGTCCGGACACATGCAACATTGCAAAAATATTCTATTTGCTTGTCTTGGATAAAAAAGGGCACTAGAATTTTTTTATCAACAATTTTCTGTTTGAATAATCAATAATTCATGAATACTTACTTGTGTATACTGTGTTTACAAAGTTCTTTTTTTTTCGATAAAATTTGCAGATAAAAAACAAAATAAATATGTTATTTATACAAAAATTTCAACATCTATTAAGTTGAGTGTTGAAATTTGGTAGGTGTAGTGTTCTGTGACACCGCCAAGTTCCATATTCGATACATATCGATGCATAAATAAGAAAGTCCGCCATTTTAATTTTTTTTAAGTTTGGGGGTAAAACTGTATTAAGTGATCCCAACACTTGAAACTTTCAAGTTTGAGACAAATCGGTTTAAAAATATAGAAATCCGCCATTTTGGATTCGCCATTCTTGTAATCAAAAACGTAAATTTTATGTTATCAGGTTACCAGAACTCTAGACCTACCAAAATTTCAACACTCGACTGAATGGATTTAACTCTAACAAAATCAATTTCAAGAATATTACGTAAAGGATTTTTTAAAGATGTTTTTGCATAAATAATAATATATCTATTTTGTTTTTCATCTGCACATTTTATCAAGAAAAAATATTTTAGTCCGGCGCCCAGTTGGCTCGGCGCCCAGTTGGCCCGGCGCCCAGTTGGCCTGCCGCCCAGTTGGCTCGCCGCCCAGTTGTCCTAGACTGCAACAAATTTCAGGGGTCTGGTACGTTTGACCATCTTTCTTAAAACTACGAAGTTTTTTGAAAAATGATAATTTTAGACCATTTTATAGTGATTTCTAAAAAAAAAATTGCGGAAAATCGTATATTTTGTTAAAAAAATTGAAATTGAAAAATTCTTAAAACCCCATTAAAACCCATACAAATTGCTACAAAAGAAGTATTTTCTCATTTCAAACTGAAACAAAACGGTCCCTGACGTCTATCAGCTGTTAACAAAAACTTGAAATAACTAAGGTCACTCATCGAAATCGGGTCAGTTTTTTTAGACTTTTTATGAAAATGCACAATTTTTAAAGAAGCATGAAATTTAAAACAAAATCAAGAAAATTATGATTCCTACATTTTTACAATTAAAAATTAGTTTAATTGAACATTATATCAATTTTTATTCCTTAAAACACTAAAAATGAATAATTATTTACTTTTTTTAAATTTATCGAAGGTCTAACCGAACAAAACCAAACTGAACCGATCCGTATCGAAACGAACCAAATCGAACTGAATCTAACGGTTCGGTTTGGTTCGGTTCGATTTGGTTCAACCGTACCTAACTGAATGTAGCTAAACCTAACCGAAACAAACTGAACCTAGCGGAACCTAACCAGACATAATCAAACTGAACCAAACCTAGCCGAAGAAAACTGAACCTAACCGAACCGATTCGAAACGAACCGAACCAAACCAGACCGAATCTGGTGAACCTAACCAAAACAAATTAAACCTATCAGAACCTAACCAAACATAATCAAACTGAACCAAACCTAGCCGAACAAAACTGAACCTAACCGAACCGATTCGAAACGAACCGAACCGAACCAGACCGAATCTGGCTGAACCTAACCAAAACAAATTAAACCTAGCCGAACCTAACCAAACATAGTCAAACTGAACCAAACCTACCCGAACCGAACCGAACCGAGTCGAACCAACCTAACCCAACCCAACCCAACCCAACCCAACCCAACCCAACCCAACCCAACCCAACCCAACCCAACCCAACCCAACCCAACCCAACCCAACCCAACCCAACCCAACCCAACCCAACCCAACCCAACCCAACCCAACCCAACCCAACCCAACCCAACCCAACCCAACCCAACCCAACCCAACCCAACCCAACCCAACCCAACCCAACCCAACCCAACCCAACCCAACCCAACCCAACCCAACCCAACCCAACCCAACCCAACCCAACCCAACCCAACCCAACCCAACCCAACCCAACCCAACCCAACCCAACCCAACCCAACCCAACCCAACCCAACCCAACCCAACCCAACCCAACCCAACCCAACCCAACCCAACCCAACCCAACCCAACCCAACCCAACCCAACCCAACCCAACCCAACCCAACCCAACCCAACCCAACCCAACCCAACCCAACCCAACCCAACCCAACCCAACCCAACCCAACCCAACCCAACCCAACCCAACCCAACCCAACCCAACCCAACCCAACCCAACCCAACCCAACCCAACCCAACCCAACCCAACCCAACCCAACCCAACCCAACCCAACCCAACCCAACCCAACCCAACCCAACCCAACCCAACCCAACCCAACCCAACCCAACCCAACCCAACCCAACCCAACCCAACCCAACCCAACCCAACCCAACCCAACCCAACCCAACCCAACCCAACCCAACCCAACCCAACCCAACCCAACCCAACCCAACCCAACCCAACCCAACCCAACCCAACCCAACCCAACCCAACCCAACCCAACCCAACCCAACCCAACCCAACCCAACCCAACCCAACCCAACCCAACCCAACCCAACCCAACCCAACCCAACCCAACCCAACCCAACCCAACCCAACCCAACCCAACCCAACCCAACCCAACCCAACCCAACCCAACCCAACCCAACCCAAACCCAACCCAAACCCAAACCCAACCCAAACCCAACCCAACCCAACCCAACCCAACCCAACCTAACCCAACCTAACCAAACCTAACCTACCTAGTTGTTAATAAATATAGTAAAAGTTGTTAGTTTTATGTGCAGGGGGTAATCATTGTCCATAATCGTCGGAAATCGAGTTAGGATTAGTGTATGCGACCATAAACATTGAGAGGTGCGTGAGTGTTTGGTCTTGAAATTTTTTTAGGGAAATTTTTCAAAATCTTTTTTTCCGCACTTTGGGCACTTTTAGGGAAATTTTTCAAAATCTTTTTTTCCGCACTTTGGGCACAACTGGATAAAAATCGGTATGTAAGCATTTAAAAAAAAATCATTTTTAAGAAAATCAAATACTTTTTGTTAATTTTCATGCAATGCAAAAAACCCTTGTTGTAATAAGTTTTGAGTAGGGTGGTAAAACGTACCAGAACCCATTTCAGGACAAATTATTATTAAAAAATAATCTTATAAGTGCGGGGAAGTGATAATTTCTGAATCAAAATGTGTGAGGGTAAAATCGCACGGTCACAGAAAAAACTATCTATCGTGACGCTACTGAACTTTCTCGTGTTTTAGCAAAAACTATCCGTCAAGACGACTTACCCATGAAATGTTGTTTTTTTATCGATTTTTTTTTCTTCTTTTGCACAAAAAACAATTTCGGACCATGTTTGAACTCAAATAGTTACTTATAAACTTGTTTTTAAACGTTTTAAGATTTCTTTTTGTAATATTCCCGCACAAAATTCAAAAAAATTCATTTCCGTACTTAGACAACATTGTCTATCAGTTTTCCCTGTATAAACCGACTAGCAGGTTGAATCACTTAAAATACGGCAGGTGGATTAAAGGTAGCCAGCTGCTTTTCTGTCGCACTTATGCCGTCAGTGTGAAAGAGATAAAAGTACATATATATTATCTAGGGTATTATTAGCATGCAAAATCAGCCTATCTTTGTCCGTTTCACATGTTCAATAATGTCTATCTCTGTTTTAATTGTAAAAGAAATACCCGTCCATAGAAACCAAATTGGATAGGGTCAATAAAAAATGCCTTGTCTTTCCGTCTCTAACGCCCTTTCAGGGCGTTATACAACTCAATGACTAAAACCCTAGAAAAACAGCATATAAACCTCGAACAGCTGACTTGACGTAAAGCTAGCACAAATATGGCGGCAGTGAAACCGTTTTTAAAACAGGCATGACGCCTCCTCCCTATTCAACCTCCTTGGGTGGGACTTATGGCCAACACTTACAAGCGTTATATTATATATCAAGTCGACCATAAAATGTAAAGTTTTTGCAGTCAGTTGAACAAAGGCAAAAGCCGAACATCGGCATATCCTTTATAGAAAGTGACATGGGCGGCGGTAGATATACTCATTAAAATTATCCAATGAAATTCTAAAATATGGCATATAGACCAAAAATTTGTATTTAAAACCGTTTATTTCAAAATGTAAATATTTTTCACCCCCGCCTTTCCCCTCCCAAGAGTTAACATCAGACATTCGAGAATGTTAATTAAAATGTATTGATGCACTAAAAATTACGTACTTAAAAACGTCAACTATATAGATCCATTGCATATAATTTGCATACCTCCGACACCATCACAATGGGGAATGGCACAATTCGCCGCCGATCCAACTCGCCGCCGGATCGATTTGTAACCGACCCTAATCGCCGCCGGGCCAACTCGCCGCAGAGCGGACTTTGTTTTATTCTATTTTCTTTAATAAATATTTAAAAAATATGTATTTTTGAAAAATTATTTTTTGTTTATTTTTTTTTTAAAGGATTGTTTTGTAAAAGGAATTTTTTATGGAGGCATTTTTTTGTGAAAAATGGTGATGTCTAAACAAGTTCGGATACGTTTGCGATTAATTGAGGAATGTTAGGCTAACACCGATTTCGACCTCCAAACAGGAGAGCATGGGAGCTAGTTTAGTTAAATAAAATTTTAAACTAAAACGGTGGCGGCGGCGAGTTTGGCCGGTGGCGAATTGGCCCGGCGACAAGTTAGGTCGGCGGCTAGGTAGACCGGCGGCAGCGACCTGCGTCGACTGCGATATGGCCCGGCAGAGGTTAGTTGGGTCGGTCGCAGCAAGTCGGTCGGGGCGAATTGGCGGTGGCGAATTGTTATTGAGACGAAGGCCACATTTCCCAACCAGTTAGAAAACGCCCGATCTATCTATCTATCTATCTATAGCCTTCTTCGATCCATCTTTGGACATATGCCTTTCCCAAATGTTTTCCATTCTTCTCTGTCTGTCGCCGTGTTCATCCATCTAGCTCCTGCATGTCTCTTCAAATCGTCCGCCCATCTCATTTGGGGTCATCCCCTACTTCTTTTATTTTCCCAAGATCTCCAGGTTACAACACACTTGTTTCATCGATCGTTTTTCTGTCTGATATTATGTCCGGCAAATTTCTATTCTAATTTTGTTACTTCTCCTCTTACATCCCTTGCTTTTGTTTTATTTCTTATCGATTCATTCATTTTTCTATCTGTTAGCTTTACATTTAACATTTGTCTTTCCATTGATCTTTGGGCTTTTGTGACCTTATCCATTTTTGAGTTTGTAAGTGTCCAGGTCTGGGATCCAAAGGTAAGTACAGGAAGGATAGTGGTTATATACTTTCGTTGTGAGGTACTGAGGATATTTTTTATTTTTTAATATGTAGCTTAATTCACCGAATGCTGCCCAGGCCAATCTTACTCGTCTCTTGATTTCAGCCGTTTGGTTTTTCTTTCTTAGTTTATTAATTTGTCCCAGGTATATATATATTCCTCTACATGTTCTATTTTCTCTTGGTTTATACTGATCGTGATATCCTCATCTGTGTTTGTTATGAAGTTTTAGTGCAGTTCATACTCAAGCTGTGGCCTATTAAAATGCGTTGTGTGACATTTGTGGCAGCTTAAAGACGTTGCCGCCATTTTGTGACACTATAATTAGAATAATAACAATTTGCCAATTTGTGACACAAAAAACCCACTGAATAATTAAACAAATATCTGGAAGCAGAACTGTATTTTCCAGCTAGGTAAAACATTGATATGCCCGGTAACTTTTATACAGTGGAGAAGGGGGGGGTTCAGAAATAAGAAAATTTTACGTGCGCCACAGTGTTTTAATATCAATGTTTTACAAAGAAGATCTTAATTAAAATACAGTTCAACCCAAACGTTGTAGCCAAACAATGAAACTCTACTTACTTCCGAGGCTTCCAGAGTATTTATGTAATTAAGAATAACCAAAAAAATAAACAGAATAAAATTCTAAAAGATTGAATTAAGATGACAAAACTAGAAGCACTTTACAGGTAGATGGACTCCTTTAACAGGTCATAGTGTACCTACATCTGAGTCAGTAGTGTGAGACTCGGTTATATAAATGATTGTTAAAAAAATACACTTCCAAAATCGTTCCATCATAGGGGAGATCTGGACCAAATATCCGCTGTCATCATTCTACGTTGGGTAGAATGAGACAGACAGCAACCCAGTCCGAGATCCACCCCATGAGGTAAAACAGTGTAAAGAAACCGCTTGGGTTGTACAAATAATACAAAAAAATTAGTTCATCTTGTTTATTTTCATAGGAGGATGGAAATGAAATTGATCAAAATACAAAAAAATATTGAAATCTGAGAATAATACTTGAATAAACATGAAATGTAAAACAATGAAAAAGGGAAACAAGTTAGAGTTAAGGGCGTTCAATTTCACAGAAAAATAATATAATTAAATATGCCGCAAAATCTTGGGTTATGACGTCATACTGTCACGAATAAAGGTTGGTGAGTTGGTTACAGGTAAATGGGGAGTTGGCTATGGGGGCGTTCATAACCGAACCCTTATTCGTTATTAACAATTTGTTTAAATGATACCGCGCCGGTCGAATCGATCTAACGGAGTTATTTCGATTCGAGCCGACGGAGATCTTTGTTTAAAAACTAAGGGATGCAGATTGAATAACACCTGTAGGGAGTTAAAAGGTGTATTATAAAACTAAGAACCGAATAAATAATACAGCAAATGTTGGGGAGTTGGCTAAGGGGGCGACACCCGGACTTACCTGGAAGCAACAGAATTTGCGGCCGGCTGGTTATCTAGGAACCCCAGTTCACGCCCAAATTGTCGTCAGTCGGCTACGTCACTCGATGTGACCGCCCGCACTCACCCGGTTTAACGTTCAGTATAAGGAAAAAAGCCGAAACTTTAGTTCCGCGAGGCGACGCCTCGCCCCGCGGTATTTAGTGGTCCCGAATCTCTGTCACCAAAAAAGCCCGGAAATATGCATTGCCCGCGAATTTATAAACTATTTGTGCCGAATTGCAATAATTGTTATTAACGTCAATCGATTTATATCGACTTATAGGTTGTCCCAAAAGTTAATACATCTAGTAATTTATTAAGTTCCTTTTTAATTATTCGGGAAATATTGGTTTAACTTTATGTTACGCGCCCTTCGTGACATCCCCCCTTTACTTAAAAATCGCCCCCGATTTTGCCTCCATCGTTGGCCGTGGGTGTTGCCTCCTTTTAGCCAACAATTCTTAAATATGAAAAAAAAAAATTTTTTGGTCACCTTAGTCTACTACTTAAAAATTTGAACTATTATTACCTTACTTTTTACAAATTTCATTTTTGACTTATAAATTTCTATACTTATTTTTTCTACCTCTCCCACATGTTGTTGTTTACACGTTAACTTAATTAAATGCCCTATACCTTAAGATATTGTATACACTACCCCTCGCGTAAATTAAGTCACCCGCTTCTCGTATCTCAGTTAGGTATTCGGGCTCTTCTTACTATTTGCATCTCATTCTGTCCCGTACTTGTCTTCTATAACTTTGTTTTTCTTCTACTCAGATTCGTTGAGTGAAGAAAAAAATATTCTATCCATTTCTCATTCCTCCCACTGTCTTAGTTTGGGATTTCTTATGGATGATATTCGTGCGATTGTTGTGCTTTGTAGCACCTTTCGTGAAAACTCTGTCCATATCTATTCTGTCCCGTACTTGTCTTCTATAACTTTGTTTTCTTCCACTCAGATTCGTTGAGCGAAGAAAAAAAAATATTCTACCCATTTCTCATCTCTCTTACTGTCTTAGTTTTTGGATTTCTTATGGATGATATTCGCATGATTGTTGTGCTTCGTAGCACCTTTCGTGAAAACTCTGTCCATATCTATTCTGTCCCGTACTTGTCTTTAGTTGAGCCCCTTGTATCCGTTTTGGTAGTTGGCTTTCTACTCTATATTATATTTGTTTATTTGCTTTTACGATTCTGGTCACCCTAATCTATGTGTGGTGTTATTTGTCCCTTCCATACCAAGGTTTACTACGTTCGGCCTTGGGCTGAAAGGGCTCGGACTCCCCTCAAGGGTTTGCTTGTTGTTTTCGTTACCCTTTATCCGGGAGCTTGCTCTCTTCTTGTCATTCGTTTTCGATGGTCATGGTAGGCTTTCTACCATTGTTCCGTCGATTTTTCCTTTTAAGTCTTTCTTCGCTCTGTGGCTACTCCTCTCATCTTTATTCATCTTATTTGCCGTAGTCTTGATGGCTATCATCGGATTGCTGGTTTTTGTTTCCATATTCATTCTTATCGATCTGGTATCTCTGTTTTCTTTTTGCCAAAGCCTAATTCGTTGTCTTTGCCAAGAGAAAACTTAATGTTGTAGAATTTACTACTGCTCTCTTAATTTCTTAATTTTCGTCTCTTTTAATTGTCTTGACCCTCGGGTTTTCGACTTTCTTATGTAAGTAGACCCAAATTAATGCGCGAGTTTCGGCCCTCGTGCCACTCGCGTTTTCTGTTATATTCTATCCCATTTTTGACAGGTTGGGTTTGATTTCCCTTCCTGTCCTTTATTTATGTCATGCCTGCTTTGTCTAGTTTATTTGACGCATTTCCCCGTCGTGGGGTATTTTGTTTTCTTCCCTTCCTTTCTGTGTACTTATTGGCTGTACACGAAAGAAAATCTTCTGCCACCTTACGCTTGGCCACGCTCTACTTCTGTACTGTCCTCCAAATACCTAACTTCATACATTTAGGGTCCCCCCTTTATTCGATCTTAAAAAACCCAATAACAACTTATTTTTTATCTAATCCTAAGGACAACATGTGGGAGGTTCTACCCTTGTATGCTTGGCATACTGTTTTACCCCCCTGTCTGGCAAGAAGTAAAAGTTAAGGAAAGCGTCATCTTTTGTGTGCGCTTTGTCTCCTTTTTTCTCGTTTTCATTTTTTTGTCCCCTTTTTTCTCTTTACCCCGTTTTGTTTCTTTTATTAAAAAAAAACATATTTTTTTTTGTTTGATCCCAGTGATACTTTTAAAAAAAATTTCATCAAAATTTCTCACAAGTCTACGTCGTCTCAGGTTTTTTGTTAAATTCGCGATTTTGTTTGTAACTTAATGCTGCAATGTCAAGATTTTGTGATCCCGTCTTAGATTGCTGGTTTTACCACGTTCCTCTAAACGCTGGTACCTGCACTAGTGCTACTTGTACGCCATGTTTCGGGCCCGTGGCTCCTAGTTTGGATTTGCCGTCTGTATTGTTTGTCTGTTGGTATGTCTTTGTTCTGTATCTTTCTTACAGTAACTCCTACTCCCTAACTGGTTACCCTTCTCTAGCCTAGTTTTTTCTATTATATTTCTATCATGATTTATGTTCTACTATATTTTCTGCTTATGCCCTACTGTTCTGCCCACAATTGCCGTAATGTTTTTTGCCTATATTATTTTTTTTGTGTAGCCTACCTCGTCTTCAGTCTACCACCTTCGATCGAGTTGCGGCTGTTTAGGTGGACCATTTTGTTTTGTTGGTCGCCCTTTTTTCTTTTTACTCTAATTATATTTAGAACCTTAAATTTGATTTTATAAAGTTTTATTTTTATTCTTATCGTTAGGTTATGTTTTCTTAAATTTTATTCTTATTCCTACTTAAGCAAAATTTTTCGAAATATCCTACATTTTTATTATTATTTATTATTTTTAGTATCTAATTAATTTCTATTATTTTTCAGACCATTGCTTTTTTACTCTTCGTTTCGTCGAATGTATCTGAAAAATAAAAGAAAAATGTCATTTCGGTGGTTTGGGTTGTTTTCTGTTTGTTAATGTATTTTCTCAAATATGGCGTCCTATATTGAAATCTACTTACTCCCTTTCAACATCTCCGACCACTAAAATAACGTATCTCTCTACCTACCTCTATTTCTATGTCTTATCTCTATTCTTTTCGTTAGATATCCGGACATCTTACCTCTTCTTTCCTATTGCCTAACTTATTCTTCTTATTGTATTTTACCCTTCTATCTTATTCTTTACTGCTTAAATATCACCTATAATACTAACCAGACACGTATTTCACTTTTCAGGATCAGTCTTTTAACAAACATTGTTTTGAGCAACCCTACTTAAATATTAACCAGATAAAAATTTTGTTTAATTTCTTTTTTCTCTCTCTCTTTTTTCTAACTAGGTAAGTACCCTCAACCTTTTTACTTTGAATTCTCTAGGCGCCTTTCTCACATTTCCACGCCAATAACCTTGGCCTCTTCGCCACCTTCAATACTGCATCACTCTCTTTACTTGTTCTATCCTTTAAGACATAACACATGCATTGCATCCATCAAACTGAATTCATTACAGCTAAACCTAGTGTCTCTCGATAATTTTTCCCGGACTTTTATAATCTCAATCTCAATGTGTGTGTTGAGTTCACTTACAAGAAATGGTTAATTTTTAAGAGTCAGACTCATTAGAGAAGAATCACGTAGTGCCCAATTTTGGTAACGCATACCATTTCAGCCTTCCTACTACTTCAATTTATCAGCACTTGGAGTACCCCCTTTTTGGCGAGCATCCACAACTTACTGTTACAACCTCTGTGTCTCTAGCGCCTATTGCGATGAATCACTCTCACATTACAGAAGAATCACGTAGTGCCTAATTTTGGTAACGCATACCATTTCAGCCTTCCTACTACTTCAATTTATCAGCACTTGGAGTACCCCCTTTTTGGCGAGCATCCACAACTTACGGTTACAACCTCTGTGTCTCTAGCGCCTATTGCGATGAATCACTCTCACAAAGACCCTTTGGCCTCCTAATAACACAGTACTCTTCTTAAAAAACGCATTTCTTTTAACCAAGTCAAACTCATAACAAGAGATCACGGGTTGCCATTTCGGTGCACTCGATCAAGCAGAACTCCTACCCGAGAAAAGATTACGATCTCTTCTCAGTTCCAATTTCAATTCTAAAGTCATTTAGGTGTCACCTTTTTTGGTGGACACCCCTCTATACTTCTTCTTCTTTCTCGCCCTTTGCTTCGATTTACTTTCCGATGTCCCATTTCGCCTTTCTTCTTTCTTCTTCCTCAAACCAACTTTCTTACTATGTTCACAATAACAATATCTGTTGGGTACTTTACCGTATAATAATCAAACTTTTACATTTCATGATGGATTCTAATATCTTTTTTCAGATGACTTTTGCTAAATCTTTTTATCCAACCAAATACGCATCATTTACTTACTTTATTTACTGATCCTGAAAAACTGCTTCCTTAGTGTACTATTAGTAGTTAGATTTTTTTTCAATTTACTCTCTCGAAAACCTATTCAATTATTATTATTCTTATCTAGCAAGTATTTTTTTCTACCACTTCATTATGGCGACAACCTTTTTTCCTTTTATTTTATAAAACTCTTCTTCAATTTTTTTCATCAATATTTATCTAAAATACCTACTTACTTAATAGTTTCTTTGATTTATTTCTTTCCAAATTCAAGCACGGAGAAATAATAGAAATTAAAGTTCTTAAGTTTATAATAAACGCCCACCGCGTGAAAATGTATTTTCCTTAAAAACCTGAACATGTTTTTATTTTTTCTATCTCACTTTCTTTTGTCAGCCACCCTATTAGACTCATTCACATCGGTTCAATACGGTCAGTAACCAACCCCGGCGGCAATTCTGGCATCTCACCGGACGCCTGCTTTCTTCTTTCAGGATAAATGTGTCCCTTCCTGTATCTTTGCATCTTGCCTAAACCCTTTTTTCGGTGGTGCCCATTCTCTAGCTTTTGCTATTCCCTTTATTTTGTCCACTTCCCTTCTGGATGCGTGTACCTAGTATTTTTTGACACCACCGAAGGCCTCCATTGGTCCAAATGACTTTTGACCTCTTATGGTAGAACACCACTGTGTTCTTGTTTATTGATCCCAGACTTTGGGACCTGTATTATTTTAAAATCTTCTGTATTTAAAATATCTTTGGCTCGCTGCGGCGAAACTTTTGCCACTGCTTCAACTCAATTTTTTGCAATAAGCGTCCCGACTTCTCCTCGGGAATTCCTTCTTTCCTCCTAAATTTTTTCAGTTGCTTGGAAACGCTCCTTTTGGGCTCCTTGTAGCTTACTATTTGCTTTGTCGGGCCGAGTTCTCCCCGTTTCTACCTCTCTTCTTCTTAAGTCCCGTTTTTCCCTCAGGACTCTTTTTTCTGCAACACTCCGTTTGCTTTCTCCGCCTTATTAGCCTAGTTTGCGTTCTCGTCAGCGTTATAGTTCCTAATATCCTTTAGAACTCCTTTATACCTTCTGCAGCATTGGCTCTTTTTCTTCTAAATTCTTCTTACTCCCATTATTAAATACATAACATCCCTTTTTCTCCGGAATTCGTGTTTTAGTCACCACGTCTGTCCTTCAGGACTCCTCTAAATTATCCTTCTTCTTCCTATTTAATCGTTAAACTCCATTTTCCTTCGGAGATCACGTTTTCGTCACGACGTCCTTCACGTCTGTTCTGCCCCATAGGCCTCCCTTTTCTTCTTTAATTTCGCTTCTTGAGACCCTAATATCCTTCAGGACTCCTCTAAATTATCCTTCTCTCTCTTCCTATTTAATCGTTAAACTCCAGTTTCCTTCGGAGTTCACGTTTACGTCACGGCGTCCTACGAGTCTGTTCTGCCCCATAGGCCTACTTTATCTTCTTTAATTTCGCTTCCTGAGACCCTAATATCATTCAGGCCTCCTCTGAATTATCCTCCTCTCTTCCTATTTAATCGTTAAACTCCATTTTCCTTCGGAGTTCACGTTTACGTCCCGACGTCCTACACGTCTGTTCTGCCCCATAGGCCTCCATTTTCTTCTTTAACTTGGCTTCCTGAGACACTAATTTCCTTCAGGACTCCTCTAAATTATCCTTCTCTCTATTCGCGTCCTGTAATTCTTTTCTGCCCAATTGGCCTACTTTATCCCTTTTTCTTCAAATTTACTTTTCTTTACTTCCTGAGGCCCTAATTTCCTTTAGAACTACTTCTGCGTTTTTTTTACCTCAGCCTTTCTTCTTTTCAGTGTATTATTTTTGTCCGTAGTCCTTACTTTCCTTAAGGTCTTAATTTCCTACTTTTTATCAATTACCTATGTGGGTATTTGCTTCTTCTAAAATATTGCCCGCCTTTTACCTATCAACAGAAAGTATTTACTTTAGCATATAAAACTACTTTATGATGAGTTTCAGATATCTCGATAGATACTATATGGCTAACCAAGATCCACACAAAACGCATACACTGCAACTACTTTAAATATGTACCTGTAGGTTCAATTGGTTTGAAAAAACACATGTATGTTTTTACTTTTTAGCCCCATCAGCTGTAACTTCTCAATGTCTAAAAGGGCTTTTTTTTTCCAGCTCAACTCGTTGTAAAGACTCATTACTCAATCTTTGTAACAGCTGTGGGCAACAATTATTTGTAACAAACAACACTTTTTTTCTTAATTCGCATATAGGGGTCAATTCTTTACATTTCAAAAAATCTGACGAAATTTGGAAAAATGTGACATAATGGGGGCAATTCTTTAAAATTTGAAATAATTTGAAACAATCTGAAAAAATTTGACGCCTCAAATTTTACCCCTAAATCATGGCAACATCGTAAATTTCAGTTTATTGTACAGCGTCTAAAACCGAAAAATGAGGAAAAATATAATCTAAAACCTACCTTTAAACCCGATTGCTGATAATTCAATATTTTTCCGGGATTGTTGATGATGCACAGGTTCTTAAAAAATTGTATTTTTCCGGAAAAAAACAATAACAAAACCATGAGACGTTTTTCTGACTTCGTTAAAGTTGGATTCAAATAACATGCAAAGCGAACCAAAACACAGCCTTCGTAACTACGAAGGCTGCGACCAAAGCGAATGGCTAAGTACAGCCGACCACAAAATCAAACGTATTATTATGTTAACGAAATCAAATGAATCTTAGGAAAAAAAACTATTAGGCTTGATAAGTTATGATATGAAAAAAAAAATAATACCCGGATTTATTGCAACCCGTGGCCCAAAAAATAACCTTTGAATATATAAATATCAAACTTGTTGTATTATTATTATCATATAATTAAAAATAATGTTTGTCTAATATTTCTTATCAGGTATGAGAAGAGAAAGAAAAAAAGTCTGCCAAACCCAGGTTATAAAGGTTAAGTTCAGGTCTGCTACAGGGTGACCTTAAAATTTATTATAGATTTGTTTAGAAATTCTAGTTCTCTACTTAACAATAAAAAGTTGAAAATAGCCCAAAAAGTTAAACTATGTATTAACGGATTATTTCAAATTTAGGTTCAGGGGGTGAGTTACAGGGTGATATCAAAAATAGTTGTACAATTTACATTCTTAAAAACAACTTTGTCAGGAGTTTTACTTAGCAAACAAGAGTTAGAAATACCTTAAAAAATCATATCACTAACATATTGTATTACCTTTAGAGCCAGCAAGTTAGCTACTGGGTGATATCGAAATTATTAGTGTATTTTTCTAAAAATCACATTTTTAGAAAACAATGTTGTCAAGAGCTTTCGTTATCAGAAAATGCTTAGGAACACGTTAAAAAATCATGACATTAACTGACTATTACCTTTAGGTCCTTGGAGTAAGGTACAGGGTGATATCAAAATTAGTAAAACACTTTTGTAAAAATCACAATTTCAAAAATCAACTTTATCAGGAGTCTTGGTGAGCAAAAAATAGTTAGGAATTGTAAACAAACCATACTATTCACTAACTGCGTTACATTTAGGTCCAGTAGGTAAGATACTAGTAGTAAATTTTTTTATAAATCATATTTTTAAAAATAACTTTTGGCCTCACCTTACTGTTTACAAACCAAGAACATATAAGTTAGGGTTTCTTGAGCGATCTATTAAAAGAATATTACGTTAATTACTTTTCCGCACAATTTTACTTTTTCGCATCATTTTTACTTTCCTCACGATTTTTTTCCGCACGTCCAAATTGCAAGAACCTTTCCGTCCACAATCGTTTTCAAATGAAAACCCGTCCTCCTACATACAAGTTTCATTTTCAAGAAGTGCTGCTGAACCGATGCTACCAGAAGCACCGAATGAAGAATCCTGTAATGTGTTACAGCCTGTACAGACCAATATACCTTCCTCCATTCACTACAGTAGTAATTCTAAGCAGCAAACTGATCAAGGCATTTCTGTAGTGGGCCAAACACCAACCAATCAACAAACAGAAAGTTCACTTTCAATTTCAATATCTACCATCGTTAACTTTTTCGTTATTGTTAATTAAATGTTTTTTACATAAAGTTTCTTTTTAATATATCATAATAAAAAAATCCTGTTTTATTATTTTTCCGTGCATAAAAAAAATCAAGTAAAAATAAAAGTTAAAAAAACGTACGGAAAAGTAACTTTTCCGCACTAGTGCTGAAAAATTTCTTTTTCGCACGATTTTTGTTTTGTTAAAAATGAAGATATTTAGGACTCATTAAATGATTTATGTAACAATTCTATCTTACGTATCATTTTCTAGCATTATTATAAAATCTTTGCGAATTAAAACATGTTTTTTGATAAAGAAGATGGACAAAAACACTCGTAGGAAAAACATTGTACCTAATTCTTGCGGAAACTATCTTTTCCATCCTTGACGGCTTGCCCGAACTCCGCTCCGCGTCGTTTGTGCAACTGCCGTCACGTGCGGAAAAGTACCTCTTTCCGCACTTGTTAGGTAAATAACTATTGTACAAACAATTAAAAGCCTAAGCGATACAAAAAAATATTTATGTAAAAGATATTTAAAATTTAAAGGTAAAAGACCTTAAGTGGGATGAAACTACTGCTTTTGTTGATTTGGAGTTTTCAGTAAAAATAGCTAAAGAAGTAAAGAAATATATCCCTTTATCAGACAACCAAATAGCTATGTAGCGGTACATGTATTAACAGATTTTTTGAAAGAAATGCAAAATGTTGAGTCGCTTCACTTTGGAAGAAGTCTATATACAAGTAATTAAATAAAACTAAGAACGACGTACGGGACAAAAATATTTCTGTGCAGGTTGTTGTTTGTCAATGTAATTAAATGTAATATTTATTATGTGTATTTGTACATTTTTATATTGAGCAAGCTTAATAATTATAAGGGTTTGATTTGGCTCGGTTTGGTTATGTTAAATAGATAACTTGGGTGTCAAATTGTTGCCTAAAAAACATGCAAATTTGTGAAATAACAACGAAGACAGTTTCTTCCTGTAAATAAATGTGCAGATTTTTATATTTATCGTGTATGTTTGTCAATGTTTGCATTAGGCAAGCCTAGTGAAGGCTTTCGTTTTGTTACATTAAATATATATTTTAGGGCCAAGATTCTAAAATATCTTGTAAATTTGTTAATCAACAAATCAAACAAATGTAAAATATTTGTAAAAAAATTTTGATTTACTATTTGTATTTGTTAATTTTTATATTGACCAACTGGTTCGGTTTGATTCTATTAATTGTATATTTTGGATGAAAAATTTTTGTCAAATAAGCATGTAAATTTGTGAATTAACAACGAAGGCAGGCAGGTTTTTCTGTAAATAATTATTGTACATTTTTATATTGACCAACCTTATTTATATGGGTTTGGTTCGGTTTGGTTATACTTGATATGTATTATAAAGCCATGATTTTTTCAAACTAACTTGTGAATTTGTAAAAGAACAACGAACCAAGATGTTGTTACGTAAATAAATGTAGGGATTTTTGGATTTCTCATGTGTATTTGTAAACTTTTATTTTGACCAAGGTTAGTTAGGGGCTTAAGTTGATTTGGTTATATTAACTAATAAGTTTTAATGTCAAAATTTTATCATATTAACTTGTAAATTTGTCAAATAAATAGTAAAAGTTTTTCACGTAAATATATGTAAATATTTTTGGATTTATTTATTTATTTCACCCTGTAGCTCACCTCCCTTGTTTTTTAAAAATGTGATTTTTCAAAATCTTTACTGCTATTTAGATATCACCCTGCAGCTTACCTACTGGAAGTAAATGAAATTTAGTAAGTGGTATGATTGCTTAACGTGTTCCTAACTATTTTTTGCTAACAAACGCTCCTGACAACGTTGATTTTTAAAAACGTGATTTTTACGAAATTTTATTACTAATTTCGATATCACCCTGTACCTCATTTCCTGGACCTAACGGTGATACAGTCAGTTAATGGTATGATTGTTTAACGTATTCCTAACTATACTTTGCTAACAAAAGCTTCGGACAACCTTGCTTTTTAAAAATGTGATTTTTAGAAAATTTACACACACTAATAATTTCTATATCACCATGTAGCTCAATTCCTGGACCTGAAGGTGATAAAATCTGATAATGGTATGATTGTGTAACGTGTTTCAAATAATTTTTTGCTAACGAAAGCTCTTGACAACATTGTTTTTTAAAAATTTGTTTTTTAGAAAATTACGCTTCTAATTTCGATATCACCCTGTAGGTCTCTCACGTCCTGGATCTAAAAATAATACAATAAGTTCATGATACATATTTTAATGTATTTCTTACTCTTATTTGCTAACTAAAACTCCTGACAGAGTTGTTTTTTAAAAATGTGATTTTAATTAAGATTTACTACTATTTTCGATATCACCCTGTAACTCACCTCCTGGACCAAAATTTGATCTAATCCGTAAATAGTAGTTTTTTAGGGCTATTTTCAACTTTTTATTGCTAAGTAGAAAATTAGAATTTTTTAACAAATCTATAATATTAGGCACACAAGAAATTTTACATAATTATACAAACATTATTTTTAATTATACGAATTTATAGAAAGTTTGAAATTTATGTTTTAAAGGTTTGTTTCTTGGGTCCCGTTCATTTTATTCATATTATGAACCTATTTTCAGGTCGGCTGTACGCAGTTCCCTGCCTATATGTGTGGCTCCCTCTAGGGAGCGTGTCGCAAACTTAAGTTTTCCTTGCACAAAGTGACCACGTGGTCGTGGCACCCCTGAAAAATTCCGCCTTCGACTTATTTTCGTCAGATGGAGACTGTGGCGACTATTCTTAGGGTCACTGCATCCTGAAAGCCTGGCATCTTCCAACGAGCGGATAGTTCACAACTTGCATTCCATTTGCTATTGGTTGACATAGTCAGGCGGGATTTTTAAAATTAAAACTCTCCTGTCCTCGTTTTGGGAGGTTGAAATCGGTGTTAAACCAAACTGAAACAAAACCTAACCGTGGTCAATTGATGGGAAACGTATCCTGACCGGGGCGTATCTGGACAGGTTAGGATACGTTGTCGAATAATTTATCAGGGTTAGGTTAACACCGATTTCGACAGGAAAACAGGATAGGGAAGCTAATTAAAAAAAAATATAATATGTTTTTAAAAAACAATAAAAAAAACTCATCGGCATATGCATAGATTTAGTTAAATTCAATAGGTATGTACTGCACAAACCACTACTCTTTTTAGTCACTTACAACTAGTATATATTCGTATTTTACGCCGAAAGCTGTAAACATAAAGTTTGTTAAATGCTTGACTGGTGGCACCATCTCTTAATATAATATAATAATAATCTTAAACGGCAACGTTCAACATTAAAAAGTCAGCTGACTATTTCGACCAATAGCAAACGGAATGCAAGTTGTGAACTAGCCGCTCTCCCAGGGGTAGCGACACCAAACATAACCTCATTTACGAAAAACTCAAATCTGACACTGTCAGGAGCATAGCTTTTTTTATGTTTAAAAAAATTAAATGGTTTACAAATGTTACGTAAAGAACTGTCCGTCACATCCGGTATATAAATTTTACTGTCCAAATAAACAAACCTAAAAAAACTAAGTTTTTTATGATTTCAAATTTATTAGGACCCTGTGTCCAGCAGTCCACACAGCGAAGGAAACCAAAAATATAGTTTGCATGTTTTATATATATTCTAAAATATAGAAAACTATTATGTTGGGTTTTGTATTATTTAATAAATGTTTTATGCTCTCTACGGAATAAAGGTGTACGTTTAATCCCTTTTTTCATGGGCTAAGGTAGTATTTCTTGTCTCCAGTGATTGAAAGTAATTTCTTTAAAACCATAAAGGCAAAATATAGGTTTTTGGATTATTTTATTTTATCATAATACAAAAAACAAAAAGGAATATATACACGATACCGATTATTTTGTTCCAGCTTGCCGTAAGCTTACTTTACTTTGCCGATGGCTTGGTTCGTTTTGATCGTTATTGTGTCCTTAGGCATAGAATATTGCTTGCATATAAACGAAGCATTTAACTTTCTAGACTTTTCCAGGCTGTAAACCAGGAAACTGTGAAATTTTCGAAATTCTGTTTATTGCATCATTTCCATGCCCATCTCAAAGTAAGAATATGCTTTATTTTCCATCTTCGAGAAATGTAATTCGAACTTTTTCTCGAGTAAACTTAATTAGTTTGTTATGAAATAAATAATATTTTTCCACATTGTTTGTTATAAGGTCACTCATCGTCAAGCAAGCTTTACCTTGCTTGACGATGAGTGACCTTTGTTTGTTAGCATCTGACTGACTTTTGTTTAATGTAATGCCATGACAACTATCACTGCCCACTGTTTTTTTATATACTTGACATGCTAAAACTACAGTACGGTAAGTGGTTTAATACCTATTTATTTAGTTTATGATTATTATTATTTTTAGTATATAAAAATAAACCTTGGCATTAAAGTCCCTTTTAGTCACTTAGCAAATTATAGCCCTTCTTCCGGTCGAGCATGAAAATTCCCGCCGTGGTATTAAAAGTAAACACTGCACGCTCCAGGTTTATAATATACCTACTATTATTTTTATTATTGTTCAAAAAAAAGCGGGCGGCGAAGAAAAGGTCGAAAATACAAAAAGTCGAAAATACAAAAGTTCGAAAGTACAAAAGGTCGAAAATACAAAAGATTGAAAAACAAAAGGTTCAAACAAAGATCGAAAGTAGCTACACTGTAATGATTGCAAAACAAAGTAGAATTAAGAGACACACAGGTACACACACACACACTCATAGAAAAGTTTTTAAAAAATCAACATCCAATAAAAACTCAAGGTAGCAACACGACGGGTCGCAGAACTTTGTTCGAAAACATTTTCTTCGAACGGAAATTTTTATGAAAACCATTTCTTCTAATGAAAATTTGTTTGAAAACATTTTTTTTAAACGGAAATTTACTCGAACACCATTTCTTTGAACGGAAATTTGTTCGTAAGTAATAGTTGTTCAAAAACATTTTCTTCGAATAGAAATCATTTTCTTCGAAAGCAAGTTTTTCGATAAAAGACGCTCTAGACCTGGATTTCCAAACCTAACACAATTCATATAGTTTGACTACGGCAAGGTCTTTTTAACATATTTTTTCAAAAAAACCCTGACTTCTTTCCCGGGATCGTAAACATTCTGAAAATTTGTCTACTTTCCTCCTTTTGGAAGGTCGAAATCGGTATTTTCCTAAACTTTGTCAATTGATCGCAAACGTATCCGAACCGGTCCAGATACCTCCTGATATGCTCAATTAAGAAAGGTTAGAGTAACACCGATTTCAACCTTCCAAAATGAGGACCGGAAAGCTAATTTAGGGAAATCATTTTTCGACAATAGGTCTCGGTTGGTTCGGTTTGGTTTCACACCCTCTAGGATCCCGGGAAAGAAGTCAGGGAAGTTTTTATTTCCAAAAATTGTTAGAAAAAAACCCCATTAGTCGAACTATATGAGTTGTGTTAAGTTTGGCAAGCCAGGTCAAATTTTTTTTTCGAAAAATTTGTTTTCGAAAAAATGTTTTTGAACAAATTTTAATTTTAAAAAAATATTTTCGAACAAATTTCCGTTCAAAGAAAATGTTTTCGAACACATTTCTGTTCGAAGAAAATGATTTCGAAAAATTTCTGTTTGAAGAAAACGTTTTCGAACAATCTTTTGTTCGAAGAATATGTTTTAGAACAATTTTTGGTTTAAAGAAAATGATTTTCGAAGTTTATGCTTTCGAACAATAATATTAAGATATTTATATGAAATGTACTATAAAAATATAAATAATTAAGCCGAACCTTACGAAAACTCGAACTGTATTTGGGCATTTTTTGTCTTTTGATAAAATGTAAAATTCGGAATAAAAAGATACTAAAAAAAACCACAATACCAAAAACACCCAAAAAAAATGGAAAAAAACCTTGGAAAATAAATTAAACAGTGCGAAAAATAGCGTATAAACATCGTGATAAAATTTTCATTTTATCCCTTGATATATTATATACTATTAATAAACTTTTAACATAGAAATGTATTTCTGTCCTGTTTGTTTATTTATTACGTATTATTTTTATACAAAAACAGAAATAATATTTAAAAGAAAATAATTTTTAACAATAATACCTACAATAAATATTCATAACCCAAAAACTCAAGGAACATATTTTTTATTTCTTAAGCTGTATAAAAACGAGTTCTTTTTAAGTTCTATTAAAACATTTGTCTTTTCTCAGACTGTATAAAAATGAGTATTTTTCACGAACGTCTATGGAATTTTGAGTACGGTTTTGACACTCGTGTCGCTACCCCTGGGAGACGCTAGACTTCCAGGATGCAGTGACCCTAGTATTTTTAATTACACTATCCAAAACCTTATGGGCGCAGCTTTCGTGTTCGTTTACGACAGAGACAATTTATTATTTTCTCTCTGGTTTACGAAGGACTCAGCCGCATGGGCCGTCACTGAAGAACAGCAGTTTCTATATGGGAGGACCCCCCAGAATAAAAAACTATATACGTGCCTAGCTTTTTTAAAAAGTAAAAAAATAATCACCACTTCAATAATTTGACAGGATCTTCACTTAGTCAGATTTTTCTGGCAGATTTTAAAGAAATAATTTGACATTCCCTTAAAATTCCGTTCAAATATAACGGTGGCAACAGCGTAGAGCTAATTTTGTAGCGACCCTTCCACGACATGCAGTTAGTCCCTCTTTGTTAATTTTACCGTGAAAAACAAAGAAAGAAAGTAAACTTAGCTGACCTCATAAAGAAAACGAATAGGATTCATAAATTTGAAAGAAATGTGACGAAATGTGACGAAATTTGACATTTCAGTTTGTGTGGTTAATAGTGAATTTATTTACAATTTTTAAATTAAAAATTTTCAACAAATTACGGGTTTTTAATTAAAAACAAATATTATATCGTGACGCTACATCTATCAAAAAGTGGGAAATGGCCTTTTAGGTAAGTTTTTAAGTTTAAAAATTGCCTTTTAAACGAGAAATCTTAAGCGCCAGATTATGTCACATTTTGTCAAATTTCGCCAGATTTTTTGAAATGTAAAGAATTGACCCCAATGGGGGCGATTCTTCACAATTTGAAAAAATCTGACACAATTTGACATGCCAGATTTTAACCTTAAATCTTGACAACATTGCATCAATTTTCTAAGGATAAATACGATACAATGCAATGTAGAATTCAAATAAGGCATTGGCATAATTTTAATCTGATTTAAGACAAAACAACTTACGGCGACATGCGTGAATCTCATTAATTTGCTTGAAAAATAATAATCTATTAAAATTATAAACACTATTCGCCCTATTATGATAATTGATAATCCGTCCACCTGCGAAACAAGGCCACCAACGACAAGAGGTTTGATTTGAATGATATAATAATAACAATAAATTTTTTTTTAAAATATAGATTTTTAAAATGTAAAACCAAGACAAGAAAAAACTTATTTTTGACGAAATATGCAGAGAACATTAGGGGCCGGTTTCTCAATAGAGGATTACCCCTGACCCGTGGATTATCTTTAATAGCTGTATTTTTTTGGCATGTGGTAAATATGTCAGCCAACTCTTTTTTTAACCCACGGGTCAGGGCTAACCCTCTATTGAGAAACCGGCCCTTAGAGACTCAACAAACAAGATATATTGAAGCTACTTAGGTACTAGTCTGTTACAAAGATACGAACCCTTCAACATCTTCAAAACGATTGTTTGCACATTTTATTCAAAACAAACCAACTAACATTTTTAAATTTAACTAATTTTGTTGGACACTAAACCCTAGATGCACCGTAAGCACATTTCTTGGATTAGTCACTTAATCGCGATTAAGTCCTTGTTGCTCACATAAAACAACAATGATGGATTAGCTAAGCCTTCTTACGGTACATCTAGGGGTAAGCCTTTTGCGCAAAAAAACTATAGTATATAATTTACAACAAAATATTGATTTAAATCATATATCTCTCAGTGCAAATTGTGGGTAATACTTCATTCGCGTCCGTAAACTAAGAACTTTTTTAAAAATCACTACAAATATTTTTTGTTTTTTACAATTTTTTGAATATATTTAATAATTTATTAGGAAAATTAACTTTGTGTTCCAACAATTGATAATCAAATAGAGACAATTTCACTCTCAATGAGCCAGTGGCATCCATCAATGTGGGCGATTTACAGAAATCCTCGAAAAATCTATTGATTTTTTACATTTTCATTGAATTTTCAACAAAAAAGTTCTTTCAATCAATCTTTTTAACTTTGAAATTTTGCAATTGTCATAAAAACTAAGTGCTGCAAGAAAACACTGATATTACACTTTATTAGGAAGACCAAATTTCTTTTTTAGCAATGTATCATTTATAATTATTTCTAACGGTGTATAAATTTTAATTATACTACGTGATAGACAATAAAATTTTCTTTTAAATGATTAGACCGAAGGTCGTCATAGGTTATACCTTCCCCCTATATGGGATTTCCTGACAGATAGATATATTTTTGTTGCTATTGTAATGTAGTTTAATGTTTTACTTGTTTGCCACATTGTCAACTACAGCCTACATCTAGGGTGGAGAGGGGGACAAAAGTGGTCAAAGTAAGAAACTCATAACGAATAAAGCTTATAGAAAATTACATTTTCTTTCATAAAAATAGGTCGATGATCTTCCGCGTGGTCTTCTAAAGAAAAACCGATTTTTGTGAAAGTTACATTTTTGGAAAGAAAGCGTTATCTTTTATAAGTTTTATTCTTTGGCCACTTTTTCCTGGGTGGTCTTCCACCCCTTTAGGTATAACGACGAACATAACTGGAGACAATTTGTAAAAATCGCCAAAAATCAGTATTATTTATAATACATACTGCCGTTCCTAAGAAGAAAATTTTATTTTCTAAATAGTGGCAGAAATTATTTTTGCCTAGAGAACTTCATTTTCAAAAAAAATATTCTGCCGTCGCTAAAAAGATTGTCGCATGTAGAAATTCTATGTTTTGAGAAAATCAGGTTATATATAATTTTGAAATAAAAAGCAAAAAATTAAAACCTTCACTTTTATTTTAAAATTATAAGAAAATAAAAAAGTATAAAACTAAACCCGTTTTTCGTAAAATTGCTACTAATTTTCTTAAAAATTAAGTACTCTTGTACTCTTTTCGAAAATAATTTTTTTTTTTAATAATGCACAGATTAATTATGTAAAGATAATTGATGATTCATATGTGAGTGGGTCTTGCAGCCCTTCCACTGCGACCACCAGTGCAGCTGCGGCTCGTGCCGCAGGCGAGGTGAAGCGGTACATTACAAACATATTATTATACAGGTATTATCTCTGAAGAAAATTTATTGCGTCCTCGTCCTCAGTTGAAAGAGATCAGAAACATATTTATGGGCAAAAAGTTTTATTTATATTGTCGTTTTTCTCTTTCAACTGTCGTACCATGCTCCAATAGTTCTAGGACGCAAAGAGTTTTAAAGAGAATAACGTTTGTACCGGTGTTTATAATGTGGCGCTTCAGCTCGCCCGCGGCACGAGCCGCCGCTGCACCAGTGTACCTATTGCAATAAAGCCAGGCACAAATTGTGCCGGGCACTATATTGACAGTTTCGCATTAAAAACTGACAGTTGATCTTTCAAAATTGACATACCAAAGTCGAATTTAGAAATCCAGTCGTTTATTTTCCATTAATAGTGGCGTCACTAATAATTCCGGCTCTTATAATACACAATGACCTAATTTTGATAGAAGACAGCTGTTCTTATAATGCGAAAGTGTCAATATAGTGCCCGGCACAATTTGTGCCTGGCACTATTGCAATAGGTCCCTACTGTTTCATATAGATAAAGATAATTAGTTACATCGAAACTTATAATTATTTTTTACGATTTTTGTAAATAATCTTCATTTATACATGCCACTGTACCATTTATTGTAAATTAAACCCTTTAGTTTTACATCATTGAAAAGAAAATTTTATGCTATTAATAAATGCTATATTTTTTTGCTAAAAGGCGTTTTAACGAAAGTTTAAAAAAAAATTCATAAAAAGTTTTATCTATAAGAAAATTAATCATGCCTGTAAAAATTTTAGACGCCTTGGTAATTCCTATCTGTTCCGTCTCTGCTAGCGCCACCCAGCGGCAACCGTCTAAACTAAGCGAATAAAAAATTGACCGAAGGAATTAACGCCACCCCGCGACGTGGCCTTGTACGCAGAATGAGCGAATTGAATTATATGTTATTGATATATAGAGATCTTTGCTTTGGACATAAACTTTATATTATTAGTTTATGCTTTGGATTACATTAGATTACATACACTATATACTTTATGTACACCTCCTTTGTTAATAATATAATAATATAATATAAAAACAAACTTAAAATTAACTAATTCATCCTAAAATCTTAAGAGTTGGCTAACAACGCGTATCGATGGTGTTGTATAAGAATCATTATTCGGTAAGTTATTATCGCACAATATTTTCATTTTCGCGATTATTTACGGGTCTACGATTTAAGTCAATTTTTTGTGCACTTTGAGCAACTTAACTTTTGATTTTCATGCTTATTTTGCACTGGTGGCAGCTTATGTCTAAGTTCTAGAGATGAGCGATATCGTGATTTTCCAATCACACTAATATTTGTTACTGTGATTTTTTAATATCAGCGATTTTATCAAAATGGCGGATGTGAAATGGCGGACTTTCTTATTTATGAACCGATGTGTATCAAATATAGAAATTGGCGGTGTTTCAAAAAGCTGATTATAATTTTTGACCTAAACTTATAAAAAATTCAAAATGGCGGATTTTCTTATTTACTAACCGATTTGTCTCAAACCTCAAATATTACATTGCTTGAGGTCATTTAACAAAATTTTTTACTCAAACTTAAAAAAATCAAAATGGCCGATCCAAAATGGTGAACTTTTATGAATGAATTTATGAATCGATGTGTATCAATTATCGAAATTCGCCATTTTGAATTATTTATAAGTTTAAGTCAAAATCATAATCAGCGACTTAATACACCAATTTCCACATTTGATACATATCGGTTCATAAGTAAGTTTAAGTAAAAAATTTTGTTAAATGACCTCAAGCAATGTAATATTTCAAGTTTGAGACAAATCAAGAAAACCCATCATTTTGGATTCTGCATTTTGATTTTTGTAAGTTTGAATAAATAATTGTATTAAATGACCTTAAGCAATGTAATATTTGAAGTTTGAGACAAATTGGTTGGTAAATAAGAAAATCCGCTATTTTGGATTCGTCATTTTGAATTTTTTTAAAGTTTAGGTCCAAAATTATAATCAGCTACTTGAAACACCGCCAATTTCTATATTTGTTACACATCGGTTCATATATAAGAAAGTACGCCATTTTGGATCGGCCATTCTGATTTTTTTAAGTTTGAGTAAAAATATGTGTTAAATGACTTCAAGCAATGTAATATTTGAAGTTTCAAACAAATCGGTCAGTAAATAAGAAAATCCGCCATTTTGGATTCGCCATTTTGATTTTTTTAAATTTGAGGATAAAATTGTTTTAAGTGATCTCAGGCACTGCAAACTTTTAAGTTTGAGACAAATCGGTTTAAAAATAAAGAAATCCGCCATTTTGTTCCCAGCAAACATTGACCTGCTGGTACTTGACTTATACTGCTGGCATCGGCAACGATGTGCATTATTTTTATTATTTTTGTATTGTGTAATTTGCATATTATTTAAAAGTGCAAAAAATGCAACATGTACTTTATTTTTAGTACAACGAAAAGTAATAGTTTATTTATGAAAAATACCAAGTGCAGCCAGGGTTAATGGCAAAAAAGCATTTTCAAAGTATATTTTAGCAGTTGCTTTTAGAGCACTTTATTTTAGTACAAAAAAACTAAATATTTTACGGTGAAAATAAAATACTTACAAAAAATATTTTAATAATATTTTGAAGAAGGTACTCTTAAAGTACATTAAATTTTTTAATAAAAGCTTAAAAGTTTTGCTGCAAAATTAATATAACAGTGAAAAAACATTTCAAAAGCATTTTTAAATGGTTGCTATTAAAGCACTTTATTTTAGTACAAAAAAACTAAATATTTTACTGTGAAAATAAAGTATTTACAAAAAAACGTGTTTGCTGGCCTGGCCGCTAGATGGCAAACACTAGTCAACATTTTACAGGTACACTGAAGAATGTCAAGCTTAAGAATGCCGGCCGTTGTTCTAAATCAATACAAATTAAGTACTTCCTACTTAGTACTTTGCCGTTATGGCGTGCAGCGAAAGCCAGTACTTAAAAAGTACTTTTTTTGTAATCCATGTTTGCTAGGTTACCAGGTTACCAAACACTACACCTACCAAATTTCAGCACTCGACTTAATGGATTTAACTTTACTTAACAAAACCAAATTTCAAGAAAATTGCGTAAAGGATTTTTTAAAGATATTTTTGTATAAATAATATATCTATTTTGTTCTTCATCTGCACATTTTATCGAAAAAAGGTTTTTTAGTCCAGCGCTGAGTTGGCCCGACGCCCAGTTGGCGCCGCCGAGTTGGCTCGACGCCCAGTTGTCCTAGACCGCTTTTCGACAATGACAATATTATTCACCCAGTCTGTAGGTTCTTCAACTTAGAAATGATACGTCTGTACTCGTGTAGGGCTTCCTTTAGCCTCGATTTTAAAGCATCTGGGCCCGGCACATTTGTCAACTGTTAGTTACAGATTCGAAGGCCAAATGCTGCCGCTGTTGCCAATTGATTGTTCCCAAGAGAAAGTAGCAGAGTTTGTTTATTAATTTTTAATTATGTTGGTAAAATTCAGTGGCGTATATAGAAAAAAGTTTCGGGGGCAGTGGCGGATCCAGGGGGGGGGCACTAGGGGCACTTTCTCCCCCCCGAGAATTTTTTGAATATACAAAAAATGAGTAAAAAGTAATGTTTTTGCTAATAAAAATTCAAAATTTTTACCTGCGGCGCGGCGCATGAAAGTGTCTATTGTTATTATCATCGAAATTACAACCACTGACTAATTCAATAAAATGCTGCTTAAAAAAATATATTCCGTTTTTTACCAACAGAGAATGTCACCTAAAGTGCTCCCCCCCCCCCCGAGAAGCACCTCTGGATCCGCCCTTGTTCGGGGGGGGGGGGGGGCAGAGACAGTTTCAGGGGGGGGGCCGAGACTTCATGAGGCCGTATTTTATGCTATTTCATTATTGTATTCATAAAATATATGAAAATATCTAAAAAAATCTTAGCTTCGGGGGGCCCGCCCCCCCCCCCTTATATACGCCACTGGTAAAATTTGATTACGAAAAACTGTTACAACGTGACGTGCAAGGTCGTACCTAAGGGGGATCAATCTCCCCCCGAAATTTTTAGGAATAAAAAATAATCAAACATTTAGTAGTGATAAGTAGTTGAGATATGGATTATTCGCATTTCTTCCCCCGCCCCGAGGGTACTGACGCCCCATGGGTGGCCGAAGCGCCCTATGCTGTATTAAGTATCCCAGGGCTGCCAACGGCAAATTGAGAGGGCGGCAAAGGAAACGAACGACATTATGACTCTTTTTTTTTTGTGAGGGGCGTCCTTTTTAGCTGTCGCCCCCCCCCCCTTCAGGCACGCTACGCCGCTGGTCCCCTATGACATTCCAATAATGTTCTTTAAGCATGTCCAGGGGAGGTTCTCAATTGTCAATTCTCAAGACATTTCCGGACCGGATAGTAGAACCTAATAAGATATTTAAAATTATTTTTTGTATCATGAAATAATACTTAATTTCCTTGTTTTTTAATGATTTTCTACTGGGTTTATACAGACAAAAATAAAAATTAGAATAAAAACATTTTGCTGTTTATTCAGCCAAAAAAAAATTAAAATTATTTTTTAATACTTTTTTTTGCAAAAAACAGTGTGAAAGTATTTTTGTATTAAATCACTGGCTTTTTATAGCCCTCGTAGTTTATCATATAAAACAAATAAAAAATCGTCTAAAGATCATAAATAAACAAAGTTATAACAGTTCTATGTTAAAAACGGAATTATTAATAACCGGACATTATCAAAAACTTCATTCTGCAAAACAAGGCAAGAGCAAAATCGAAGTTCTGTATAGTCTTTTAAATTATCAAAACCGGACAAAATTAAAAAGGACAAAAACATAAAAAGGGCTCGGGCCTAGCTTTCGACGTTCACCTAAAGAAGAGCGCAGTGGCGTATATAGAAAAACGTTTCGGGGTGGGCCCGAGGCAGTTTTGGGGGGGGGGCCGAGGCCCCATGAGGGCGTATTTTATGCTATTTTATGTTTTTATTCATGAAATATGTCGAAAATATCTAAAAAAATCTTAGCTTCGGGGGGGGGGGGGGGGCGGGCTCCCTCCATATATACGCCAGTGGAAGAGTGGTTCTGATATAACTATGCAATTAAAGCGTCCTTCACTGCAATTTTTTTTACTACCATGCCTAATAAAAACACCGTCTCTACATAGGGATTGCTATAGCACATAAGGCGTTTTCATTAAGCAAGGGCCATCTTTAAAAAAGGCCAGGTGTTGGACCCTAGGTTAGGATTCATTTGCAATTAATTGACCAACAGGGTCGGTTCGATTCGGACACCAATTTGCCGCCAAACTTTCATGAGACCGATTTGTATGAGAAGAAGATAGACGGAACCAGTATACATGAAAAGATAGGAGACCCCTTTTTATGATTTTGTCCTTTTTGATTTTGTCCGGTTTTGATAAAAGACGATAAACTAAACTTCAATTTTGCTGTTGTCTTGTTTTGATGAATGACGTTTTTGATAATGTCCGGTCTTAATACTTCCGTTTTTTTCCTTGGACTGTTAGGCCATTTTTATTTGATGATCTTGGATGATTTATTTATGACGATGGATGGGGATTCGCTTTTAAAAGGTGTATTTCTTAAAATGGTACGAAAAAACAAAAAAATACTCTATCAGAACAACAACAAATGTCACGTGACGCGATGTCGCACATGCGCACATCCAGTTCCAGATAAAAATTAAATAACTTTTATTTTTATTTTTATATGTTTAAACCCAGCAATAACGTCTTTTAGACGAAAATTGGTCGTTTGATAGCAAAAGTACAAAAATAATCACCACTTACAAAATCTGACCAAGTCCCATTTCAGTCAGAATATCTGGCTAATTCTAGGGACAATATTTGACATTATTAGACTTTTCCATAAAAACCCGATAAAAATATAACGGTGGCAACCGCGTGGAGCAAATTCTGTAGCGAGCCTTTCACGCACCTTCCACGACATGAACTTAGTGCCTCTTTGTTAATTTTGCCGTGAAAAACAAAGAAGGAAAGTAAACTTAGCTGACCTCATAAAGAAAACGAATAGAAATTACAAATCTGAAAAAATTTGGCGATATTTGAAATGTCAATTTCTAGTGACGGTGTGAATTTATTTCCAATTTTTAAATTAAAAATTTCTAACGACTAACGTATTTTTGCTAAAAAAAAATAATTATATCGTGATGCTGCATCCAACAAAAAGTGGGAAATTGCCTTGTAGGTAAGTTTTTAAGTTTAAAAATTGCCTTTTAAACGAGAAATCTTAACCGCCAGATTATGTCACATTTTTCCAAATTTCGTCAGATTTTTTGAAATGTAAAGAATTGACCCCAATCTGGCGGTTAAGATTTCTCGTTTAAAAGGCAATTTTTAAACTTAAAAACTTACCTACAAGGCAATTTCCCACTTTTTGTTGGATGCAGCATCACGATATAATTTTTTTTTTTTAGCAAAAATACGTTAGTCGTTAGAAATTTTTAATTTAAAAATTGGAAATAAATTCACACCGTCACTAGAAATTGACATTTCAAATATCGCCAAATTTTTTCAGATTTGTAATTTCTATTCGTTTTCTTTATGAGGTCAGCTAAGTTTACTTTCCTTCTTTGTTTTTCACGGCAAAATTAACAAAGAGGCACTAAGTTCATGTCGTGGAAGGTGCGTGAAAGGCTCGCTACAGAATTTGCTCCACGCGGTTGCCACCGTTATATTTTTATCGGGTTTTTATGGAAAAGTCTAATAATGTCAAATATTGTCCCTAGAATTAGCCAGATATTCTGACTGAAATGGGACTTGGTCAGATTTTGTAAGTGGTGATTATTTTTGTACTTTTGCTATCAAACGACCAATTTTCGTCTAAAAGACGTTATTGCTGGGTTTAAACATATAAAAATAAAAATAAAAGTTATTTAATTTTTATCTGGAACTGGATGTGCGCATGTGCGACATCGCGTCACGTGACATTTGTTGTTGTTTTGATAGAGTATTTTTTTGTTTTTTCGTACCATTTTAAGAAATACACCTTTTAAAAGCGAATCCCCATCCATCGTCATAAATAAATCATCCAAGATCATCAAATAAAAATGGCCTAACAGTCCAATGAAAAAAACGGAAGTATTAAGACCGGACATTATCAAAAACGTCATTCATCAAAACAAGACAACAGCAAAATTGAAGTTTAGTATATCGTCTTTTATCAAAACCGGACAAAATCAAAAAGGACAAAATCATAAAAAGGGGTCTCCTATCTTTTCATGTATACTGGTTCCGTCTATCTTCTTCGCATACAAATCGGTCTCATGAAAGTTTGGCGGCAAATTGGTGTTAACCGAATCGAACCGTCCCTGTTGGTCAATTAATTGCAAATTAATCCTAACCTAGGGTCCAACACCTGGCCTTTTTTAAAGATGGCCCTTGCTTAATGAAAACGCCTTATGTGCTATAGCAATCCCTATGTAGAGACGGTGTTTTTATTAGGCATGGTAGTAAAAAAAATTGCAGTGAAGGACGCTTTAATTGCATGGTTATATCAGAACCGCTCTTCCACTGGCGTGTATATGGGGGGAGCTCGCCCCCCCCCCCCCCCGAAGCTAAGATTTTTTTAGATATTTTCGACATATTTCATGAATAAAAACATAAAATAGCATAAAATACGCCCTTATGGGGCCTCGGGCCCCCCCAAAACTGCCGCGGGCCCACCCCGAAACGTTTTTCTATATACGCCACTGCGCTCTTCTTTAGGTGAACGTCGAAAGCTAGGCCCGAGCCCTTTTTATGTTTTTGTCCTTTTTAATTTTGTCCGGTTTTGATAATTTAAAAGACTATACAGAACTTCGATTTTGCTCTTGCCTTGTTTTGCAGAATGAAGTTTTTGATAATGTCCGGTTATTAATAATTCCGTTTTTAACATAGAACTGTTATAACTTTGTTTATTTATGATCTTTAGACGATTTTTTATTTGTTTTTTATGATAAACTACGAGGGCTATAAAAAGCCAGTGATTTAATACAAAAATACTTTCACACTGTTTTTTGCAAAAAAAAGTATTAAAAAATAATTTTAATTTTTTTTTGGCTGAATAAACAGCAAAATGTTTTTATTCTAATTTTTATTTTTGTCTGTATAAACCCAGTAGAAAATCATTAAAAAACAAGGAAATTAAGTATTATTTCATGATACAAAAAATAATTTTAAATATCTTATTAGGTTCTACTATCCGGTCCGGAAATGTCTTGAGAATTGACAATTGAGAACCTCCCCTGGACATGCTTAAAGAACATTATTGGATTGTCGTAGGGGACCAGCGGCGTAGCGTACCTGAAGGGGCGGGGGGGGGGGGGCGACAGCTAAAAAGAACGCCCCTCACAAAAAAAAAAGTCATAATGTCGTTCGTTTCCTTTGCCGCCCTCTCAATTTGTCGTTGGCAGCCCTGGGGTACTTAATACAGCATAGGGCGCTTCGGCCACCCATGGGGCGTCAGTACCCTCGGGGCGGGGGAAGAAATGCGAATAATCCATATCTCAACTACTTATCACTACTAAATGTTTGATTATTTTTTATTCCTAAAAATTTCGGGGGGAGATTGATCCCCCTTAGGTACGACCTTGCACGTCACGTTGTAACAGTTTTTCGTAATCAAATTTTACCAGTGGCGTATATAAGGGGGGGGGCGGGCCCCCCCTAAGCTAAGATTTTTTTAGATATTTTCATATATTTTATGAATACAATAATGAAATAGCATAAAATACGGCCTCATGAAGTCTCGGGCCCCCCCCCCCCCTGAAACTGTCTCTGGCCCCCCCCCGAACAAGGGCGGATCCAGAGGTGCTTCTCGGGGGGGGGCACTTTAGGTGACATTCTCTGTTGGTAAAAAACGGAATATATTTTTTTAAGCAGCATTTTATTGAATTACTCAGTGGTTGTAATTTCGATGATAATAACAATAGACACTTTCATGCGCCGCGCCGCAGGTAAAAATTTTGAATTTTTATTAGCAAAAACATTACTTTTTACTCATTTTTTGTATATTCAAAAAATTCTCGGGGGGGGGGGGAAGTGCCCCTAGTGCCCCCCCCCTGGATCCGCCACTGCCCCCGAAACTTTTTTCTATATACGCCACTGAATTTTACCAACATAATTAAAAATTAATAAACAAACTCTGCTACTTTCTCTTGGGAACAATCAATTGGCAACAGCGGCAGCATTTGGCCTTCGAATCTGTAACTAACAGTTGACAAATGTGCCGGGCCCAGATGCTTTGAAATCGAGGCTAAAGGAAGCCCTACACGAGTACAGACGTATCATTTCTAAGTTGAAGAACCTACAGACTGGGTGAATAATATTGTCATTGTCGAAAAGCGGTCTAGGACAACTGGGCGTCGAGCCAACTCGGCGGCGCCAACTGGGCGTCGGGCCAACTCAGCGCTGGACTAAAAAAACTTTTTTCGATAAAATGTGCAGATGAAGAACAAAATAGATATATTATTTATACAAAAATATCTTTTAAAAATCCTTTACGCAATTTTCTTGAAATTTGGTTTTGTTAAGTAAAGTTAAATCCATTAAGTCGAGTGCTGAAATTTGGTAGGTCTAGTGTTTGGTAACCTGGTAACCTAGCAAACATGGATTACAAAAAAAGTACTTTTTAAGTACTGGCTTTCGCTGCACGCCATAACGGCAAAGTACTAAGTAGGAAGTACTTAATTTGTATTGATTTGGAACAACGGCCGGCATTCTTAAGCTTGACATTCTTCAGTGTACCTGTAAAATGTTGACTAGTGTTTGCCATCTAGCGGCCAGGCCAGCAAACACGTTTTTTTGTAAATACTTTATTTTCACAGTAAAATATTTAGTTTTTTTGTACTAAAATAAAGTGCTTTAAAAGCAACCATTTAAAAATGCTTTTGAAATGTTTTTTCACTGTTATATTAATTTTGCAGCAAAACTTTTAAGCTTTTATTAAAAAATTAAATGTACTTTAAGAGTACCTTCTTCAAAATATTATTAAAATATTTTTTGTAAGTATTTTATTTTCACCGTAAAATATTTAGTTTTTTTGTACTAAAATAAAGTGCTCTAAAAGCAACTGCTAAAATATACTTTGAAAATGCTTTTTTGCCATTAACCCTGGCTGCACTTGGTATTTTTCATAAATAAACTATTACTTTTCGTTGTACTAAAAATAAAGTACATGTTGCATTTTTTGCACTTTTAAATAATATGCAAATTACACAATACAAAAATAATAAAAATAATGCACATCGTTGCCGATGCCAGCAGTATAAGTCAAGTACCAGCAGGTCAATGTTTGCTGGGAACACTTTAATTTAAGTTTTTTATTACAACAATGGCGGATCCAAAATGGCGGATTTCTTTATTTTTAAACCGATTTGTCTCAAACTTAAAAGTTTGCAGTGCCTGAGATCACTTAAAACAGTTTTATCCTCAAATTTAAAAAATTCAAAATGGCGATTCCAAAATGGCGGATTTTCTTATTTACTGACCGATTTGTTTGAAACTTCAAATATTACATTGCTTGAAGTCATTTAACACATATTTTTACTCAAACTTAAAAAAATCAGAATGGCCGATCCAAAATGGCGTACTTTCTTATATATGAACCGATGTGTATCAAATATAGAAATTGGCGGTGTTTCAAGTAGCTGATTATAATTTTGGACCTAAACTTTAAAAAAATTCAAAATGACGAATCCAAAATAGCGGATTTTCTTATTTACCAACCAATTTGTCTCAAACTTCAAATATTACATTGCTTATGGTCATTTAATACAATTATTTATTCAAACTTACAAAAATCAAAATGCCGAATCCAAAATGATGGGTTTTCTTGATTTGTCTCAAACTTGAAATATTACATTGCTTGAGGTCATTTAAGAAAATTTTTTACTTAAACTTACTTATGAACCGATATGTATCAAATATGGAAATTGGTGTTTTAAGTCGCTTATTATGATTTTGACTTAAACTTATAAATAATTCAAAATGGCGAATTTCGATAATTGATACACATCGATTCATAAATTCATTCATAAAAGTTCACCATTTTGGATCGGCCATTTTGATTTTTTTAAGTTTGAGTAAAAAATTTTGTTAAATGACCTCAAGCAATGTAATATTTGAGGTTTGAGACAAATCGGTTAGTAAATAAGAAAATCCGCCATTTTGAATTTTTTATAAGTTTAGGTCAAAAATTATAATCAGCTTTTTGAAACACCGCCAATTTCTATATTTGATACACATCGGTTCATAAATAAGAAAGTCCGCCATTTCGGATCCGCCATTTTGATAAAATCGCTGATATTAAAAAATCACATTAACAAATATTAGTGTGATTGGAAAATCACGATATCGCTCATCTCTAGAACTTAGACATAAGCTGCCACCAGTGCAAAATAAGCATGAAAATCAAAAGTTAAGTTGCTCAAAGTGCACAAAAAATTGACTTAAATCGTAGATCCGTAAATAATCGGGAAAATGAAAATATTGTGCGATAATAACTTACCGAATAATGATTCTTATACAACACCATCGATACGCGTTGTTAGCCAACTCTTAACATTTTAGGATGAATTAGTTAATTTTAAGTTTGTTTTTATATTATATTATTATATTATTAACAAAGGAGGTGTACATAAAGTATATAGTGTATGTAATCTGATGTAATCCAAAGCAAAGATCTCTATATATCAATAACATATAATTCAATTCGCTCATTCTGCGTACAAGGCCACGTCGCGGGGTGGCGTTAATTCCTTCGGTCAATTTTTTACTCGCTTAGTTTAGATGGTTGCCGCTGGGTGGCGCTAGCAGAGACGGAACAGATATAAATTACCAAGGCGTCTAAAATTTTTACAGGCATGATTAATTGTCTTATAAATAAAACTTTTTATGAATTTTTTTTTAAACTTTCGTTAAAACGCCTTTTGGCAAAAAAAATATAGCATTTATTAATAGCATAAAATTTTCTTTTCAATGATGTAAAACTAAAGGGTTTAATTTACAATAAATGGTACAGTGGCATGTATAAATGAAGATTATTTACAAAAATCGTAAAAAATAATTATAAGTTTCGATGTAACTAATTATCTTTATCTATATGAAACATTAGGGACCTATTGCAATAGTGCCAGGCACAAATTGTGCCGGGCACTATATTGACACTTTCGCATTATAAGAACAGCTGTCTTCTTTCAAAATTAGGTCATTGTGTATTATAAGAGCCGGAATTATTAGTGACGCCACTATTAATGGAAAATAAACGACTGGATTTCTAAATTCGACTTTGGTATGTCAATTTTGAAAGATCAACTGTCAGTTTTTAATGCGAAACTGTCAATATAGTGCCCGGCACAATTTGTGCCTGGCTTTATTGCAATAGGTACACTGGTGCAGCGGCGGCTCGTGCCGCAGGCGAGGTGAAGCGCCACATTATAAACACCGGTACAAACGTTATTCTCTTTAAAACTCTTTGCGTCCTAGAACTATTGGAGCATGGTACGACAGTTGAAAGAGAAAAACGACAATATAAATAAAACTTTTTGCCCATAAATATGTTTCTGATCTCTTTCAACTGAGGACGAGGACGCAATAAATTTTCTTCAGAGATAATACCTGTATAATAATATGTTTGTAATGTACCGCTTCACCTCGCCTGCGGCACGAGCCGCAGCTGCACTGGTGGTCGCAGTGGAAGGGCTGCAAGACCCACTCACATATGAATCATCAATTATCTTTAAATAATTAATCTGTGCATTATTTTTAAAAAAAAATATTTTCGAAAAGAGTACAAAAGTACTTAATTTTTAAGAAAATTAGTAGCAATTTTACGTCTTGAGAAAAACGGGTTTAGTTTTATACTTTTTTATTTTCTTATAATTTTAAAATAAAAGTGAAGGTTTTAATTTTTTGCTTTTTATTTCAAAATTATATATAACCTGATTTTCTCAAAACATAGCATTTCTACATGCGACAATCTTTTTAGCGACGGCAGAATATTTTTTTTGAAAATGAAGTTCTCTAGGCAAAAATAATTTCTGCCACTATTTAGAAAATAAAATTTTCTTCTTAGGAACGGCAGTATGTATTATAAATAATACTGATTTTTGGCGATTTTTACAAATTGTCTCCAGTTATGTTCGTCGTTATACCTAAAGGGGCGGAAGACCACCCAGGAAAAAGTGGCCAAAGAATAAAACTTATAAAAGATAACGCTTTCTTTCCAAAAATGTAACTTTCACAAAAATCGGTTTTTCTTTGGAAGACCACGCGGAAGATCATCGACCTATTTTTATGAAAGAAAATGTAATTTTTATAAGCTTTATTCGTTATGAGTTTCTTACTTTGACCACTTTCGTCCCCCTCTCCACCCTAGATGTAGGCTGTAGTTGACAATGTGGCAAACAAGTAAAACATTAAACTACATTACAATAGCAACAAAAATATATCTATCTGTCAGGAAATCCCATATAGGGGGAAGGTATAACCTATGACGGTCTAATCATTTAAAAGAAAATTTTATTGTCTATCACGTAGTATAATTAAAATTTATACACCGTTAGAAATAATTATAAATGATACATTGCTAAAAAAGAAATTTGGTCTTCCTAATAAAGTGTAATATCAGTGTTTTCTTGCAGCACTTAGTTTTTATGACAATTGCAAAATTTCAAAATTAAAAAGATTGATTGAAAGAACTTTTTTGTTGAAAATTCAATGAAAATGTAAAAAATCAATAGATTTTTCGAGGATTTCTGTAAATCGCCCACATTGATGGATGCCACTGGCTCATTGAGAGTGAAATTGTCTCTATTTGATTATCAATTGTTGGAACACAAAGTTAATTTTCCTAATAAATTATTAAATACATTTCAAAAAATTGTAAAAAACAAAAAATATTTGTAGTGATTTTTAAAAAAGTTCTTAGTTTACGGACGCGAATGAAGTATTACCCACAATCTGCACTGAGATATATGATTTAAATCAATATTTTGTTGTAAATTATATACTATAGTTTTTTTGCGCAAAAGGCTTACCCCTAGATGTACCGTAAGAAGGCTTAGCTAATCCATCATTGTTGTTTTATGTGAGCAACAAGGACTTAATCGCGATTAAGTGACTAATCCAAGAAATGTGCTTACGGTGCATCTAGGGTTTAGTGTCCAACAAAATTAGTTAAATTTAAAAATGTTAGTTGGTTTGTTTTGAATAAAATGTGCAAACAATCGTTTTGAAGATGTTGAAGGGTTCGTATCTTTGTAACAGTATAGTACCTAGGTAGCTTCAATATATCTTGTTTGTTGAGTCTCTAAGGGCCGGTTTCTCAATAGAGGGTTAGCCCTGACCCGTGGGTTAAAAAAAGAGTTGGCTGACATATTTACCACATGCCAAAAAAATACAGCTATTAAAGATAATCCACGGGTCAGGGGTAATCCTCTACTGAGAAACCGGCCCCTAATGTTCTCTGCATATTTCGTCAAAAATAAGTTTTTTCTTGTCTTGGTTTTACATTTTAAAAATCTATATTTTAAAAAAAATTTTATTGTTATTATTATATCATTCAAATCAAACCTCTTGTCGTTGGTGCCTTGTTTCGCAGGTGGACGGATTATCAATTATCATAATAGGGCGAATAGTGTTTATAATTTTAATAGATTATTATTTTTCAAGCAAATTAATGAGATTCACGCATGTCGCCGTAAGTTGTTTTGTCTTAAATCAGATTAAAATTATGCCAATGCCTTATTTGAATTCTACATTGCATTGTATCGTATTTATCCTTAGAAAATTGATGCAATGTTGTCAAGATTTAAGGTTAAAATCTGGCATGTCAAATTGTGTCAGATTTTTTCAAATTGTGAAGAATCGCCCCCATAAAACTACTTTTTGACTTTTTAATAACAAAAATTGTTATCTTGTCAGTTTATTAATCAGCTAATTTTTTCCGCAAAATTATCCCACATTGTGTTAGTCCTTTGGCCTGGTGAATCTAGCCTTGGTCGCTACTGAATTTTTCTTTTTGTGTAACCCAAATTTTCCTAGCAATTATTTTTAATTTTTCGTTATTTTGGGACACTTTTTGCAAAATCTCATTTTATGTCTTTTACTTTGTTGAAATATTTTCCTTAAGAACCACAAATTTTTACTTTCTTGCCAATTTACGACCTACTAGAGGTTTGTCCTATTAACTTGCTGGTGCTCAAAAGGTGTTTATTAGTTATAATAATTTTTATACACTCTACTTTTAGGTGCCTCTCAAAAACAAAACTATTTAAACCTTACATATAAGGCCGTGACCTATAATATCTTTCGGCTTTTTTATTACCAAAAAGAAAAATTACCCTTATAAGTTCTAGTTTATTTCCTAAAAATTTCCCAAAAAGCGAAAATATGTTATATTGCGCCCTGACCTGGGTATTTGCACGGTTTCAACAAAACAAATAATTTACTACGTTTACTACCTTAAACGCTACTGATTTTTGCGTGTTCCCCACTCTTTTGACAGCTATTTTATTTTTGTCGTTTCGAGGGTCTACCTCTGTCTAGTTTTTAATTTATTTTAGAACTCGTTGAACAAATTTTATTTATTTTTTATATTAATTTAGGACTAAAATATACTTTTTGTTTGTGTTATTTGTGCTAGAACTCCTCAACTCCGGTATTCTCCTTAGTTGATTGATGAAGAAAAAAAACAAAAAGAAAAACACAATATCCAGACTTTTTCTGTTGATTAAAGACAAAAATAATCAATTTTGCTCTATGTTCATGTGCTTCGTGCGTAAAACTTCCCCAACTCCCATATTTTCTTCAATTGACTGACCAAGAGAAAAAAAAAACAAAGAAAAGATAAATATCTAAACTTTTCCTGTTGATTAAAGATAAGAGTAATTAATTTTTCTAGGCTCGTACGCTTTGTGCGTAAAACTCCCCAACTCCAATATTCTCTTCAATTGACTGACCAAGAAAAAAACAAAGAAGAAATTAATATCTAAACTTTTTCTGTTGATTAAAGAAAAAAATAATTAACTTTGCTCTAGGCTCGTACGCTTTGTGCGTAAAACTCCCCAACTCCAATATTCTCTTCAATTGCCTGACTTAAAAAACCAAAGAAAGGATACATATCTAAACTTTTTCTGTTGATTAAAGAAAAAAATAATTAATTTTTCTAGGCTCGTGTGCTTTGTGCGTAAACTCCCCAACTCCAATATTTTCTTCAATTGACTGACCAAGAAAAAACAAAGAAAAAATTAATATCTAGACTTTTTCTGTTGATTAAAGAAAAAAATAATTAACTTTGCTCTAGGCTCGTACGCTTTGTGCGTAAAACTCCCCAACTCCAATATTCTCTTCAATTGACTGACCAAGAAAAAAACAAAGAACCAATAACTATCTAAACTTTTTCTGTTGATTAAAGAAAAAAAAATAATTGACTTTTCTAGGCTCGTGTGCTTTGTGCGTAAAACTCCCCAACTCCAATATTTTCTTCCATTGCCTGACTTAAAAAACCAAAGAAAAGAAAAATATCTAAACTTTTTCTGTTGATTAAAGATAAAAAATAATTAATTTTGCTGTGGGTTCGTGTACTTTGTGTGTAGAACTCCCCAACTCCAATATTCTCTCCAATTGCCTGACCAAAAAAAACCAAAGAAAAGATAAATATCTAAACTTTTCCTGTTGATTAAAGATAAGAATAATTAATTTTTCTAGGCTCGTGTGCTTTGTGCGTAAACTCCCCAACTCCAATATTTTCTTCAATTGCCTGACCAAAAAAAACCAAAGAAAAGATAAATATCTAAACTTTTCCTGTTGATTAAAGATAAGAATAATTAATTTTTCTAGGCTCGTGTGCTTTGTGCGTAAACTCCCCAACTCCAATATTTTCTTCAATTGCCTGACCAAAAAACCAAAGAAAAGATAAATATCTAAACTTTTTCTGTTGATTAAAGATAAAAAATAATTAATTTTGCTGTGGGTTCGTGTACTTTGTGTGTGAAACTCCCCAACTCCAATATTTTCTGCCAATGGCTGACTAAGAGAGAAGTCAAAGAAAAACAACTTTTTTTGGAATTTTTGTATTATTTTACGATTAAAATATTGGATTTTGACTTTTGTTTGTGTTATACGTACTATAACTCCAACTTAAATATTCTCCCTAGTTGATTGACCAATAAAAAAACAACGAAAAAACAAATATCTAGACTTTTAGTTGATTAGAGTAAAAAAAAATGAATCTTGTCCTGGGTTTGTGTGCCTTGTGCCTAAAACTCCCAACTGCAATATTTTCTCGAAATGACTGACTAATAAAGAAATCAAAGAATAAACAGCTTTTTTGGAATTTTTATATTAATAAAACACTAAAATATTAAATATTGCTTTTTCAACGGTAGCTTTTTAAAGCGATGGCCCTTTCGTCTGGGTCGATAACCTCTAAAGATAGTACAGCTTTGATTTTTTGAATTCGTCACGTTATTGTAACCAGATCGCTTTTTTCCGTTAACAATTACCTACTAATATTATTAATGCAAACGGTTGGGTATTTTTCCTTTGGTAGTTTGTTTAACAAGTCCTATTTCTTTTCCTATTTTATAAAGTCAGTAGCGTCGTGGGGTTTAGATTTTTTCGAGAAATATTATTATTATATTTTTTTCTTCACCAAAAAACACGCTGCTTACGCTTTTGCCGTCTCTTTTCTAAATTTTTCCCTATCGCTGGTTTAATAATGGCTCAATTGAACTTCTGTGTTTTTAACCTAACCTGTATGACTACCTCTCTTACTTAGAGTATATTCGATTTATTGCTCTCTTTTTTCCGGTCTGACTACCACTTTTTGTCACCGTACTTATCCTGGCTGCCAATTTTTGACAGTTTTCTTGCGTTCAGCCTAATAAACCTCGGGCTTTACCAATTTTGTTAACTTAAAAAAAACTTTGAACTATATTGCTATTCTACCTACGTCTGACTACCAATTTCGTCAGGTGGACCTCTAATCTACCCTGTAATCAACGCGACTATTTTTATCAAGTCTTTTGCCTAAATGGGGAGTTGGCTATGGGGGCGTTCATAACCGAACCCTTATTCGTTATTAACAATTTGTTTAAATGATACCGCGCCGGTCGAATCGATCTAACGAAGTTATTTCGATTCGAGCCGACGGAGATCTTTGTTTAAAAACTAAGGGATGCAGATTGAATAACACCTGTAGGGAGTTAAAAGGTGTATTATAAAACAAAGAACCGAATAAACAATACAGCAAATGTTGGGGAGTTGGCTAAGGGGGCGACACCCGGACTTACCTGGAAGCAACAGAATTTGCGGCCGGCTGGTTATCTAGGAACCCCAGTTCACGCCCAAATTGTCGTCAGTCGGCTACGTCACTCGATGTGACCGCCCGCACTCACCCGGTTTAACGTTCAGTATAAGGAAAAAAGCCGAAACTTTAGTTCCGCGAGGCGACGCCTCGCCCCGCGGTATTTAGTGGTCCCGAATCTCTGTCACCAAAAAAGCCCAGAAATATGCATTGCCCGCGAATTTATAAACTATTTGTGCCGAATTGCAATAATAGTTATTGACGTCAATCGATTTATATCGACTTATAGGTTGTCCCAAAAGTTAATACATCTAGTAATTTATTAAGTTCCTTTTTAATTATTCGGGAAATATTGGTTTAACTTTATGTTACGCGCCCTTCGTGACAATACCTTTATCTTGCGTTCACAAGAAGTGTTAAAACTATATTTAGAATTTATGGAAAAAAAAAATATATCAAAAACAATGTTTGCTTGTATGAAATTGAAGTAAACTCCTACCTTGGTCCTTGATTAATTTATGTGTGTTTTATTTTGTAAACCTGGTGTTGTTCTTTTCCTGCTACTTCGGGTCCCGTCCTATTCTGTCCGCGCCTCCCCTGCTGACTAACTAACGAAAAGTGTGCTGGATCTTTGCCCGAGCGTAAAACCCTGTGGAAAATGAAATGTTTCAGTTTCCTGGAATTCGTCAATTTTGCACGAAGTTCCCCTACACCGAGTAACTTAAATCGAGAACCCCATGTCGACTCAATAAAATAAAGTAGATTTAAACAGATGAACTAAAATAACCCTAACGTACCTTTCCCAGGGTTACAACTGGCTCGTCGATGGAACAGAACCTCGTTCCACCAGCACAACTGTCCCGTCGATGGAATGGACGGTGCTGTAACCAAAGGAGAAAACAATATATAGTTTTTATCCAACACGTGGTTAAAAGAAAAATATAAAAACGCCAAAAATTCCCCACGTCTTTTGTCAAAAAAAGTACATTTCACACGAAAAAGAATTACAATTTGGGAGGCAAATATTATCTTGAAGAGTCCTCAAATAATCAAAAAAAAATGAAAAAAATAAAATCGAACTTACCGCTGCTCTTTCCGTAGAAACGGCGTAGGCCGACTTAAATCCCCTTCAAAAGGGTGTGAGCGTCACTTTAGATTACGCCTAACACGACGGACTCACAATTATACCGTCTTGGGTATAATTTGCAACTACTGCAATGCCAATAACCACAAAACAATGGCGACATCACAAGACGGCCACCAGCCCAGCCAAAATTCTTTAGGAAAAAGAGACCAGGCACTTTGTCGAGAACAAAAAAAAATGAAGTGGCCGGAAACCGTTTTGTAAATGTGGTGGGGACAGTAAAACGCAATACCAACCTAATTTTCCCGGTTAGATTCAAATAAGGATGCAGACCTATTTATAAAAAAAACGCTCTCACAGAAAAGTCACTAAATGCGGTTTGCAACACTGGAGGAAAAACCCGCGGTTTTCAAACCAACCAATGAGGAAATACACCAATATTTCCATACCGGTATATAGGGGGCAGCACCGACCAAGGGGATAGAAAATACGTAAAACGCGCATTGAGGTGTTGTCGGATCTATTTCCACGGTTGGAATTTTTATAACAAGGACGTCGAGACACCCTCCATACATAGACCGAACATTTGCCTACCGGACCCCTGCCAACATAGCAAGTAGGAGGAAAATAACCAGCCGGACTATAAGAAGCTCAGCATGGAAACCATCAATTGTAAATTCAATTACTGGAGATTCGAGCATGTATCAAACCCAGGAATATTCGAACACTCAACCAATTCCCATATGAGTAAAGCTATACTAAGTGTAGAATTTAGTTGTATTTTAGTTACAGTTTTAGTCAAAAGTTTCCTTTGCTCTTTATATATGTTTTCTCTAAGATTCATATGGTTTGACGCCATTCTTGTAAAACATTTCTACATTAATAAAGTTGTTTCTGAACTTGAACCTAAAAATACCCATTGAACTACTGCTCAAACTCGGCACAAGAGTGTTCAGATGTTAAGTTTGCTCACCACTAGCCAGCCCTACAAACCCTTCAATCCGACTAACTGAGCTAGTTATTAACTTTACATAACTATGATTATATATAAATTTATATAATATAAAAATACGATTTTGTTTACTCTTTTAGTCCTGGTTTTTATTCCTCGTTTATCTTCCATTTACGAAAGTGCATAACTCGTATTTATTTTATCTTCTCTTTATCAAATTAATAAAGATATCAAAGTGGGCGGAGCCTCGGTTGTTACTGGTCAAACCGTGGACCTAAATATGTTTTCGTGCTATCACAACTAGCTATGAGGTTCGGATTGTCCCAATATCCTCGAGAATAAACGTAAGGGAATGAAATGTTCATCTAAATGTTTCCTTTCTGTTACCGAAACCATTTGTGATGCGGCAACGCCGCCATTCCCCAGCAGTACAGCTGTTTAATTTCGTGAACGTCAAAGAAAATCACAAAATTCCACAGATAAACAAAACAATCAAAAGTTTTTATGTGATTTTTCCCGAAACCTGTGATCTTAAATTCCAATTACGATGTCCAGATGATGCGATGTGCGTAGTGTCCACAGGAATTCGATGGAATGCCTCCTTTTAAGGTAATTTCCTAGACACTATAACCTCCAAACCTAGCTCTATAAAATACCCTTAATTTGTGTACAGAAAGACGAGTCGAAGAGCCTTGATTATTTACCTGAATAAACAAATATGTAACGTTGCCTTAAACGTAAAAATGACACGTTACATAATCCCCCCCCCCCCAACTTCAAGACGATTAACCTAAAAAGGTTAATCGGAGAGGTCCGCTGCCGACTTAAGGTCTTTGGCATGCCAGCTCCCTGGTAGTACTTTACCCGATGGTTCCTGAAGCTCAAATATCCATGGAGAAATTTTATTCCTAATCACATAAGGACCAACGAATTTCGGTGCTAACTTCTTCGAGAATAATTTCGCAGCATCTGACAACACATAATTCTTCTTCCAAACACGCTGACCCATAACAAAGTTGGGTACCCTTGTACGCAAATTATACTGAACTACGCTTTTCTCTCCTGTCACCTCTAACCTTCTCTTAACATCAGCATAGAGCTTCCGGAAACCTTCGTTCTTACTTCCAGCTGCAGTTTGTACACCATTCTCTTCAGATAACAAAACTGGGTTGGAGTAATCTTTTCCTGATAAACACATATTCCTACCAAAATTAACAAAGAAAGGAGACATCCTGGTTGTCTCATGGGTTGCAGTACGAATCGCGCAGACAAGTTTATGTATTTGTTCGTCCCACTTCCTGTGGTTGTCTTTCACATAACAACATAACATGGTTTTTAACGTACGATTCGTCCTTTCTGTTGGATTGGCTCTGGGGTGATAATACGGATTATACTGAATTTTAACCTGATAACTCTCAGCAAAACGCCTAAACTCGTTACTTTTGTACTGAGGGCCATTATCACAAAGTATCAAACGGGGTACTCCGAAGACCATAAATACTTGCTCCTCAAGATGCTTGACAACAGCTTGAGTAGGGGATGTTCGCATTGGAAAAACTAAGGAAAACTTACTTAAATAGTCCGTCACGACGAGAATCCAGCAATTACTCTTTGTCGAACGAGGTAGAGGTCCACATAAATCCGTCGAAATAATTTCCCAAGGACGAGTTGGTTTTGGGTGAGATATCATCTGATCAGATACACCTTGTGTATCACCTTTATGAGCTGCACAGACAAAGCATTTCTTTACAAAAGTTGCCACGTCCTGGCGCATTTTTGGCCAATAATATTTTTCTGCCAGTCTGTGGAAGGTTTTATATACACCCATATGTCCTGCGGTAGGAGGATCGTGAGCTTCTCCGATAATTCTACGCCTATGATCTTTGGGGACTACCTCTTTCCAATATTCATTAGATGGTGAAAGTTGAGGGTATTCTTGTTTGACCTATTTATACAACTTATTATCAGTGTATCTCCAATTCATAAATTTTAATGGTGATTCTACGGCCCTCTTTACCATCTTTTGGTACCATCGATCTTAAATTGTTGTTGAAACGTCTCTGGGCTGCGAAATTGTATCAATCATGGGTACTGCGCGAGACAACATGTCCGGGACAACTAAATCTTTCCCTTTCCGATGCATTACTTCAAAATCATATTGCTGCAGTTTTACAGACCAACGAGCAAGTCTTCCACTTGGCTCTTTCAAGCTATGAAGCCATTTTAAACTAAAATGATCTGTTATGACCTTAAATGAGATCCCCTCAATATAAAGCCGGAGCTTCTCTATCGCCCAAACCAATGCCAAACATTCTCGCTCGGTGGTCGTGTAAACACGTTCTTGCTTAGTCAAAGATCGACTCAAATAGGAAATGACTTTGTCTCCTTCAGGATAAGGTTGCCTTAAACATGCTCCTATTCCATATCCTGAGGCGTCTGTTTGAATGACAAATTCCTTGGTATAATCTGGACATGTAAGAATCGGTGCAGTCACTAAAAGTTCCTTAATCTTAATAAATGCCTTTTCGCTGTCTGGAGTCTAATCGAACTTTTGATTTTTCTTAGTTAGAGCTGTAATCGGAGCTATTATCGCTGAAAAATTTTCTATGAAACGTCAATACCAGGATATTGTACCTACAACTCTACGAACTTCTCTGACAGTTCTTGGCCTCTGGAGCTCTAACATGGCTTTAATTTTATTAGGGTCAACTCGGATGCCTCGACGGTCCACTACGAAACCTAAATAAGTCATTTCTGGCCTACACAGTTGGCATTTTTCCCATTTTACCGTTATCTTTGCATTCTGCAATCTTCGTAGGACTTCCTCAAGAATTCTAAGATGTTCAGAAAAGCTCTGTGTGACAATTACGAGGTCATCGAGATATACGTACACGTAGGGGTCTAAATCGTTTCCTATGATGCTATCTATGAGTCTCTGCCTAGTTGCAGGTTCATTATGAAGACCAAAAGGTAAACGCTTAAATTGGAAGAGACCTCGTCGACAGATGAATGCTGTTAGTGGCTTCGATGATTCTTCCATTGGTACTTGCCAATAAGCGCTTTTGATATCTAAAGTTGACAAGTACTTAGCATCTTTCAACTTGTCAAGAGTCTCGGATACGAGTGGTAAAGGATAACTATCACGCGCCGTCACTGAGTTCAATTTGCGGTAGTCTACACAGAAACGATATTTCTTTGTGTTTTTCTTTTGAACCATTACCACTGGTGAAGCCCATGAACTACTACTACGTTCTATCACATCCATTTTCAGCATTTCGTCGATCTCGTCATCAATAAGCTTTTGAATGACCGGTGAGACCTTATATGAACGTTGTCTTATCGGTGCTGCATCTGTTGTAATCTTGTGTTCTACCCTGTCTGTACATCCTAGTGAGTCACCCATAATAGTCTTATATTTAACGACCAATTCCTAGTCGTTCTGATTCATAAGGTGTAAGAGTTGTTTGTTGGTCTGGTGTTTCTAACGAACAAATCACATTTTTATTATCAGCAAAATGCCACTCATTAGTACTTAAGTTCGGTACTATACCCATCGAAATCCAAAAATCTAATCCCAAAATCAAAGTATGTGGCAACTCAGGAACGACGACGACCTCTATTAACCTAAATTTATCCTGAACTCGCATAGGAAGCTGCACTGTCCCAATACTACTCGTGCTTTGACCATTTGCCACAATACAACTCGTCTTCTTTGTCGTATCAAGTGAAAAACCAAACCTCTCGATGATTGACCAACCATGATTCCCTAAAAAGGTACGTGAAGCCCCGGAATCCAACAAACCTAATAACTTATTTCCGAGCACATCCACTTCTAAATAAGGCCTCTCATCTTTACGAGCATGACTTATCACATAATCTAAGACGTACGTTAGCCTATCGGTCGATGCTTGTTCAGGCTGACTCGAAGGTCGAGCGCCTGGGTCCGTTTCCCTGACGATTACAATTACGACATTCTCTTACTGTAACCCCTGCCTGACCACACGAATAACACTGCTTACCTCTAGGTAATGCGCACCCGATTGCCATGTGCCCTATTTGGTTGCATCTATAACAAACAACGTCCCTGTTCGCCCTACCAGGTGTAGCACCTTGTGGTGGTTGTCTATCCCTATCATTTTCACTAGACTGACCACTAGCTGGTTGCTGTCTATCTCTATCAGCTCTAGCAGCGAAATTGCTTGCTGGCTGCTGCCTATCTCTGTTAAATCTATTTTCAGGAATATTCACATTCTGTTGATTTGATGTCCCGGCACCTGATATTTGAATTCCACTGACTTCTGTTGGAAAATCGTCTCTACGTCAACGTAGGCTAAGTCAGGTTCGATTGATTGGTTTCTTCTAGGTGTAAAATTTTCTTCCTCTAAACCATATCTCTGGTCTATTCTACGACACAGATCCTTCAAATGTGATAGGCTATTGACCTCAGTAGCAATCAACCCATTCTTATAGATGTCTACTATATTTCTGAAGACGATAGCTAATTTTGCCTCTTCGGAAACAGGACAGCCAAGTCTTTGGAAGTATGTGTTCATGACAGCAATGTAAGTCCCTATAGACTCTCCAGGGCCTTGTTTACGTTTTTGAATTTCCTTCAATAGCTTCTCGCCATATGAAGAAGGAAGATACTCTGCCATGAACTTCTGTTCCAGCTGTTCCCATGTATGGACTTCTCTTCGAACATCTTTATAAAAAGTATAGGCTGACTTTTCAAAAAGATCAATGCCTGAGTTCAGTAACACCTTTTTGCTTACTCCTCTAGCCTGACTCAACTCGTCCACTCTCTCAAAAAATGCGGTGACGGAGATCGTACCCCTCTCGCCTGTAAACTTAAGGTTCCATTTATGTGGAGGTACAGGTGCAACGTGATATGAGGTACCAGGATCACTTGACATTAGTACTGGCGACGAACATGAAAATGGTCGTGACTGAGCAATTGGTGCTATGCTACTTTGGAGGGCAGCTAAACTCAAAGGAACGGTAGACGGTTGTTGATACTGAAAAGCTGTTGTACCGTAATTCTCAATCGGTATAGCGAGTGGTGCTTGTACTGGTGTTTGAGTCGGGTTTGTAAGCACTTGCATTTGCAATGGAGCAATGACCGACGGCTGGTTTGTGGGCTGTTGAGCTGTTCTTTGTGTGCTCGAGTGCTGTGGTTGCGGGAGTTGAGACTGGCTGGGAATGTTGCCAACATTTGTCGAGTGATCTGAGCTTCGACTCGTTGATTGGGTTTCAGATGCTTCATCATCATCTGAGGTCACGCCAACTCTTAATAAATCTGTTGCTTGGCTCTGCAACCTCCCAATCAAACTCAAGGTTTCCGCAACCAGTATGCCTTTTGTTTGACTTTCTTCAAAGTTTGACGGATTCATGTTATTTATCCTGGCTAACACATGTTCCAACCTTACAGCGATTTTCCTAAACTCTCCCCCTTTGCTCGTACCAGAGAACTTCTCTACCAGCGGTACCAGACTATCAAGCTTCTTCATGCAGCTAAAAGCATCCTGGCCAAATTTAAAGGGATACGGAGGGTATCACATACTTCCATCGGTCCTTTCTCTCTGTCTAATCAGTATGAGCTGTTGCTTCATCTCTTCCACCGATCCAATGGCTATGCCTCTCCATGTTAATTCGTAGATTAACTCGTCCTTGACTAAGTACCTTATGTACAACCGACTCAAAGAAATAGCCATGGTGCCTTTTATATTCAAACTTTAAACTTTATTTAAAACTGTTAATTGTACCTCCCAATAATAAAACTAAACCACGCAATAACAAACACAAAGTTCACTTTAAATTCACTAGTGAAAATCACTATAAATTTTCTCACAAATGTAGAAAATATAAAACTTAAATACGGGCAGACGCGAACAAAATCGAAGAACACCGGAGCAGTAAGAAAATAAAATTTATTTGCATTTAAAAATGTAATCATAGTTTATATTAAGTATTTGTACAACCAACTATGACGTCCAACCCTGCAGAGAGAAATAACTACTGAAATCCTAAATTAGAATTAACAAGTAGCCATAAAAAATTTAAAAAAAAATAAAAGAGAGACAAGAGTTTTGGCAGTGTTCAGGTCTTATGTTCCACTCCTGCGTGAGTAAAACCAAAAAAGAAATAATTACGCTTATCCTAGCTGAACTGGATTAAAATTAAAGTTAAGTGATGTTTGTTTACCTCAGCAACCGAATAGGTAAATTTATCCCTAAATGGAACGTACAACAGACTACCTATAACAAAAATCCCAAAGCTGTTGTACACAGTTAACGCTAGGGTATACTCCTGCTATTGCAGAACGGCTCCACAACTAATCTCCTCAAAAAAAAAAAACCAAATCGCCGTATACAATGATTTTTCTAAAAAGAATAAATCAAAACCCACTTTAACCTGCTTACCTATTCTGGGTCTACACGAAACTTGCATTGCTTAAGGTCACATCATCCCTTAATATATAAGTGAACGCAATAAACGTCGGAACAGATGTTCATGTTATAGAAATCGTAAAATATGCTCAATTAGAAAAAAAAATCCGCTCGCTGAAATTGCGTTGAATTAGACTAGTAAGGATGTTGTGTGTAATTAAAAAATTTTTTTTTTTTAAATTACCGATGGTATTAAAAAAAATTATACAAATAACGTCTTGGTAGGACTGCAACTCTCTAGTAATTGTTAAAATGAAATTCCCAAAATTTTAACTAAATTGATGCAAACCATGGTCAAGAAGACCCTAGAATCGTACCGAAAGGTGTCCAAAAAAAAATTTAAAAATAAAATTTTAGTAGCCCAATAATAAAAAAAATTAATTAGTGGCTCACTAAAATTTTCAAAATATTACTCTACCCTGGTTTGGAGTAGGGAGGAAAAAATTAAAACAAATGATGATAGGTTGTTAAAACGCGAGGGTTCGAAATGAAAATATAATTTAATTCAGAAAAAAAATATTTAAATAAACTGGTACAACCATTGTAGGGCAAGGTACTACTATGCACCAAAAAAAAAATTTCCAAAAAATCTGCAAGGTCCTGGAAGATGTGAGATTCAGCCTGTAGGCCAAATTTGGATGTATTTTAATTTAGCGAAAACCGAAGTTGCGAAATCCTAAAAAGATTAGCAGGAAGTCCTCGTTCCTCGATTTCTACACTCCGAACCAAACATTTCTTCCATTTCCACCCAGCTCGCGGGAGGAAAACCCCTAATTATTGCAATACAAATGTACTACTATCATATTATGCATAACAAAAAAAAATATATGCCCTCATCATTGTTTAGTCGCATCAAAGAAAACCTATTGTTTTTACATTTATTCTTAGGTTGAAATCTTTTTTTTTTAAATCAATCATCTTAAATTTATTGTTTAACCTGAACACTTTCCCATTTATTCCACAAAAGTGTATTGTAATTTAAAAATTTGCTTCATTATTTGAGGTCACCAGTATGAAATTATTTTAAAATTAAAAAAAATGGAATAAAAAAAATCATTTCCCAATTGTCCACAACTTCCAAGTTTTCATCCCTAAATACCTAGGTACTTTCTCAGTCTAACACCATCCATCGTTATCCAACATAACGCTTTAATTTCAGAAGCAACAAAACGAAGATTAAGTGAAAAAGCTAAGCAAGTAAGTTGGAAGTTGCTTTACAATGGGCGCAGATGTAAGGCCCCCTTAAGCACACGCCACTGTCCTGAAATGCAAACTAACGAAAAAACTGAAGACTAGCATATCTGCCGTCAAACAACATTTGGCATGAAATTAAAATAATTTCATATCATACCAGTATCCTCCAAAAACAAAACGTTTTTTTACTATAAGACCCAAACACCTAACCAATAAATCTTGTTATTTAAAATTATGATTCGGAAGTAAAAAGATTTATTTATTCCTGCCTGATCAACTAAGACAAAAAGAAAAGTTCCCCTTTAGTAACTCAAGAATTTCCCGTTTGGTCCCCTAAAAAAAATATAACCTGTCTGGTCACCCTTTAAAACTACGACCACTATACAAACCGTTTTGACCAAAACAAGAATTCGAGAAGTTATGTTTACAGAAAGAAAATAATCTTTTACGAAAAATTAAATTATTTAAAAAAGAAGCAAAATTTGGAAATATTTTTACCAATTACCACCGCCTAGCATTTATATTTAGTTGAAAGTCTACCAATTTCACGGACTCAAAATGACATTACTTAAAAAAATTACTGAACTTTACAAATGAACTAAAAAAAATCAAAAAACTTATATCTATATCTGTCTCAGTTAAACATTTCTTTTGTGGTATTATATCTAGTTGGGCTTCAAATTCATTTTCTCTGTATTCAATCCGGAGCAGGCAAAACTTCTCAAGGCTCAAACATAAATGTTTGCTCTCCATTGGCCATGACCAAGCTATGACCTGAACGCAGAAAAAAAATACAGAAAAAAAATAATTGTGAACCAGAAAAACTTTAATTGATAGAAATACCCGTAGGTCATTTTTAAAAAATGCACTCCAAAGCCCAACGCTGTATTTTCTACCAAAAAAAATTTGACCAGTCACGAAAACACAACTAGACAACTAGACAACTAAACTGGCAACCAAAGACCTAAAAAAAACTGTCCTACAAAAAAGATACCCCAAAAAAATGTTAACTGGACCTCTGGAGCTAACTATAAGTAGTAGTACCCTCCTCTGACCCGATGTAACTGAGTGACGTAAGATCTTAATTGTCATCAACAGTTACCACCAAAAACAAGAAAAGAAAATGACAAAGCAAAATAAACTCATTTTTCTTTTCTTTCATTACTGATTAATACTTTCAACTAAACAAAGCTACCAGCTGTTAAGCTATATTTACTTTAAAACAACTCAGCCAAGAAAAATTTGTGTGAAACCCTGTAAAAATATTCCAATTTCCAAGTGGTGATATCCCACAAAAAATTAAAATCACCAAAAAAAAAATAACTTGTTGACCTAAATAAATTGACTGCACTAAAAAATAATCGGTGAAACAATTTCTATTTTATCACAAGCAGGAAATAATAACATATTAGTAGTAGGCAACCTGCAAAAAAAATTGATAGAAAAAAACACACTACCTATGTCATATATTTAAAGCATAAAAAGACCATGTCTGGAGGTCCATCCACCTATAAATCAACAAAAAAAATTGAAGTAAATTTACATTACATTTATTTTTCTTTAAAAAAATTAAAAAAAATTAAAACATGTTTTTCATACAAAAAAAAAACTTTAAAGAATTAAGGCATGAGTTGGACTCCGTTCAATAAAAACTCCCATGTTTTTTATCCACTTATTCTTCCTTAATAAATAAAAATGAATATTTTATTTTCCAAGAAAAACTTGTGAAGAAAAGTTCTATGAGAACTACTAAAATAACAAAACGAAGTCCAAATCAACACTCAAATATTAAAATATTATCAAAAAATATTTAAAAAGTGTTTTTTCAAAAAAAAAAACCAATGATGATGGAAAATCCTGTTTTATAGTAAAAAAAATGATTGGGTGTCAAAACCACCGACAGCCACTAAAAAAATTTTAAAAAGTTTTTGAAAAAAAAATAGTTCATCTTGTTTATTTTCATAGGATTGATCAAAATACAAAAAAATATTGAAATCTGAGAATAATACTTGAATAAACATGAAATGTAAACCAATGAAAAAGGGAAACAAGTTAGAGTTAAGGGCGTTCAATTTCACAGAAAAATAATATAATTAAATATGCCGCAAAATCTTGGGTTATGACGTCATACCTTTATCTTGCGTTCACAAGAAGTGTTAAAACTATATTTAGAATTTATGGAAAAAAAAATTATATCAAAAAAAATGTTTGCTTGTATGAAATTGAAGTAAACTCCTACCTTGGTCCTTGATTAATTTATGTGTGTTTTATTTTGTAAACCTGGTGTTGTTCTCTTCCTGCTACTTCGGGTCCCGTCCTATTCTGTCCGCGCCTCCCCTGCTGACTAACTAGCACATGGTACTAGGGCAGCACATGGTTTCGAAAAGTGTGCTGGATCTTTGCCCGAGCGTAAAACCCTGTGGAAAATGAAATGTTTCAGTTTCCTGGAATTCGTCAATTTTGCACGAAGTTCCCCTACACCGAGTAACTTAAATCGAGAACCCCATGTCGACTCAATAAAATAAAGTAGATTTAAACAGATGAACTAAAATAACCCTAACGTACCTTTCCCAGGGTTACAACTGGCTCGTCGATGGAACAGAACCTCGTTCCACCAGCACAACTGTCCCGTCGATGGAATGGACGGTGCTGTAACCAAAGGAGAAAACAATATATAGTTTTTATCCAACACGTGGTTAAAAGAAAAATATAAAAACGTCAAAAATTCCCCACGTCTTTTGTCAAAAAAAGTACATTTCACACGAAAAATAATTACAATTTGGGAGGCAAATATTATCTTGAAGAGTCCTCAAATAATCAAAAAAAATGAAAAAAATAAAATCGAACTTACCGCTGCTCTTTCCGTAGAAACGGCGTAGGCCGACTTAAATCCCCTTCAAAAGGGTGTGAGCGTCACTTTAGATTACGCCTAACACGACGGACTCACAGTTATACCGTCTTGGGTATAATTTGCAACTACTGCAATGCCAATAACCACAAAACAATGGCGACACCACAAGACGGCCACCAGCCCAGCCAAAATTCTTTAGGAAAAAGAGACCAGGCACTTTGTCGAGAACACAAAAAAATGAAGTGGCCGGAAACCGTTTTGTAAATGTGGTGGGGACAGTAAAACGCAATACCAACCTAATTTTCCCGGTTAGATTCAAATAAGGATGCAAACCTATTTATAAAAAAAACGCTCTCACAGAAAAGTCACTAAATGCGGTTTGCAACACTGGAGGAAAAACCCGCGGTTTTCAAACCAACCAATGAGGAAATACACCAATATTTCCATACCGGTATATAGGGGGCAGCACCGACCAAGGGGATAGAAAATACGTAAAACGCGCATTGAGGTGTTGTCGGGTCTATTTCCACGGTTGGAATTTTTATAACAAGGACGTTGAGACACCCTCCATACATAGACCGAACATTTGCCTACCGGACCCCTGCCAACATAGCAAGTAGGAGGAAAATAACCAGCCGGACTATAAGAAGCTCAGCATTGAAACCATCAATTGTAAATTCAATTACTGGAGATTCGAGCATGTATCAAACCCAGGAATATTCGAACACTCAACCAATTCCCATATGAGTAAAGCTATACTAAGTGTAGAATTTAGTTGTATTTTAGTTACAGTTTTAGTCAAAAGTTTCCTTTGCTCTTTATATATGTTTTCTCTAAGATTCATATGGTTTGACGCCATTCTTGTAAAACATTTCTACATTAATAAAGTTGTTTCTGAACTTGAACCTAAAAATACCCATTGAACTACTGCTCAAACTCGGCACAAGAGTGTTCAGATGTTAAGTTTGCTCACCACTAGCCAGCCCTACAAACCCTTCAATCCGACTAACTGAGCTAGTTATTAATTTTACATAACTATGATTATATATAAATTTATATAATATAAAAATACGATTTTGTTTACTCTTTTAGTCCTGGTTTTTATTCCTCGTTTATCTTCCATTTACGAAAGTGCATAACATTCTCTTTATCAAATTAATAAAGATATCAAAGTGGGCGGAGCCTCGGTTGTTACTGGTCAAACCGTGGACCTAAATATGTTTTCGTGCTATCACAACTAGCTATGAGGTTCGGATTGTCCCAATATCCTCGAGAATAAACGTAAGGGAATGAAATGTTCATCTAAATGTTTCCTTCCTGTTACCGAAACTATTTGTGATGCGGCAACGCCGCCATTCCCCAGCAGTACAGCTGTTAATTTCGTGAACGTCAAAGAAAATCACAAAATTCCACAGATAAACAAAACAATCAAAAGTTTTTATGTGATTTTCCCGAAACCTGTGATCTTAAATTCCAATTACGATGTCCAGATGATGCGATGTGCGTAGTGTCCACAGTAATTCGATGGAATGCCTCCTTTTAAGGTAATTTCCTTGACACTATATAACCTCCAAACCTAGCTCTATAAAATACCCTTAATTTGTGTACAGAAAGACGAGTCGAAGAGCCTTGATTATTTACCTGAATAAACAAATATGTAACGTTGCCTTAAACGTAAAAATGACACGTTACAAAGCCTATATTTTTAGCTGCTGTATCCAATTCCTCCAGCATTTTTATCAATGCTTCTTTCTTATCTGTTATTAAGGCAATATCATCAGCATATCTTAGGTGGTTCAAATATCGTCCGTTTACATTGATGCCTATTTCTTCCCAATCTAAGTTTTTAAAAACATCTTCTAGGGTCTGGTTAAATAGTTAAGGGGATATTGTGTCACCCTGGCTGACACCTCTTATAATATTTATAAGTTTACATCAAACTCATAATCAGCGACTTAAAACACCGCCAATTTCTATATTTGATACATATCGGTTCATAAATAAGAAAGTCCGCCATTTTGGATCGGCCATTTTGATTTTTTTAAGTTTGAGTAAAAATTTTTGTTAAATGACCTCAAGCAATGTATTATTTCAGGTTTGAGACAAATTGGTTTGTAAATAAAAAAATCCACCATTTTGGATCGGCCATTTTGATTTTTTAAGTTTAAGTAAAAAATTGTATTAAATGACCTTAGGCAATGTAATATTTCAAGTTTGAGACAAATCGGTTAGTAAATAAGAAATTCCGCCATTTTGGATCGGCCATTTTGATTTTTTTAAGTTTGAGTAAAAACTTTTGTTAAATGACCTCAAGCAATATAATATTTCAAGTTTGAGACGAATCGGTTCGTAAATAAGAAAATCCACCATTTTGGATCGGCCATTTTGATTTTTTTAAGTTTGAGTAAAAAATGTTGTTAAATGACCTCAAGCAATGTAATATTTCAAGTGTGAGACAAATCGGTTCGTAAATAAGAAAATCCGCCATTTTGGATTTGCCATTTTAAATTTTTTAAGTTTGATGATAAGACTGTATTAAGTGTTCTCAGGCACTTCAAACTTTCAAGTTTGGGACAAATCGGTTTAAAAATAAAGAAATCCGCCATTTTGGAACCGCCATTGTTGTAATAAAAAACGTAAATTGTAGTGTTACCAGGTAACCAAACACTACACCTACCAAATTTCAACACTTGACTTAATGGATTTAACTTTACTTAACAAAACCAAATTTCAAGAAAATTGCGTAAAAGATTTTTTCTATAAATAATATATCTATTTTGTTATTCATCTGCACATTTTATAGAAAAAAATATTTTTTAGTTCGGCGCCGAGTTGGCCCGGCGCCCAGTTGGCGGCGCCGAGTTGTCGGCGCCCAGTTGTCCTACACCGATTTTTAGCTGATCTAAGGTTTTTTTTTTAATAAACTTGCCTAACCACGTCAGCTTGGGTTAAAATGTATTATTTATTTTGAAAATTTTTTGCTTTTTAATAATTTTCGATCTTTTGGTCTTCGGGATTTTTTTCGATCTTTTGTTTTCCGACCAAATGCATTCGATCTTTTGCCTTTCGATCTTTCAAAAAATACTCGAATCATATACCACGGTAAAAGGGGGACTATCTATTTGTATACCTACAGAAACGCCACTGATTCTTTTATAAATCTGCAAGGTGTTCTCACCTTGCATATCATCTACAAAGCCGACAAAGGGCTTCGCGAAATCAGAAGGTCGGCTAAAGTCACCGTTTATACCAATTGAAACCGTAAGTTAAGAAAAATGAGCTTATCACATTGCATCTGTCCACCTGGTGCATTGGAGATTTTCACTCCACGTGGACTACGATAACCTACTTTCTATTAGGGAAGTGTTGAATTGATTAATAATCACTTTTCCAGATTTTTGCTAATTTCCACTAAATTTGACTTGTGCAACGTTAAAAATCAGTCGGTGTGTGGGTAAGTTGAAATATTGTTTGTCATTTAAGAAAAGTAAACTACTAATCCGATTATAATGAGAATTTTAAAAATAGTAAATAAAGAAAAAGAATCAAAAATAATTTGCTAATAAAATACCTAAGCTAACACAATTAATGTATGTATAATATAATTTTAACTAATTTTGGTCCACAAAAAAAAACCTCTATGCGACACCCGGGGACCCGACCAATGGACCAGTGTAATACCAAGTATAATGTATTAGCTCACACGTATACTATAAGTAGGGTGAGCTATGGTGTCTGTCTATCTGTCCGTCTGTCCATCTGTCCGTCCGTCCGTCTGTCTGTTCATCTGTCCGTCCGTCCGTCCGTCTTTATTTTGCAGTTGTTGTGTTATCTTTATTATTTAATATTGTTATTATCATTTTACCAATACTAACAGTTTTATTCTAAATGGCTCTAAATATTGAATAAGCTTACTTAATTTAGATATATACAGTGCTCGACATCGAACGTTTAGCCTTTATGAAAAGCGTATAAAAAAGGATGAACTTATGGAAAACAAGAAGTCAGTGAGGGACCAAAGACGCGAATGTTTAGGAGCGTTTGCCGCGACTCAAAATTCATTAATAGTTTTTATTATGTACTAAACAGGAGCAAGCACAGTAAGATTTCCACTTTTAAAAGACGAAGAAATAGTCATTATTATTTATTTCGTTATTTTAGCTTTAATCAGGAAACATTAAATCGAGAAAAATTTAATTTTTAAATGCCTTGCTCTTTTATTAAATTCGCGCTTCCCGCCGTTGGATCTCCTCGTGGCGGCTAACGCGAAGTCAAGTTGCTAAAATAGTTCAGGCCCTACGGGGTCCGATACTGCGTTTAATGATAGAAGCAACACACTTGGTATGGATAGGCATAAGACTCGCCCGAACATTTTACGAAAGGAAACCACCCTCCCCACCCTGGCAGGGGGGTGCCCCCCCCTCTTAAACGTGTTTTTGATAGTTTTTTGCTGCTAACTCGAAAACAATCAACTTTTTCAAAAATCTTCTGGAGATCATTTTCCAAGCGGATACAATTTATTTTTCAACCATGTACCTTAGTACCCGCTGACGGCAGTGGTGCAAATTCCATTAGCGTACGAAAAACGGGAAAATGTTTAAAATATATTTTTTTTTGTTGTATTTTTTATCCTTAACACTATTTTTTTCATACCAAACAATTTAGAAATAGAAATAAACAACAAACAAATTAAATATTTAATTTTCTGTATTTATGTAGCTGCTAGTTGTGGTACTGGAACTCGTATTATGATCATGTTGAGGCAGATAACTATCAAATTTCTAAAAGTTCTTGGTGAGTTCTTCTGCAAAACCACCAGACCCTCGACTATGTATATAGGTTATTGATGCATGATTTAGTTCAAAATATATATTTATAAATGTTTTTAACTTTAACAAAAATACCAAAAATATCCGAAAAAACAACTTTGAAAATTAATGTTTTGTTTAATTTCACTCGTCATTCTTTTTTTCTCTTTTGTTGATGTTAGGTTGTGGCCAACTGGCCTCCCTGTGATTTAATGCACAGTATACATACTGGCTCGTTAAAATAAATCCGAGCGGAAGGATACGCTCCATGGACTCGGACAACGGGTTTTCCGCGCTTTAAAAAAAAATCCGCGCAGAAAATACGCTTCATGGACGGGTACCTTTATGTCATGTTTTGACCTTTTGTGATACATTTCTTATATTAAAGACAAACAAGCTCGAATTTCACCAGAATTGTTCACGAAAATGTGTTAAAGAAATTCATAATTTCCGTGCATTTTAAAAATCCGCTGCAAGAAAGGCGCGAAAACCGGCACCTTCACCAAAAAATTAATTCCGCGCGGATAATATGCTTCATGGTCGGGCGCCTTTATAAAAAAGCATTAAGAGAAGGAGAGGACTAGTCGCAAAAAAAAGCTAAGAGTGCAGCCAGCAGTACAAGGCCGACAAAAACCGTCAGCAAAAAATAAGTCTGCGAACGAACTACACAGCCAAGGACTACAGTGGCAACACTGCTTATGGTTATTTTTAAAAACTCCTATAGTCTATGTTCCATATAAGTGGCACCGCGTCATAGCTATTGCGAATCTAATTATGCGGTATTTTTAAAAAATATTTTTTTATAAAAATTAGTGTGCCGCTTAATACATTGGTGCTACGCTTTATACATAATATAACCTAGGTTACTTTTAATATGTTCGTATATGTTTGTGAATCGTTATCACTTGGCGAAAAAATATACAAAAATCAATGTTTTTTCTTTAAATAATTTTTCTTTACCATAAAATAACTTACCCAGTATATTAAAGACACGAAACATCAAAATATATTCCGAAAGTAAACTTTGCATTGCAAAATAATTACCAATAACACCAAAAAGCGCTTTTCGTTTATACAAACAGATCGGTGTCAAGTTATTTGACACAAAATAATCACAACACATAAACGTCAAAACGAAGCTTATTACATTGCGCTTGGCAACAAGTGTGAGAGCATATTTATTTCATTCTTATGAAAGCGTTTAGAGGAAGACAAAAATATAAAAAAACCTATTAAAATAAGAAATAAAACCATTTTTTAATTTGTTAACAAAAATTTTCCAGTGCCGCATGTTTAGAAATCTTTAGATTAATAGGTAACGTTTACTATGGATGAAGAAGTCGCTGGATCTTCCACTGGCCACTGTGCTAAATATCATCAAGCTTCAGATGCCGAAAAAATTATTATTTTAAAAGTTTTCAACGGAATTAAGAGGCAAAATCCGAATCTTGCGGTAAAAGATTGTGTACAACTCTGCAGTGAATTAACACAAGTTTCGGAAAGATCCATTTTTCGATATTTGAAAGACGCCAGAGAACCGGAGAAAAAAAATAGAATTTCAAGGGGCAGAAAAAAAATTAATCTAGATGAAGATACGAAATACGCAATTCGAAGAAATTTACATGGTTTCTTCTATAATAATGAATTGCCAACCATTGATAAACTATTAGATGCTCTAAGGCAAGATACTTCCCTGCCAAAAATTTCAAGAAGAATTTTAATTAGAACTTTACCGGATATGAACATAACGTTTTCAAAAAGAAACAGAAAAAGTGTCTTGGTAGAAAAAAGAGAAATTCAAGTTTGGAGAAGAAAATTTTTGCGTAATCTAAAAGAATTCAGAAAGGCAGGAAAAAAAATATATTACACTGATGAAACGTGGCTAAATGAAGGACATACGAAACCAAAAGTATGGCAAGATGGTAACATTACTTCTGCAAGACAGGTATTTATGATTTTAAAAATCCAATTTACGATATTTTCAAAATAATAGCTGTACAGTGTACTTTCAAAATTTACAAGCCGCACATTTTACTTACACTTACCATTCAGGCATTTTTTATAGATATCTTTTGAGCATCGTACTCTGAGTAAGCTTTTAGCTAATTTTAGTTAACATATTTCAGGCGTTTCTTGATGGATGGTCCACAGGTCTTAAAGCTCCTTCTGGAAAGGGGCGACGCCTTATAGTCACCCATATTCGCAGCGATGCTGGTTTTTTGGAAGGTGGTCTTAGCATGTTTGAGTCGAAAAAGACGGGAGACTACCACGAGGAAATGAACTCGGATGTGTTTGAAAACTGGATGTCTTCCATCTTGAACCTTGTGGAACCAAGGTCGATAATTGTATTGGACAATGCACCATATCATAGCCGCCGCCTGGAAAAGCTACCCACGAGCGCCTGACGCAAAGGCCAGATTTATGACTGGCTGCAGTCAAAGAAAATACATTGCGAACCTTGCATGCTCAAGGCAGAACTACTGGAGATTGCAAAGCTTCATAAAAACGGGTACCTATTTATTTTAAAATTTATCCCCAGACTAAGACCCTTTAGAAGGTAAATAATAAAAGCGATAATATGCATCTCACAAGCAAACAAAAAAAATGGTAATTTTTTCTAATTTATTTTTGATTACTTTCATCTTTTCAAAAAACTCGACAAGTTTTAACAAAATCGGATAAATAATTTAGCAATGTATTGAACAGTTTTGCATTTTAAATATTAGCTGTTTTCGGCTTAACTAGGTACTTATCAATTCTTTATTTTGCATAAAAAAATGTTTTTTTTTAGTTACATGAAATATGCTGTTGATGAGATGGTGCGGGAAAAGGAGGTAACCATTCTACGACTGCCTCCCTATCATTGCGAGCTGAATCCTATCGAATTAATTTGGGCTCAGATTAAAAACGAAGTGGGCCCTAAAAACAAAAGTTTTAAATTGGCTGAAGTCAAGGGCCTATTGGAGATAGCAATTCAAAATGTGACTGCTCAAAGTTGGGTGAAGTGCATTGAGCACGTCAAAAAAATTGAAAACAAAATGTGGGATTTGGACGATTCAGTGGAAACACTAGTTGAACCTCTGATAATAAATCCCAATGAGGAAAGCGAAACTGATTCCAACTGTAACAGTGGCGCATCAGACCGCTACTAATTTGTTTGTGCCTACATTTATATCCTAAAACCTATTTTTTGTAAATATTTGGTAAATAAATAGATTGTTCATGAATTAAAAAATTAATTTTATTTTAAATAGTGCACGCCATTGCCTGCACTCCTCTACTCCCTTCCCGCCCATCGCAGCTTGGATGACGCGGTGCCACTTAAATGCAACATAGCTATAGGTGATCCCTGGTTTTTGTTTGAGCAGACGATAGATTAGTAGAGGCACGGATCACCTAACAAAGGTGATCCGTGGTAGAGGGGTCGAGGTATAAACACGGATCACCTAACAAAAGGTGATCCGTGGTATAAATAGGGAAACTGGTTTTTGCTGAAATCCATACGGTGTTCCATACCGAAAAAACATTTCTTGAGTTAACAGTTAACACAGTTGTTTCCCGTTTTTTTATCACCTTTGGTAAGTAGCTACATTTATTTAAAAAATAATGCGAGTTTATTTATTCTAAATAGGTAGTTTTTTTATAAACGCATACCTACTTAAATAAATATCTCTCCCTAGTTTTTTATTTTTCTTTTGTTGACCTTAGGCTCAGGGGTACGTTTAGATAGCACGTCGGATGTAGTCGGGCGCGCTCAATTCCGTTCAGATTACATACTGGGTGAAAGTTACTCTCATTCATATTGGCCGAAAATAACGTCGGGCGAATCGCCTTTTACACCCTTCTCTATGAGGTGGGTGACAAACGCTCGACTTGCGCAGTAGGTATATAAATCAACGCCCCAATTTTTTTATTTTTTGTTTTATATTTTCGAAAACATATTACATAAAAGTGGCAATGGAAAATAAATAAATAATCAAATTTTACTTTTTCTTGAAGACAAAAAACACTTGTTTGACTTTTGACAGGTGGGTTCTAAGTTTCTTTAGAAGGGTTAAGTCTCATTTATAAACTCGAGACCATTCAACATGGTTAACTTTGACAAGACAATTTGTTATGGTTGGGTTTGTTTCATATCCCGTATAGAAAACATTAAATGTAGTTACCTATTAGCTCACACTACTACTATACTGTAGTAGTGTGAGCTATGGTGATCCTAATTTTTTCGAGAAAAAAAAATTGCTCTGTTTTTAAAATTTTTTATATATCTTTGCGTTTCAGATGATTTTGAAACTTTTTTATCGCGCCGTGTGTCTGTCTGTCTGTCTGTAACGACAAACGCGCATAGGGCGAGTTTGTAAAGTAATCTAATTTTGCTCACCGATTACATCGATTTTTTGACATATGACGTTTGACGTTCATTTGACATTTTCATTCGGTGAGTCCGATGAACACCAGAAAATAAAAAAGAACGCGATGAATCAGATTTCTAAACCTCGCTTTTTTCGATTTTGACTTATTTTCTAAAAGATTCTCTGCATTAATACATGGAAACAACATTTTCAATGTAACCTTCAATCCTGGCATGCCGGATATCAAATCTTCATCAACCGAGTTTTGAGTCACTATTTATATCTTTTAAGATGACCATCGAAACTTTGCTTACCAAACGGTGGAGCATTTAACAAAAAAATATAAAATTACACAGCCGAAAAAATACAAAAAACAACTGATTTTGACGTAATTGACATTCATCGAAGATTGCTCACCGACTCTCAGGGTCGGTGAGCATTGATGCCATCAATTGGTGCCTTGGTGAAATTCATCAGATAATTTACGAAGCCGATGGATTTCAACGAATTGCACTGATTAATTAAAAAACTTGATTGTTGTCATCGATAAGCTCATCGATGCCTTTACGAACTCGCTCTAACTCAAAAACCGCTTGCCCGATTTGAATGAAATTTGGTACCTAGGCTGGGTTTTCGGTCGAGATGGTCCCATTTAAAAATGAACAAAATCCACCGAACGCAAGTCAAATAAAAGGGTGGGAGTGGTATTGTGTGATATCAAACAAAGGGTAATTAAGTCTGGAGTTAAACAACCTACATTTTAGTTTTTTGAAAAAAAATGATGAAGGTAGATTTTAAAAATTAGAGTTTAAGTCAAAACATGGCTTGTGTGGTATAAAACGAAAGGTAATATATTTCAGTTTTTAGTTATATTAGCTCACACGCACACTATAACTATAGTACCTAGTGTGAGCTTAGGTGCACATAGATTGACAGAGTATTTTTCTTTGTGGGATTTTAGCTAGGGTATGCATGATGGTTTACCCATAGTGACATAGCACAATGGATAAAGTTATTGCCTTGTTTTAAAGCTCCATTTACCAAAATTAACCCTAAAATTTCATTTTTTGTTATGTTGCTGTGTAAATCGACCCTCAAAACTGTATTGGTTACAGGTTTCACATCGCTCCATGCAATGAAGACAATTCGCTTTGGAATAACCCTGGGCAGTGTGAGTTGTTTTTAGAGTATCAAGCAGTTTTTCAAGCAGAATCCTCTTGCAGCGGCACTCCTTTTAGGAAAACACTCTTTCAGATGCAAATGGATCCTTTACAGAATTTCATTTTGACTGTTTAGTTTCTACTTAGGAGAATGTAGAGAATGGATTTTTATTTGGACAAATTGTTATAGGAGTATAAATAATATTATACCTAGATATTACTTTGTGCTTTCAAATTAAATTAAAAGACATTTAAACTATGTATATTTGTATTCTTTATTTAATAGTAAATAATGTAACCATATAAAGATGTTTGATATAATGTAATTGAAGATCTCTCAACGCCCCAGCAAACACTTTGAGAATTAGTCTTCTTTCGCATTCTCACTGTCATACCCTATTATATTATATTGCACATGTATGTACATATAACTATTAATGTTCAAATTTAATTATTTCCTTTGGAAGTGTTGAGCAGAGGAACTTAAAACCTGTATTGCTTGTACAACAAAGAAATTAAATTTGCAGAAAACACAACTTTTAAATCTAAAACAAAACTATATTTGTCTAATAAAACTCTGTCAGCCATCAAAAGTCGGGTACTCCAAAAGACTCTCTATTTCCATTTTTCAAAACAAAAAAAACACTTATTTGTGTTTATGCTAACTCTACTAAATAAACTGTAACAAATTTTTAAATCTGATCAAATTTATCAATAATTTAAAAAATATATATATTTTAAGGTTATGTTTATTACACCCATACCGTTCACAAAGGCAAGACGTCCGGCGATTTACCCATGACGTCATTCGCTCGGCAAGACGTCTCGCCCGACGTTTCAATCTGAACGTACCAGAAGCGACAACATGACAGATAAAGCATTGCTCTTATGGGTATCGAATTCGTGACGTCACTTGACACTAACCCAACATTTTACAACATTTTTACATTAAAAGAAACGGCTAGTTATATCATATGTATGCTTTATTATAATATTAATCTAAGAATATATACAGAGGATTTTAAAATTTTTGATACACAAAACAAATTAAATTTGGTAAAAAGCTATAATAATTACGTCAAAAAAGCAGTTTGTATGCTTCATTATATTAGATACTTAAATAATTACATACAGGGTGTCCGAAAAGTCCTAATATACACAATAACTCTTATGAAATTATGTTGATTAAAAAAAATGCATTATAAAGTTATTATTTGTCACGACTAATTTATTTCAGTTATTAATATTAGAATATGTACAGGGCGCCTCCAAATTCTTATGTACACGCATATATAATTACAAAAAATGCATTTTTTAAAATAATACATACCTATTATATATAAAATTACAGCTTTTTAAACTAATATAATATCTATTAATATAAAAATTAATGTCCACAGATTGAGTTCGGGTAAGGTATAAATGACCAAAAAATTTCGATTCAGATTCTGATTTTCTGGGAATTGCGCTTGCTTGGTCTCAAACTAAGGTGTTAAAAAATGAGCCAAATCAATTAATATACAGGGTGGTTTAGTATGCTGATTTGATGATGTAAGGTATAAATGACAAAAATTGTTCGATTTAGATTCTGATTTTCTGGAAAATGCGCCTGCTTGGCTGAAACTAAGATGTTAAAAAAATTGATCAAATTAGTTAATCTACAGGGTGGTTTAGTAGGCTGATTTGATAAAAAGTGTTAAGAGTAAAATACCCTTGTTTTAAAAGATATCGGAAAATGTTATTAAGAAGAGTTGTTTAGATGCAAAAATGTGAAAAATAAGAATCTGTCGTAACTTTTAATTATAAACAACTTTTCTTAATAAGCTTTTCTGATATTTCTTACTACTTTACTCTTAACACTTTTTATCAAATCAACCTACTAAACCACCCTGTATATTAATTGATTTGGCTCATTTTCTTAACATGTTAGTAGCAGTAGACCAAGCAGGAGCGATTCCTAGAAAATCAGAATCTAAATCGAATTTTTTTGGTCATTTATACCTTACCCGAACTCAACCGTGGACATTAATTTTTATATTAATAGATATTTGGATTGATACTCACGAAAAGCACAATGATATCCTTTGATTATCACTCTAATAAAGCACAAAGGTAACAAAAACTCACAAGCTTAAAATTGCCAAAATATGCGTTTAACAGACGTTAACGACTAGAACAACTCGTGGACGTCGCGGAGTTTTAATAACGTCAATATATGATGGTCATGGTGCACTTTTCAAAATGGAGCGTTTTTGTTGGCTCGAAACAATTTTGGCTCCAATAAAAATGCTTAAGTACAGCCCCGCCCTCTCCGAAAACTTTTATTGTTGCATTTAATAATATTCTCTATGATTTAATCTGTCAAATTCAATAAAAACATTTTGCTGCTTACATACGAGAATTTTGCAACTTAAAAGAACATTATTTTCTTTATATATGCGTGCAAAAGTTTACATTAGTACATCTAATTAATTGCCCATTTTCATCATTTAATTAAAAATGTAAAACATTTTTTCCCACATAAGCAGATTTACGCTGTTTTTTTTTTAGTGTACTTAACACCTCGCACGCACTTTCTCTCAGTGTGATATGTTGTCCATCCCCACCACTCGATTTTGGAAGCAGGGCGCTTTGTCGCTTCTGTGTGGCTCTTCTGTGCCTTAGGCTTCTATCCAGTAATCAGAAATTTTGTGTCTATTCTTTTTAGTCCATATCACAACAATAAAGAGATAGACATATAAAATTAGCACTAAATTTGTGCTTACATCATGGGTAAATAAGGCAAATGCACAATAATGGACAAACTTAGGCACAAGTACCCACCTATTGCCTAATTTTTTTCTTCTATTTTTTTTACCTGCGTAGCATTGTAAAATACCTATATAAAATTAAGCATTAAATTTTTTAATTTTGCATTATTTGTGGTAGCTGAGTGTGAGTAAATCAGGTCTAGAGTAAAGAAAAAATGAATGCTTTATGAAATTACCGGATCTTTCAAAGGGGGCATGGGACATTTTGGGTCAGTTAAAATAACAGAAAATTTGAAGCTGTGCTGTTATTGTTACTAAGAATAACGGTAACATTCAGAGCAAAAAAGATGCATTTTGGAAATCTAAAGATAAGCATAACACAAACATTAATTTAGTAGTTTCATAATCCTTCAACTTTTTGTTTATTTATTTTTATTAAATTTATGGCTTTTTATAAATCAAACTACCACATTTTACTAAATAATTCGATTAAAGTGAAAAAAACTAACGTTAACATTAAAGGACAGCAGTTTCGGTGCACTATCCGGACACTAAAACGAGACATTTTCTGATGACGATTCTTTTTGAAAATGGTAATTTAGCGATCTTGAAACTTATTTAGATACGGAAAATTCAAAAACAAATTTTTAAATTTCTATGCACACAAAATCCATATACGTAATTACGTATATGACAAAATCACATAAATATTGGGCATATATGATACTGGCCTTTGGGCCATTTGCTGGGGTTTTACTCAATTCCGTGCCCGTCAGTCCGACTAAAAATGCGAGGTTGTCACATCACAGGTAGGTATGTATAAAATAAAATATTTTGATTTGATTGTCCCTTCTTTCTGCCATTTATATTTTTTTAGCCAATAAAATTAAAGGCAAGGCTTGGATCAGGATAAGTTTCATTTTTGGATCAGGATAAGTTTTATTTTATTTGTACAAAGGTTGGGTTTGGGTTGGTTTTGGTAGTGCTGGGATGCCTTGATTTAGGTGTGGTTTGGGTTCAGTTGGGATGGGTTGGTTTGTTTTGGTTTGGTTCAGTTTGGTTTGGTTTGGTTCGGGTTCAGTTCGGTTCCATTCTGTTCGTTTTGGTTGGGTTCGGTTCGGTTCCGTCTGGTTCGGGTTGGTTCCGTTCGGTTTGGTTTGGTTCCCTTCGGTTTAGTTGGGTTTGGTTCGGTCTGGTTGGGTTTGGTTTGGTTGGGTTGGGTTGCGTTCGGTTTGGTTCGGTTGGGTCTGTTTTGGTTTGGTTACGTTCGGTTCGGTTCCGTTCGATTCGGTTCAGTTCAGTTTGGTCCGGTTGAGTTGGGTTGGGTTTGGTTGGTTTCGGTTCGGTTCGGTTTGGTCTGGTTCGGGTTGGTTCCGTTCGGTTCGGTTTGGTTTGGGTTGGTTTAGGTAGAGCTGGTTCATTGGGGTTACTTAGGTTGCACTAGGTTTGGTTAATTTTAGTTTTTTAGGTGTGATCACAACAGACTTAATAATCTTTGTTTCCTTACTTTGTTTATTTTTGCGGAAACGTGGCAACATTGCAAAATATAAGCCACAGATATTGACAAATATTGTTTTGATGGGGTTGAAAAAAAAAGAAGAGTCAAAATTGAAAGAAAAGTGAGGTTGGATTGCTGTTTTTATGTGTTTTTTAAGGTTTTATTTATTTTCTCACAAAAAATACTGGATAATCCGCAAATTTTTTTTTAAATGTTATTTAGAAGGTCTATTTTAAGGTAATTTTAATTTTTTCAAAAAAATCGTGTTTCCGGATAGTGCACCGGCCCCGATTCTCATCAAATTTCAACTGGGAAAAAATGGGTTCATGACGAAAAAAAATATTTACAATAAAAATACATGAAAAAATAGTAGGAAAATAATAATTTTCTTGAAAAAATACAAAAATCATAAATTTTAAAGAAAAAATTACTGAATTGTTTCAGGCATTGTGACGTAGCAGTCTAAGTAAAAGCATAAAATTATTTAAAAAAGTTCATTTGTTTTTCAAAAAACAATTTAAAATATTTTTTTAAAAAAGAAAAAAAAAAGTAATTTTTAACGATTTTATATTTTTTCTAAGTAATAGATGTAGCACTGGTCAACTTAACACAGTTATTATTTCTCTAGAATGTCTGTTTTTTTCTTTTTTCCCACTATTTTTCCATGAAGGTACAGTCAAACCTCTATAACTTGAACTTAAAGGGACAACCAAAACAGTTTAAATTATGGAGAGTTCAAGTTATAGAAATTCGAAGTAAAGATATTAAAATACATATGAAAAGTGCAGGGACCACTTAAAGGGTTGGAGTTATAGAGAGGTTTGAGTTATAGAGGTTCAAGTTAGAGAGGTTCGACTGTATTTGTTTTTCAACATTTTTTTTCAACATGAACCCATGATTTGTACATCCTGAAATTTGGTGAGGATTTTGCTAAAACATTAAAAACAAAAATATATTTTTTTTGAAAAATATAAAACAATATTTACATTTTTTTGCAAAAATTTTAATTTTGTTTTTATTTAAAAAAATTGATCATGTGATAGGTACCTCATTTAAAAGGTAGTTTATTTTCCATCGCACCGACTTTTTTTTTTCGTTACTTAGCCTTAAGTGTTCCTTATTACGTCATAATATGATTATATTAAGAAACGCTTTAAGCTAAGTAACGAAAAAAAAGTCGGTGAGATGGACCCTTAAAGACATTTTAAATAAACCCTTACTTACATCACTATCCTGTTGTAATTACCTCTCAAGATATCTTAATGTTTCCTACTACATACAATATCCTGGTGTAAAGCAACTAGTTCTTGAGATATCTTAAGCCGTCTATCAAACATTGCTTAAGTTTTTTCTTTAAGACCCTTTATGTATAACATATTAAAATTTAAAATATCTCATACTCAGCCCTATACCTGCATAATTTTTTTCTCAATCCACTATAATACTTAAATAGAGAGATTTATATCATTTTAGGGACTGTCCTTAACGGGGGGTTTGGCCTTGCGTTACACTTAATGATTTTTTAATGTGTTTTTTTCTTGAAAATGCGTTACGAGAGGGTAGGGGGGTCAAAAATCCTGATTTTTTGCGTTACGTAATTTAAGGACGTTCCCTTACTGGTAAACAGTTGAAAATAAATATAGAAAACCAGGTATTTTTGGAGTTGGGAGAAAAATTGCTAATAATAAAAGACAGAGAGTTTTATTTAAAATTAAGATTTTGATAGTGATTTCTCATACTTAGGTAAAGGTACAGAGCCCACATAAAACAAAGCAAAAAAACACTTTAAAGTAGGTATATTAGGTCTTTTTTTCACGCTATTTTTAAATCCACGTGCAAATCCTTCCGAATAATAATGTTTAAACATATAAAGGTGGTTTTCTCGATTTTTTACTTTCTGTCACGTGGGAGGATGTTCTATTTTAAAACTATTTTGAAAGTCAGTGATAACGAAACTGCTGCCCGATGCTAAATTATTAAAATTTTGAAACGTTTTAATGTAAGTTGCAAATTTTTTCTTATCAGTTAATTAAAATTATCTTGGGTTATCTTCGATGAACAAGATAATTACAAAACAATGGCAACGGAAGGTCACTTTATCTGACCACATAATCAACTTGGATTTTGATATGATAAAAATAAAATTAAAAACATTGGCACTTTTCAAATATTTATGTTTTGGGCTAATTGATATGAAATCAACTAAAAAAGACTTTCAATAAATCTCCGATTTGAAAAATTTTGTACCTAGTTGTTTCACTCAGCGAAATTTCTAAAAATCCAAAATTTCAGATTAAAAATAAAAAAAGGTAGCTTTTTTCCTACCATGCTCCAAAAAAAACGTCATTAAATATCTCGAGAATTTATTAGATACGTAATTTATAGGCTTATTTCCAAGGCCTTTTAAAAATAATCTGTCAATATATGGGCACCTAAGCTCACACTAGGTACTATAGTTATAGTGTACGTGTGAGCTAATATAATAAAAACTAAAATATATTTTATTCAACTCCAGACTCAATTACCTGTCGTTTGATAAGCCAAGTTTTGACTTAAACTATAGTTTTTGAAATCTTCCCCCACCCTTTTAAAAAAAAACTAAAATGTATTTTGTTTAACTCCAGACTCAATTACCTTTCATTTGATATCACACACGCCATATTTTCACTTAAACTCTAATTTTTAAAATCTACCCTCACCCTTTAAAAAAAACCGAAAATGTATTTTGTAATTACCTTTTGTTGAATATAACACACGCCATATTTTCACATAAAATCTAATTTTTGAAATCTACCCCACCCTTTTATTTGGCTTGTGTTCGGTGGATTTTGTTCATTTTTAAATGAGACCATCTCGACCCAAGACCCAGCCTAGGTACCATTCAAATCGAGCGAGTGGTTTTTAAGTTATGCGCGTTGGTCGTAACAGTCAGACAGACGGCGCAACAAAAAATCATCAATTTTTGAAATCATCAAACAACTTTTTTTTCTCGAAAAAATTAGGATCACCACAGCTCACACTACTATAGTATAGTAGTAGTGTGAGCTAATATACTATAACTCACTTAAAAAAAAAATCGTTTGTAAAGATTTTCAATTTTTAGCTCACACTACTACTATACTATAGTAGTGTAAGCTATAAGTGATCCTAATTTTTTTGAGAAAAAGAAGTTGCGCCGATTTCAAATTTTTTTAAATATCTTTGCGTTTCAGATGATTTTGAAAGCTTTTTGCCGCGCCGTCTGTCTGTAACGCCAACCCGCATAACTCAAAAACCGCTTGCTCGATTTGAATGAAATTTGGTAGATAGGCTGGGTCTTGGGTCGAGATGGTCCTATTTAAAAATGAACAAAATCCACCGAACACAAGCCAGATAAAAGGGTGAGGGTAGATTTCAAAAATTAGAGTTTATGTGAAAATATGGCGTGTGTGATATCAAACGAAAGGTAGTTGAGTCTGGAGTTAAACAAAATTAATTTTAGTTAAAAAAAAAGGGTGGGCGTATAGATTTCAAGAATTAGAGATTAAGTGAAAATATGGCATGTATGATAACAAACGAAAGGTAATTGAGTCTGGAGTTAAACAAAATACATTTTAGTTTTTGTAAAAAAAGGGTGGGGGTAGATTTCAAAAATTAGAGTTTAAGGCAAAACATGGCTTGTGTGGTATCAAACGAAAGGTATATGAGTTTGGAGTTGAATAAAATATATTTAAGTTTTTAGTTATATTATCTCACCCGTACTCTACAACTATAGAACTTAGTGTGAGGTTATAGGCGCCCGCATATATTGGCAGAGTATTTGTTACACATCTGGTTTTTATTTATATCTTGTTAAAATAGCACAAAATATCACAATGGAGAGAAAAAAAGGTTTTAATAACGCTACAAAGTTTAAGGAGAAAATTTTTACAAACGGAAAATATTTTCAAACCTTTGTTTATGTGACACGTCATTTTAAAATACATTTTATGCTGATTTTTAAAATCGATTCCATAAGAAAAATTCTGCCAATTTATGGGCAACTAAGCTCACACGATTATTTATAATGTAATTTTTACCCATTTTGGTCCGTGAAAATAACCCCCTATCCGCCACCCGGGGATGCGTCCAATTGGAGATCCCTTCCCTCCAGTGTAACCACTGAACAAAACAAACTAAAATGTATCTTCATGCACAGTTACCTTTAATTTAATACTACAGAGGTAATATTTTACCTCAACTCTAATGTTTTAAATCTACCCCCGCCCTTTTTGTAGGTTTGTGTCCGGTGGATTTTATTCATTTTTAAATCGGTCATCTAGAGCCAAAACACAGCCTAGTTACTAATTTTCAATAAAATCGGGCTAGTAGTTTTTGAGTTATAAGCGTTGGTCGTAACAGACAGACAGTCAAAGTTTCAAAATCATCTGAAACGCAAAGATAAACAAAAAATTTTTTTCTAATTTTTGACATGTGCACTATAGCTCACACTACTTATATTATACGTGTGAGCTAAAATATAAAAGAAAAGACATTTAGTTAAACAGATAAATTTCTCATAAAAAAGCAGTTTAAATTAAAATAAAATTTTCATAAAGTTAAAAAATAGCTATACTTGTACAATCCTCACAAGTTGCAAAGCTTCTGGAATATGAAGATTCGTAAATTGAGGTCAGTTTTTCTTTATCTCCCCTACCAATTTCCGAAATTTCGCAAAAACATTAAATTTGGGACACCGTGTACAATCGCTTTCCACACCTCTGTTAGTTACTTCCTTCTGTAAGTGGAACTCTTGAGTTGTAAAAATACTTAACTTTGCGAACCTGGGCGATTGATCCTGAATGGATCGACAGTAAAATAAATAAATAAAAAATTGGAAGATTCTGGTTTGAAAACAGTCATGAAGGACATGACGCCTTTCTAGCTTATTACCGTTTTCTAAGAATTATGTTTCGCCTAAACTAAAATCTTATACGTACGCTCGGTTTCATCATAAATGTCGCACCTAAAATTTTTAGGGAGATGTTGATGAACCTGCCTTGGGGCCTAATTGTTAAAAATTGCGTTAAATTAAGTAATTCTTTTGCGGCATTATTCATGAACACCCGTGTAGGGGATGGGACGATTCGCCGCGGCCGGCGGGGACAATCAGCCGCCCAGGAAGTATGCAATTTTGTTTATTTAGTGTGATAAACATATTTTTGAAAATTAAATTAATTTTTTTTGATAAATTTGTTTTTGGTAAAACTGCGCTGCTGTTTAAAAAAATTGCTTTTTAAAAAAGTATGTAAAAATTAAAAAAAAAATTTTTTCCCAGATATTAGTTTTTGGAAAACTACTTTTTAAGAAAGTATTATTTTCAAACCTACTTTTTAAACAAGTATTTAAAAAATATTTTTTTCTATAAATTATTTTTTTGAAAAACTACTTATTGAAAAACATTTATTTTAAACCATTTGTTTTGTGGGGGCGTTTTTTTGCAAAATATAGGTGGTTCACACACATCCGGTTAGGATATATTTGCGATCAATTGACCACGGTTAGGTTTAGTACAGATTTTGTTCTTCGAACACAAAAACAAGGATGATTTAAGAAAAATAAATTAAAATAAAAATTGAACAAAAATTCTCGCGGCGAATCGGACTGTAGCGAATTGTCCCAACGGCGAATCGTCCCCTACTCTTTAAAGGAATCACCCCATTGTTTATTTCAGTTTTTTTTTCATATAAGGTAAACCCCTGTATAAAATCTGATCCTCAGGCAGGGCTCTGTAACAAAATAGTACGTTTCAAAATGGCGCGTATCAAAACATCGCATATTAGGTCTATATTTGCTTTAAAAAAATGTTTCGGTTTGGTTTGGTCCGGTTTAGTTTCATATCCTCTTGGATCCCGGGAAAGAAGTCTGAAGTTTTGAAAAATATGTTAGAAAGAGACCCCTTAGTCGATCTGTTGCTGTTTTTAATAACGCTTTTTGAAATGTCGCTGTTTTTATTAGAGGTCGCTCATTTGAAAATCGTTGTTTTGATATGTCGCTGTTTTAAACGGCGCTGTTTTAATATGTCGCTCCTTTAAACTGTCGCTCTTTTGATATGTCGCTGTTTTAAATTTCGCTCAAATGAGACCGCTGTTTTAAATGTCGGCGATCCTCGCGCCAATTTAGGGTCACTGGATCAGAAAACTAACGTCTGGAGATCAATTATGTCTATGTCATTCGTCTATGGGACAGATGTTATTTACATTGTCAAACTTTCTATAAGATTGTTTACTCAAATATTTGATCACGGCTAGAGTCCCTGTATGTTGACATATTTGGATATATGTTAATTAATAAATCCAAATATGTCAACATATAGAGACTCTAATAATATATATTATAATCTATAATCCTTGTATTTGATTTCAGCGTATCCAACCTGCAAAGATCAAGCATGATCAAAGCTTTTATCTTCTCAGCATTGATCCTGACTATTTCAGCAGCCATTGTGGCAGGTTAGTATAATTTAATTGAAAGGTTAAAAGTAGACAAAACGGTCTGTTTAAGGGTTTCGCACATTATTTTTACTGTATATTTATTAAAATTCCTATTTTATATTTGTATAAATTAATATAAAAAATTTAATTTGATTAAAAACTATTTTTTCATTTCTTTAACAAACTAGTTCAGTAGAACAATGATATTTTAAATTCTAATGATTGAAATTACTGATTTAATTTTAATGATTAAGTAAAAGTAAATTAATATATTTCTTTTTCTTAATAAAAAAAACGTTTTCTAGTTACAAAAAGAAGTGATTCCTATGTTTTTCTATATTTTTGATAAAAGTTATTTATTTAAACTATTAAAATTACCTCAAAAAAAAACAGCTAATTTTTAAAAAGTGAAAACTTCATTAATATTGTTTACCTTTCTCCGGGAAACTGACATAGACGTACTTGTAAGGATTCCAAATTATGTATATATTTTTAAGGATATAATTTATGTATGTTAATAACACAGTTTTCTCAAAATAATTTTTTGCGTCAGGAGATACGATAACTGCCCCAGCAGGGCGCTAAGGAAAAATATATTTAGATAAATTCGCAAAGCCCGACTTAAAAACAAAAAAAATCTCGTAATAGTCATAGCGGTATTAGTTTTCGATATAAATTCGGCAGTCATTCTTAAGGGAACACATATAGAGTGTCCTATATAACTAGTTTTTTATTAAAATATAACAACTATGTTTATATATCCTAACTTCAAACAAAATTTGATTTATATTCGTAATTAGAAAAAAAAATAAATCCGTAAGAAATAAATTAGAAGTTTGTTTTTAATTTTGATCACGCTGTATCATTTTAAGTTTTTATTATTTAAATATTTAATACAAATATTGAGAGATTGAAGTATCGTATTTTAAAACGTGTTAAGAACCTACTGTAGGGGTCAGCTAACAGCTTAATTTTAAAAATCTACAATGGCAACTTAATTAATAATTTTACTCAGTTAGAGGTTGAACCGTAAAGAAAATTCATTTATTTTTAACACTCACTATTGTACGATATTAAATTAAAGTAACTCACGTTATTGTATTCAACCCATCACTTAGACTTTGTATAACCACTGACTAACACTTGACAACACCTTACTTGTGGAGACTCTGAGCTTAAATTAAATAATAATCGAATAGATCCTAGCCTTTTTATCAACTCTGTTCGATGATGAAATATTCGCCAAATCAAGGTTCTAAAGCCTCGAGACAAAATCGGCGCCAACGCTACCTAATTTTAATTAGGACAGTCAAACAAGGCAATGTTTGCATGGCTTTGCGCATTGCTAAAAATAAAAGCGGACAGACCTCGAGGTTAATCCCACTAGGCCAAACTTTGATATTTGTATGACCTTAAATGGTGAATAACATCACGAGATGTTGTTCCCCACTTTACGACTTGTTATAAAAGCGCGATCGGGATAGCAAAAGTCAATCAGTTCAAATCAGTCGGAGTATTAATTTTAATCGGAGTCATGATCTCTGTAAAGATCAGTTCAAATCAGTCAAAAACTTAATATCATTCGTAATAAGTTATGATTTTTGAATCCAAACCAAAAAGTGAAAATAAGTAAATAAATAATAAAAGTGACTAAATGTGCCAAAGGTAACTGTAATGCCACAAAACAAAAAAAAAACTAAGTAGTGTTAAATATTAGTGGTGGCATTCTGGCTGTAATTATGGTGAGAGATTTATTTTGAACTTTAATCTATCGGTTGTTGCTTAAAAATTCGTGGACTATGAAAATTGACTTTGAATCATTTTGTTTTACCATACAAACTTTTGCTCACAAGAGCGTTTTGCTAATATGTTAACTGATAGACTATGGTCAATTTAATGTTATAGTTTTAACTTTTGTGTGACTTGAATCAAAATAACGACATGCAATACTTTGGAATATGTACTATATTTTATTTATCAATATATAATAACCTGCTTTAAAGAAAGTGTTTAATTTTTATCAATATAAAACGGTTGTAAACAAAGCAATATACGCTAAAACGCTTACGCTAAAACTATGGTGAAGATTTTGTAACTGCACCCGGGGTAACTTAGAAAAATATTCGCTCGGCTTTCACGAAACCCTGGGGCAGCTTCACACTACAAATTATTTTTAAATGTCGTTTTTATCGTTAGGGATAATTGCTTCACACTGTATATAATTATAATGATCCAAAAATTTAATAAAGAGGCATATTTATCTTAAACACGATATTTTAAACGTGTAATATCCTATAACCTTATTATGGCCAGCTTTTCTAGCAATCCGACCAGTGTGCAATCCCTGAATAGACTAAATTGCAAACTAAAACCATAGCGGCGGAGGCGGCAATTTGGGTCGGCGGCGAATCGGTGGCGGTGAATTGTCCTCGACACTAAAAATGTACCCACACTTTGTTTTAGGACATTTTAAAATGTCATTATAATTTGACAAAATCATAACTCCGACCATATAGCACCTGATTAGGCGGTCGGATATACAGGGTATTATTGAATGAGATGCTAAGAGTAAAGGAGGTAATTCTTGGGTCTATTTTGAGAAAAATCTTTATATTATGAACATATGTTCCAAACGTCTTAACTTTTGAGGTATAAAGTACCCTCGATTAATAGAATATGTGTACCAAATTTCACATAAAAAATCAGTATCAAAGATATTAATATAAATGGGAGGTTTTTGAAAAAACTTAACACCCTTTATCTCAAAAGTTAAGAGGTTTAAAACATACGTGTACATAAAGTTTTTTTCTAAAATAGACCCAATAATTACCTCCTTGATTATTAGTGTCTTATGGATCGTTCATACTCGTCTTTTGTCTAGTCTTTTGTCTTGGTTTAGTCATATGTCTTGTCATAAGAAAGTTAAAACCACTGTTTCTTATGGGAGTGTTCATACAATGCTTTTGCTTAGTCTTTGTCTTAAGAGTTGCCAACTTTCAATCCTTAGGACAATGCCTAAGACGAGTGACAGACATCAGCTGATATTTGTTGTTTTTTTTACAGGGCGTCCGAAGAGCGCAAGCGCGCGGCCGAAATTTTGAATTTACCGCCATTAATCATGTTTTTAACAGAAAATCTCAACATAACCTCAAAATTTTATTTGTTTTTTGTTTCTTTTTCGCTTTTGTTCTTTCGTGTCTGTGTTTCGTGCACAGATTAGGTTAAATAAGATTGTTTTGTGTAGAAAATGACTTTTGAAGAGGGCCTTTTTATTGAAATTGAATTTTTTTTTCAGTGGGTTATGACTAAGACTAATCAAAAACAAAAGACGAGTATGAACAGCCGATTTTGTTTAAGACAGCTAAGACTAATCAAAAACAAAAGACTAAGACGAGTATGAACAATACTTTATTCAAGACCAGCCTATAGAATCAATCCGATTACGATCATATCCATCATCATAAATGACAAAAAAATCGTCAACGGAATCATTAATAACCGGACATTATCAAAACAGCAAAATCAAAGTTTATCAACAAAATCAAAATGGACAAAAATCAAAAAAAGGCCGGACAACATGCGCAATTCTCTCTTTTCTTTTCATTTAGACTGGTCCGTCTCTTTTCCTCTCACGCAAATCGGTATCATGGAAGTTTGGCGGCAAATTTAAATCGGGAACAAAAATGTCTGCTTTTTCCCTTAGCTCCCCTGTCCTTTTTTAAGAGGTCGACATCGGTGTTAACCTAAATCCTAACCTAGGGCCCAACACTGACCTTTTTTAAGGATGGGTTTTGCTTAATGAAAATGCTGTATCTGCTAGTTATCCCTATTTTCATTAAGCATGGCAGTAAAGAGGTTGCAGTGAAGGATGCTTCAGTTGCATAGCAATACCAGAACCGCTCTTTAGGTGAACGACAGAAAAGCTAGGCTAGACGTTTTACAAAACTTCGACTTTGCTCTTCTCGTGTTTTGATGAGTGACGTTTTTGACATTGCACTGTTATACCATTTTCCCTTATGAAATTGGACGAAATGTTTTTTGTCTTTTATGATAAACTATGGCCCCGATTACGAGAAAAGTTACGGGAATTTCATTCAGATTTTTTTACAGGTATCTGTTATGCAGCATGCTGTGCTGCAGCTGGATTCACCTTCGGGACTGTTCCTGGCGCAGTGATCGCCGCCACTCCTGATTTAGCGGGTTGCAACTCTGCCTTTCGAATCTGTGGGGCCGCATGTGTTGCGGCTTTGGTCGCCCCCACCATTTAATTTATTAATTTTTTGCTTAGAAAATTGAACTGAATGTTTAAAGATTTTTTGTCAATTGGCTGTATAATTCGTTTCTGTTGTTGTAATTATTATGTCAAAATGTGTATTTGCTGTCATAAATAAAAAAATTAAACTTAATTGGTCAGCGCTTTTAATGCTATTAGAACTGTTTTCCCGCTGAAATAATTTTTAAGCATCCCGCTTGAATCGTTTAAATCACAGTGAATCGTTTAAAATTGGCTAACGGGGCAAAATTATTTGTACAAATTTCATAACCACTTTCGGCGTAATAATTTATTTTGAAATTATATTTTTGTGTTTGGTCCATTTACAATATGTAATGATCTATAAAGCTGCATTTCTAATCGTATTCGCTGGCCAAGCCTCACTCTACCACGGTAGTCGTCACGGTTTCCAGCATTTCTAATCATGTAGCGTGCCAGCGTTCATGCGGTTAGCACATGCGTATTGGAACATTTTGGAAGTTTTAGGTTATGTTTACAAAAAATATACAGTACAGTCCCGATTATCCGAAATAATGTGGACCAAAGTGATTTCGGATAATCGAAATTTCGGTTAATCCGATTTTTTTTTTAAAATAGGAGTTTAGGATGCGTATATCATTAGATCGACTTAAAAACATTTGTAACACTCTGTCGGCTAACTAAAACAATTCGCATTTTAGACCGTCGTATTGCCATGAAACCCCGAGGGGAACCACCTAGGAGTATAGGTGATTCCCAGACGCGTTTCGTATAATGCAAATGTTTTCGGTTAATCGGGATTTTTGTTTTTAAATAGTTTGTTTCGGATGCAACAGATTTCGGATAATCGGGATTGTACTGTATTTGGAAGTTTTTGTAAAATTTTTGATTAAAAATTAAAAACTGTCAAATAATATAAATCACCAATTCTTGCTACATTTTGTCTGCAATAGACAAAATTGACAAGAGACAAACAGTGGTATTGCGCATGTCTGGTACGTAGCACGGGTGGCTGCACGGTTTGAAAAGCTTGCAGCTTGCCAACACGGCGGACCGTGCTGGCAAGTGTGTTATCATTAAAAATGGTTACCTTGATTCCTATAATATGCCTAGCTTGTGTGCTGGCCTCCCACATAGCACAAATGAAAACAACGTTAAACACACACTTTTTTAAAGTTTAATAGGTCGCTTTTTGACTTTTAAAACCACGTTAAAATCACACCGAAATAACGTGGTTTTAAAAAAATAAGTGACCTATTAAACTAAAAAAAAGTGTGTGTTTTTAACGTTGTTTTGAGTTGTGCTATGTGGGGTTCAACTCCGTGAGTGAACACGATTAGAAATGCAGCTTAATATTTTACTTAATAAATATCTTTTTATTACAAGAATACCAACAGCGTAGATATTATTACTAGTATTTACTAAGATCTTAAAACTTAGCACTTCGACCAGGACTAAGTACCTACTGTGTATAATTTAGCTCACACGTATACTATAACGACATCACAGACTTAAAACTTAAATGCTATTTAATTCTGTATGCTGATGATGCAGCACTCTTCAATTTTGGAAATATTGAGAATACTCTAACACTTATGTTTTTATTATTGTTACATTGGGGTCTTATTTAAGTGTTTTTAACTTATTTTTTTATTTTTTTTTTCGTAAAAAGTATTAAAGTGGCATTATCCTGCTGCAGCAAACATGTGTGTTATCATACCGTAAAACATTGCATTTGTTGTGATAGGAATATTATAGAATACTAAAAATTGATAACCTAAAATTTTTTCGCGCCTATCTCTGCTGATAAACTGTGATAAACATTAATATTGCCGGTGGTGACATATATCTACTACTCGAGAATTTTGATTTCAATTTATTTCAATTTATTTTTGGTGCTCTCGTAAGTAGGTACCTATCTACCTAGACAGCGCAAATTGAATTTTTGGCTGATGGATAGAAATATTCGTTGTCAATTAAAACAGGACATCCGAGCATTATGAGTTCCAAACCTAAACCCAATACCCGGCTGCAAGCTTTAAAATCCCTTGCAGTAAAGTTTGGCACTCCACCTGACGAAAATCATCTTATGAGTCCCAGAAGTTTGAACACAAGCTATATTGAAATAGTGGATTCAAAGGAACTAGATGAAAATGAGTGCTTACAATCAACTACATTTATCATTAGCGACTTACGTAACAAGTTATGTGATAAAAATGCAGAGATAAACGACCTATGTCTTCGGAATAAACAATTGACACTAGCCATAACCAGACTTGAAGATGAAATCGCTGTTTATAAAATGACAATAGACAAACTGTCAATAAGAAATGACAAGATAGTTCGTGATAGCAGCTCGCAAACAAATACTGTGAATATGGTTCAATCTGAGGCTCAAACAGACTCCCAAATACTCGTTGAACCGCACAATATTAGTGTTGTATCCAGCGTAGCGTGCCCGAAAGTGCGGGGGGGGGGGCGACAGCTAAAAAGGGCGCCTCTGAAAACTGATGAAAAATCTTACGGCAAAAAAAAGGCGCCTCTCACAAATCTTGCGCCCAAAAAAAGAACCGCGCCGTAGAAATTTGAACCGCGCCGTTTCCAAAAAAAAAAAAAAAAAAAAAAAAAGGTCATCATATGTCAGGAGGCGGTCGATCAGTCACAAGGGCGCCTCTGACGAAATCTTACCAACTCAAAAACAAAACAAAAAGGTCATCATGTATGAGGGGGCGGCCGATACGACACAAGGGCGCCTCTCCCACCTATGGGGCGCCACTACCCTCGGGGCGGGGGGGGGCGACGAACCCCCCGCGCCCCCCCCACGCTACGCCGCTGGTTGTATCCAGTGATAACTCATTTATGAATAACGTGAAAAAAATGAAAACTAAATCCATTAAAAAGAAACTTAAAAAGCAAAATCAAAAAACGAAAAAGAAGGCACATAAACTAAGAACTGAACTTACAGAAATGGAAGATATTAACAGCAGAATGCTAACTTCAATTGAAACTTTGGATGCGGACAACAAGTTTTTGACATCGGAGATAGAAAGCTTAAAGCAAATGATCTCAAACACTTTGGTAACATCAAACAATCAACTACCACCTTTAACAATCTCAAAGGAAGATGAAACATTTTTGCAAGTTTGTCAGAATGCTGTTGAGAAGTCGTGCAAAAAAAATCAAATTTTGGTGTTTGGTGATGTCAGCGCAAGGGGTGTCGTTTCTGGAATGTTGAACTACTTAGATTCTACCAAATATTCTATTTTTGGGGAAACCTGTCCGGGATACTCTATGAGAATGATGTCTCAGCGTGTTACTGAACTGTCTTCTAGCTTTGGTTCAAGAGATAATATCATTATCTGTTTGAATCTCAATTTTAGTTCTTTTAACTATGGATTTCTAAATAGCCTTGTCAACCTGGGTAAGTGTACAAATTTAACTTTCAGCTTGACTTATTCGGAGTGGGGCAGTAATAATTATCAAAAATTTGTATCTATCTGCAGTGAGCTTCTAAATTATCAAAAATCTTCAATTCGTATTTTGGATAATAAAATAACTGGAGGTGGATTTAGGCTTACGAAAAGATCTCTTTGTAAAAATATGGTCAACTATGTTCATGCTAGTGTTATGCTTGAAGGTGTTTTTATAAATTTGTGTTCAAATCAAAGTAGGGGATGCCTTGTTTCGACTGAGTCAAACTGTGTTGAGGAGAAAAATGTAAAAAGCATTTTAAATAAATCTTTTTTCTCCAAAACTCAAAATATCACCAGCATAAAATAGAAAATAGAAAACAATATAATTTTCTTCTCCTCAACATTCAATCTTTGAGAAATAAGGTAAATGAGCTGGATATATTTTTAAGCGATAATGATTATCTTAGCATTGTTCTTATTACAGAACACTGGTTAGATCAAAATGAACTTGTTAATATCCCAAATTACACTATATTGTCAAAGTTTTGTAGAGTGCAGTCCAAACATGGCGGTTGTATGATTTTAGTGAATAATCTATTTTTGAACACCAATAACTTGCAGTCTATAGATAGATTTAATTACCTAATTAAGGAAGTTACATTTGAGTTCTGTGTAGCATATTCTAAAACACTTAATTTATATATTATTTGTACTTATCGCTCTCCTTTATCGAATTCTACAGAGTTTCTTACTGCATTAGACTGCCCTTTGGCTGAAATACCAACCTCAGCAAAAATAGTGTTGGCCGGTGATTTCAACATAAACTACCATGACAACAATGCAGCATCCGTTTTAGCCATAAAAAACTTGCTAAATTCTAATAATTTGAAGTTACATGTAAGCGAACCAACACGCTGCACCAAAACATCTTCAACTCTTATTGATTATATATGCACTAATTACAGCTCTAGCTCTATTAAATGTAGTGTTGTCAACGCTGCATTATCGGACCATGAGGCGGTTGTGTGCAGTATTATTGACTCTCAAATTTGTCTTGAACGAAATACTGAGAAGGTTAGAATTTATAGTAGGGAAAACTTTAGAAGGTTCCTGGTCTTGCGTTAGCTCGGTAAAAGACCCATTGGAGAAATTTCACACCATTACTTGTGAAATATTTAATAAAAACTTTCCTCTAAAACCGATGAAACAAACAACATAAAAGCCCTGGTTTAGTAAAGGTTTAAAGACATCATCTAAAATTCTAAGAAGTCTACATAAAATTCGAAAATACACCGAGAGTCCTTTCTTTCATCAATATTTTAGTTCATATAGATCACTTTTTCGTAAATTAATTGCGGCCTCTAAGAAACAATACTATGAAGATCGCCTTTTGAAGGCATCAGATAAGCAAAAAGAAAGTTGGAAAATTATTAACAGTATCAGATCAAACAATACTGCAAAAACCACTTTTGAACCTAAGATAACACCAAATGACCTAAATTAATACTACTGCAGTATTGGTCGCAAATTAACGGAAAATCTCAAAGCATCCACTGATCCACTGTCATACCTTTCAAGCATATCTGTTGTTAATTCATTTTCTTTTTTACCTACAAATCTACATGAGGTTAAAGAGGTCTTGAATGGTATAAAAAAGAAAAATACATCGGGAGAGGATGGGTTATCGGCCAAAATAGTTCTTCATATGCCAGATATAATCTTGTCTGACGCTTTGGTTCACAGTATAAATACGTCATGGGCTACGGGTATATTTCCTTCTAGTTTTAAATCCGCCATAGTAATTCCGCTTTACAAAGGGGGTGATGAAACTAATCCTGCCAACTTCAGGCCAATTTCCTTGTTGTCCACACTGTCTAAGGTTATTGAGAAACTCACTAAAGTCCGAGTTATGTCATTTTTGGAGAAAAATAAAATTATAAATAAATCACAATTTGGTTTTCAAAAAAACACTGGCACCAACAACGCTATATTCAATCTACTTGATCGTCTTTTTTGTGCTATTAACCGATCGGACGTGGCTGCTGCAGTATTTTGCGATCTGGCAAAAGCGTTTGACTGTGTTAATCATCGGATACTTTTGGATAAGTTATATCATTATGGCTTTAGAGGAATAGTTTTATCTTGGTTTCGTTCCTATTTGACAGGCCGCCTTCAGCGTGTTACAGTGGGTAATAAAATGTCTAGTCCAGGTGATATTGAATGGGGGGTTCCACAGGGTTCCGTGCTTGGTCCAATTTTGTTTTTATTGTATTTTAATGACTTGGCAAAATTAGAAATCAAAGGCAAGTTCACTATTTTGGCGGACGACACGACAATCTTGTGGAATGCTGTAGATATTGGGATATTAAGTAAAATAATACAGGAGGATATGGACAAGGTTAAAAACTGGTGTAGCGCAAATCATCTTACTTTAAATTTTAGCAAAACAAACCTTATCTGTTTTAGATGTCAAATTAATGATTTGGTGGTGGATGGTTCCTCTTTGGATAGTCGTGACAATGGGAAGTTTCTGGGACTTACTATCGATTCGCAGCTTAGATTTGGGAGCCATATTTCAACTTTAAGTAAAAAAATAGCATCCGGCTGTTTTGCGGTTAAAACCACAATTAAGGAATTGCGATATAGGTTTGCCAGGACAGTCTATTTTGCGTTAGTCGAGTCTCACCTACGCTACGGTATCGCCTTTTGGGGATCAACTACCGATAGTCTGTTTGACATGGTATTCGTTTTACAGAAACGGGCAATTCGTTATATTTGCCGTGCTGACTTTAGAGAATCATGCAGACCTCATTTTAAATCAAAAAACATTTTAACACTGACGGGTTTATATATTCTTGAATCCGTATCTCTAATTTATATTCATAAAAATGAGTTTTTGCGTTATACGCCTAGCCACAATACTCGATCCTGTCAACAATTTAATCTTCAGCTTCCTATCCCTAAATCTTCTTTGGTTCACAAATCTATATATTTTAATGGAATAAAATTATTTAATCATCTTCCAAATAGTGTCAAACTTTCGCCAAATTTAAAAATTTTCAAAAAGAGGGTAAAAAATATATTGATTCATGGAGCCTACTACAGTACGGAGGAATATTTTAGAGATAGTTTCATAGCATAGCATATAGCTTGTAAACTTGTATTTACATATTTTGCCTTATTTAAAATATTTTATTTGAATTTCATGTTTACCATATTTAATTTTAACTTTATTGTGTTATTAACTTTTTTATTCAAGGTTTGGTCTGCAAATGACGAGCACTTCTTGTGTGTTTAATCTTACGTATTTTTAGTTTGTGTTTGTGGTACAGATATAGTGTATACATAATATGTGTTTTTTTGTTTTTTTTAGTATGTCTTTTAACAAATGTTAAATTTTAAAATTTCTCAGGTAAATTTTTATTTATTTTTATTTTACTTTAAACCATTTTTATATGAGTAGGTTAATTATATATATTTGACGCATCCTATAAATGGAAAGGTATATGCTTATAAATAAATAAATGTGTTATTTTTAATATAATTATTAGCGACATAGGTGTACGTTGTACCGCGAAGTGATATTGATTTTTTATATCTTTTGGCGTAAACATTATGCTTTGTCCACAAAATGTTAAACATTTTTCTGACAATAAAGCAGTTTTGAATTGAAAAAATTGAAAATACTCTTAGGGAAATACAAGATGACCTAAAGCTTATTGAAACCTGGAACGAAAAAATCTACTTAAATACTTAATGAAAAAAAAAATGCTATTACATAATAATAAGCAAAAATCAAGAAGTTCTAAATCATAATGTGAAATAATTATAAATAAAACCAAAATCACTAAATGTGAGAATGTAAAATACCTTGGAATCCTAATTGATGACAAACGAAACTGGTCTGCACACATGGAAAATCTAATTAAAAAACTTTCAAGCCTCTCTGGAACACTCAGCAAAACCTCCAAATATCTAAGCAAAAAATCTAAAACTCTTATTTACTACGCATATATTAACTCCATCTTAACATAAGTGGCACACCAATATATGGACATGGACTGCAAACTCAGATAGACCGTCTACAGAGAGCACAAAATATAAAATAAGATATTGATGAATATGGATTATTATACCCCAACTAAAGACTTAATATTAATAAAAACAAAATTGTTAAACAGCAAGGAAATAATAAATTATGAAAATGTCAAATTAATCAACAAAATGCAAAACAAACTAATCAAGACAACTATGGACCTAAAGAAAAATGATGAGTATCACCAGCATAATAAAGAAATAAGAACAACCTTTATCTAAATAGCAATATGCAAAACTTAGGAAAAAAAAGGATTTCTTATATGGCTGCTACCGAGTTTAATAAACTGCCCTTTCAAGTCGTTTAATAAACTGCCCTTTCAAGTCAAGGCTTCAACCTCTTTACGAAGTTTTTCCAAAAATAGTAAAATCAATATATATAATTAAAGATTAAAGTAGGTTTAAAGAAAAAATATATATATGTTTATTTTAGTTTCAAATTCTTATGTGCAAAAATTTTTAAGAAGTGTTAATTTTGCTATTTTCTTAAATATTAATTTACATACTTAATTTCAAGTACCTAAACTGTAATGTAATGTTCTACCTTATATTGAGTTTTTTACCCTATATGGAATTTACTTTTTCCTTTTAGTGCTTTTCTTTAATAAATAAATAAAAATAAGAGAGTTTTGGTAAACAAGTTTTTTTTATAAAACCGTCCTACTCTAAAAACACCTAAACGTGAAGATGGCGACGTATACAATCGTCAAGCGTGTAAGAAATGTTAGGAATATGAAACATATTCATAATTTGGTTGTTTTTTTTTAAATCAAGTTTGACAATATTTTTTCGATAAAAAATTGTCATATCTGTATATTTGCAGTCACTTGTTTTTTAAAGTGTGAAAATTTTGTGAAAAACATGACTTCATTTTGTTTGAAGATTGCTTCTATGTGAAGAAATTATATTTTAACAAAAATGTTTAACAGACAAAATAATTGTTTGAATTTCAATTTAAAAAATATACAGTTAATTATATTTATGATACCCAAAACCCATTAACCACAGAAAACAAAAAATACCATGTGATCAGGGGCGGATCTATAAAAAAAAGTCTTTGATAGGCCTGGCCCTCCAGACTTTTGAGTTTAAACTAATTTACACAGAACACCAAACTAATTTATCCTCAAATTGACTAGTGAATTTTTAGCTAAAAGGGCGCATTTACACGGGTCAATTTCTGGCCAGGCCGCACGGCTAAAATCGCCCGAATAAATGGGAAATCGTCTGCGCCGCATGCGACTAGATCGAATCCTCCAAAAGTTGGGTGCCTCTCGACTTTTGCACGCGACCGTAGGTCGCATGCGACTGGTTACTAAAATCCAAGGACTATAGACATAAAGGACTGCTTAGTTCCATTTAACCTGTGTTAACAAATTGTGCGGGGTGAGGAGAGCGGCGTGACGTCACCACTTGTGCTAAATCCTTTGTTTACGTTCGTTGTATATGATGTTATTCGTATTTTCAAGAGAGTTTTGTTGATATTTCGCTGAATAGTTTGTGTTTTTTGGATTGTTTCAGTGTAGTGCTACTAAGAAAAGACATATATAAATAAACATTTTCACGTTTGGTTTGTTAACAGTGTGTAAAAAAAAATTAAAAAATAAGGGCCCTAAAGATTTGCATATAACACACACACACACACACATACACACACACACCAAATAAATGGAAAAGTTTTGAAAGGTAGTTACGTAGGTATGACAACAAACGCAATTACGGCATTTGTTTCACAGCGAAAGTGAAAAACTATTTTTTAAATAAATTCACATTTTCCGTCATCCGAATTTAATGAAGATTATATAGTTGCATAGGAATCGATATCCGTTGTTATGAAGAGCAAAAAGAAATCGTCCAATATCTCAAATGAAAATGGTATAAAAGTTCAATAGCAAAAACAGAATTCATAATAACCGGAGATTATACAAAAACGTCATTCATCAAAATTCATCAAAACCGCAGAAAATCAAATAGGACAAAATCTCCTTTCTTTGGTACAACTATCCAATTTCAAAAACGGAACTAATAATAGCTGGACATTATCACATATGCAAACTCGAAGTTCATCATACCAGACAAAAACATGTAAATTTTGTATAACATTTTTTATCAAACCGGACAAACTCACCAAAAGGGGCTTGGCTTGTGTGTCGTTCACTAAAAGAACACCGGCTCTGATATTGCTATGCAATTGAAGCATCCTTCAGTGTAATCTCTATAGCCCATTTTAACCCAATAAAGAAGATCAAATTTTGTATTGCTATTTATCAACAGACACATCCTTTTGATCGTTACCGTCGTGTGAGTTAAAAGAAAAATCAGCAGACACGTAAAATGAAATTTGGTGCCTATGAGTTTTGGGCATTAAGAGGCAAATCGGAATTACAATATTTTTTCCTTAAATTAAGTTTCCCATTATTCCTTCTTTTGGAAGGTCGAAATCGTTGTTAACCTAACTTCCTAATCAATTCATCGCAAACAAAGCCTAACCGAGGGTCCAACATTCCCTACGTGACCTTTTTTAAGAATGTGTAGGCACACCACATAGCAATACAAAATTCACTCTTTTTTTGGTTACCTAAAATGGGCTATAGAGGTTGCAGTAAACGACGCTTCAATTGCATAGCAATATCAGAAACGCTCTTCTTAGGTGAACGGCACACAAGCGAAGCCCATTTTTATCCAACTGCAGGGCAAAACAAGTTTTTTGATTGTAAATATGGATGTTTGTGTCACGCTAGAGGCTAAACGGCTGAACCAACAGGAATCAACATGGCGGTCTCCAGACGCCATTTTGTCACATGAGGCTTTAAGGCATACAAATTATCTAAATTTCAGGCGAATTTATTGAAATTCCTTTGATCACCCATTGCAAATATCCTCTAATTTGCTGTAGTAAATTTGTAGTCCTCCCTGCTCCCACTCATGCCCCCTCCTGTCATTCCCCCCACCTTATTCAAAAACCATATTCGCATAATTTTATCAAATATTTCAAAAATTCTTTCTGCATACGCTTTTAGATTTATTTCTAACTAGTAAGAACCATTTATTTTGAAATTTGTATTGTAGAACTTGGCTTTACTTTTATCTCAATTCTTAATACCACTTTCGCGTACCTGGCTTTTTTACATGAAATGTTTTTGTTATGATTTCACTGCTTTTTTAAAGGATTTGGATAATATTTAAGTTTTAAAGTAGTAAAATATACGGGATATTGTTCAAAACTTTTGCAATGCCTTATTAAAAATGTTGAGTTTTTTTTATATTTTCCTATGGTTTTATCATAGTTCTTATCAGCCTTCTAAAGCTCAGCTCTCTAGTGTTCCTGGAAGTAGGCAATGTTAATTTTACATAACTTTACATTTATAGAGAAGGAAAGTAAATTCAAATCTTACTGTTTTAAAATTTTTTTCTATAGTTTTACTATGGTTCCTATCAGTCTTCCAAAGCTTAGCTCTCTAGCGTTTCTGGAAGTGGACAATGCTAATTTACATAACTTTACATTGATAGGGGAGGAAAGTTAATTAAACTTTGGGTTTTTTAATTTTCTTTTATAGTTTTATCATAGTTCCTATCGGCCTTCCAAATCTCAGCTCTCGAGCGTTTCTGGAAGTGAACAATGTTACTTTTACACAACTTTACATTTATAGAGGAGGGAAGTAAATTATAATTTTGGGGTGTTTTAATTTTTTTCTATAGTTTTATCATAGTTCCTATCAGTCTGCCATTTCTGGAAGTTAGTTACTATCGGCCTTCCAAAGCTCAGCTCTCTAGCGTGTCCGGAAGTGGGCAATGTTACTTTTACATAACTTTACATGTACAGGGGAGAGAAGTAAATTAGAGTTTTAGGGTTTTTTGAAATTTTCCAGAGGTTTGGTCATAATTTCTATCACTCTGCCAAATTTCAGCTTTGTAGCATGTCTGGAAGTACAGTAGTACTTCGACGTTTTTTGAAATTTCGTAAGTACTTTAGTACTTTTTGGAATTCCATGAAACTGGAGGGAATGTTAACTCCATGGAGATCTATGACTGTGCAAAGTTTGAGATTCGTAGCTCATTCCGAAGTAGAGTTTTAGATAGGTCAAATATCGGCTGAAATGTTTCAAGAAAAGATGGTACGGCGCGTGAACTTGGCGAGGCACTGCCGTGCTCTCAGATTTACTTCCTAAATAGTCAACCACACCGTCAAATAAATGAAAAAACGCAAAAAACTGAGGTAAAAACGTCAAAAACACCTTAAAATCACACAAACTCTTGTAGGGGTCAGCTAACAGCTTAATTTTAAAAATCTACAATGGCAACTTAAATAATAATTTTACTTAGAGGTTGAACCGTAAATAAATTTCAATTATTTTTAACACTCACTATTGTACGATATTATATTAAAGTAACTCACGTTATTGTATTCAACCCATCACATCACTTAAACTTTGACTATAATCACTGACTAACACTTGACAACACCTTACTTGTAGAGACTGTGAGCTTAAATTAAATAAAAAAAGAATAGATCCTAGCCTTTTTATCAACTCTGTTCGATGATGAAATATCCGCCAAATCAAGGTTCTAAAGCCTCGAGACAAAATCGGCGCCAACGCTACCTAATTTTAATTAGGACAGCCAAACAAGGCAATGTTTGCATGGCTTTGCGCATTGCTAAAAATAAAAGCGGGCAGACCTCGAGGTTAATCCCACTAGGCCAAACTTTGATACTTTGTATGACCTTAAATGGTGTTAGAAACAGAAAATCACGAGCAGGAAATCTTGATGTTCTTCCCCACTTTAAGACTTGTTATAAAAGCGCGATCTGGATAGCAAAAGTAATCAATCGGAGTAGTAATATCAATCGGAGTAGATAAATCGGAAAAGATTAATCGGAGTAGATCAGTCGGAGTATTAATTTTAATCGGAGTCATGATCTCTGTAAAGATCAGTTCAAATCAGTCAAAAACTTAATATCATTCGTAATAAGTTATGATTTTTGAATCCAAACCAAAAAGTGAAAATAAGTAAATAAATAATAAAAGTGACTAAATGTGCCAAAGGTAACTGTAATGCCACAAAACAAAAAACTAAGTAGTGTTAAATATTAGTGGTGGCATTCTGGCTGTTATTATGGTGAGAGATTTATTTTGAACTTTAATCTATCGGTTGTTGCTTAAAATTCGTGGACTATGAAAATTGACTTTGAATCATTTTGTTTTACCATACAAACTTTTGCTCACAAAAGCGTTTTGCTAATATATTAACTGATAGACTATGGTCAAAAAGAGTTTATTGAAAAATAGGAATTTAATGTTATAGTTATAACTTTTGTGTGACTTGAATCAAAATAACGACATGCAATACTTTGGGATATGTACTATATTTTATTTATCAATATATAATAACTTGCTTTAATGAAAGTGTTTAATTTATATCAAAAACACGGTTGCAAACAAAGCAATATACGCTAAAACGCTTACGCTAAAAAGATGGTAAAGATTTTGTAACTGCACCCGGGGAAACTTAGAAAAATATTCGCTCGGTTTTCACGAAACCCTGGGGCAGCTTCACAATTGGCGCAGTCGGTAGGATGATTTTCTGAGAGAAAGAGAGAGAGAAGTCTAGAATAAGAAGAAAAAAAACAACAAACTCAGAAAAGTTTTAGGTCCCCTTTAGACAGTAAATAGCTTTTAATATGGCAACCGAAAACCCTTCAGCGTCACCCATAGTATTCCAAGTCCCGCAGCAGGTTCAAGTAGGCAACGACTCGATCTCGACCTACGACAGACAAACCAGCGTTGATAAATTTTTAGCGCTCATCGAAGAAACTGCTTCGCTAGACACTAGTGATATGGTTCGATTCTAGAAGACAACCTTGGAGAAAAATAGAAATAGAGCGTCAAATTCAAGAAACTACAAAGTAGCGGACCAGGAACGCAGGGTCTCTGCTGTGGAAGAAGCGAGATGGGAGTAAAGACCGAAAGGGTAGGGATATTTGCGTGCAGGTCCGAAGGAACCCCGTTTAATATGCTAAAAGTACAAGTAAATAGACGTGTATATTCAGCTTTAGTAGATAGAGAGTGACGCCGCAATATCCCTGATAAAAACCCATACAGCAAAGGGGTTCAACCAAACAATTATTAGGTAACAGCGAGGGTAACACGATACCCACATTAGGATAAAGATTGTATTCAGTTTTGATTTATAGATTTAGAAGTGCCTCAACAATTTTTCTTGAAAAAAGTGGATAGTGGAGCTTAGTTAGGTTAGATTTTTTTGCAAAAATATGAAAAAATGGGGAAATTATTTAAGGTACGCTTTTACAGAGAGAAATACCCTTAATTAAAGAGAAAAAAAAGTTTCGATAGTTTGTGCAATAAGATATGCAAGCAAACTTCCGTTCAGATTGAAAATTTGACAAGAAAAATAGTGAAAGTTTAAAAAGAATTGACGAAACTTACTTTGTCCAGGAAAGAAGAAATAATCAAAGTTCTCATGTAAGTGCCGTTACTGAGAACTTGTACACTGAGTCGGCGGCAACCGGTCTCAAGTGTCATAACAACTCAAGGATTGATTCTTTGATCCAAACGACAACCCAAACGACACAGGAAGGGAAGCCTGCAGCTTCCTGCAGCAGAAACTCTTCAGTGAGAAAGAAAAAACAAAATTGTTCGGAATCTAGAGATACGGTTTTAGAGAAACCCCAGAGAAGTGAAGGCCCGAAAAGTAGGCCTTTCCAGAGCAAGTAGTAGCAGACAGAAAAAGAAAGAAAGAGGTGTGTGTACTTAAAGGACGACTTAGTTATACCGCCGCATATTCATGCACTTTGTTCAGTAACCGTTCGCCAAATATCCAAAGTGATACCCAGCAAATGGTTCTGGAACCAGTAATGAATAATCCTAAGTGGTTTGTTCCCGCCTCTATTTCACTTTTGCAATTAGAAAATAGTTTTTGTTTTCACTTTTTTTATTATTTTCAGTTTTTTATTTTTACTTCTGCTTGCACTGCAAGTTTACTTAATTAATTTTACACTCGATAAGCTTTTAGTGTTTATCCCAATTTTTCTACAATTACCCTACATCCTTTGGGCCCTTTTTTCCTTGCTATCCCCTCTTTACCTTCCCGTAAAGCAGTGCGCGCTAGGCGAAAAGGACAAGAAGAGCGCGAACGTCTCCCCACTGCGCGGAGAAGTCGACCCATCGATCGACCGAAAAACAACGTCGACGAAAGGTATCGCCAATGCCACGTGCGAACCTAATCAATTTTACTGCATGTGAAAATTACAATTTCCTTTAAGAAAATTACGGATTATTCCAAGAAAAATTAGTGAAAGTGCCAAATCTATACGGATTTCCTCTTTTACCCGGTGTTCCCTAGCAGAATCAAAGGTAAGTCGAGTGTACTTTTTTTTCTTTGCGAATTTTCCTAATTTTTCATATAAAATTTTATATTCAAAAATATTATTTACAAGTGCTATACGGCACATCATTCATTATTGCCAATTACGGCAACAGACATCACCAAATAGTCGAGATATCCACGGGAGTAGGATTGACGGTTGTTGGAGAGTTTCCGAACCAGTTTCCCTCATTTTATACAGTCCACCCTTTGATTTCTTAATTTAGGACTGCCCACCTTGTCCACCCCGAACATTTGGCCTTCTAAAGCCGGATATTCGGGAAACGCGAAAACAACCCTTAATTTTCTCTGGTGATTTCTCGATTATTCGCTTATTTTCTAAGTGCAAAAAGTCCATACTTTGGCAAAGCGATTCATAAAAATTACATTTTAAAAAATAAAATTTTTATATTCAATTAAAAATTTGGTTTTAAATTTTTAATTCTCAATAATAAAAAACTCGCCACTCTGGGTTACCTACTGCCTAAATTCGTGCCGACCGCAAGGTCAGTGATCGTGTTTTTTGCTTTACAAAAAAGGTGTTAAAAATAAACTGCATTTCAAATCAAATCAGCTGTTTATTATTACCTTTTAAACATTTACTTTATAAAAGAAAACACATGTTGGGATTAGTCGCATAGAACCTTTTCTATTTTGTGAATTATGGCTGATTCGACAAAAATAGCGCGAGCTAAGGCTCTAAGACAGTCGGCTATTGATCAATTACAGTTGATCTGCGACTCAGCTAAAAAGGCTAAAACTGACGCTAGTTCAAAAAATCGTTTTAAGGTTTCTTATAGAAACTTAAAAGTAGTACAAAAAGCGTTCGATAAGCATCATAATAGCCTTTTAGTGCTGATTTGCGCAGATCAAACTCAGCTCACAGCTGAAGCTAAGTTAGCCACTTCTGTCATGACCTTGTTGCAAGATGTAGAAACAATGTATTACGAAATGTTTGAGTTGCCACTGGAAGAAGCGTCCCACGCTGGGGCGTCTCCCGGATTTCATAGTACCATGTTTCCAGCTCAAAATACATCCCCTGAGATATCTTTTATGCCAAAACCGAGTTTGCCATGTTTTCAGGGTGACGTCAGATCTTTTCCCAGTTTTATTCAAACTTTTGATTCTCTTTATCATAACAGTAAATCTATTTCAAATATCGACAAACTCAAGTGTTTGCGTATGTGTTTGCAAGGCACCCCGTTAGATTTAATTTCAGATTTACCCGTTTTAAATGAGAATTACCCAATTGCTTACAAAATTCTGCAAGATCGGTATAATAACCGCAGATTACAAGTAGTAACCCATTGGAAAGAGATAGAAAACTGCCCTGCATTAACTCAAGAAAATGCGCAGCAACTGCGCAGTTTATTGGATACTTTCAATAAAAATATTTCTGCTCTAAAATCCTTAAAAATGAAACCAGACAATTTTGATTTTGTTTTAATGCAATTTTTACTTGATCGACTCGATCCCAACACGCGCAAGGCCTTTGAACAACATCATGCCTCAAATGAGATACCCTTGTATAATGACGTCACAAGTTTCTTGCAAAAACACTGTACTGCTTTGGAATCGGTACCTACAAAAGGCCGCACAGATTCTAAGCCCAATTCTTTGAATAACCCTAGGTTTTCGAATACGAATATGCAAAATACTTCTAATAAAAAATCTAAAAATGCATTTATGTTGCAATCGCAACAAAAGAGTCAAAATAACCCCCCAGGTACATGCTTATTATGCGGCCCTACTGCTCAGCATATTATCTATAGGTGTAGTAGTTTTTTGAGTAAGACTCCTCGCGAACGCTTTGAAATAATAACAAAAAGCCGCGCATGCACCAACTGTCTAGCTTCTGCGCATGTGCAGACCCAATGCAAGTCTCAAAAACGCTGTTTGACGTGCCGGGATGCTCATCACTCATTATTACATGACTACAACCTCGCTCAAACTGGAGGTCAATCCTCCTCCTCAAACACTCAACATTCCGATTTACATGTTGGTTTTTCGAATATTCAATGCAAAACTTCAGTTTTACAAAATTCTACTCCAGAGTCAGAAATTCTGTTATCCACAGTTTTACTGAAAATTAAAGACTCATTTGGAAATTGGCATATTGCTCGTGGTATTTGTGACACTGGTGCGCAAGCGTCATTTTTAACGAAAAATTTGGCCAATAAATTAAATTTAAATAAAACGAAAATTAGTCTCTCTTTAAACGGATTAGAGGGAATGAATTCTGTAGCCAAATCTTATGTCAACTGCACCTTGGGGTCTTTGCACGATTCTGAATTTAGTCTTATTTCTGATTTTCTGGTGGTAGATAAAATTTGTGAAAATCTCCCCTCTACCACTTTTAACATGTCAAATTTTGATTTTTTCAAATCCTTGAGGTTAGCGGACGAATCTTATAACCAACCCAGAAAAATCGATGTACTTCTTGGAAACGATATTTGGCCCTACACCCTACGTGAAGGGAGAATTTGCAATGGTCCTGATCAACCGGTTTGCATTAATACTGTTTTCGGTTGGACCATTGGGGGTAAACTTTGTTCTCAACCTACATTCCCAAAAAATATTCAAGGCCTACTTACAATGTTGCCAAACGACTCACTTAGTACAACATTACAAAAGTTTTGGGAAATCGAGGAAGTTCCTGACATAAAAGCGATTTCACCAGAAGACTCGTATTGTGAAAAATACTTTTTACAAACTACTACAAGAAACGCCGAGGGACGGTACATTGTCTCTATGCCCTTTAAAATCAACTGCCCTGATTTTGGAGATACACGGGCCCTTGCCCTTAAAAGACTCTTTTCCCTTGAAAAAAGACTAGTACAAAATAAATCTTACTATGATGCTTATTCTGAGGTATTTCAAGATTATTTAAGTCAGAATCACATGCAAGTGGTCCCTAGACCCCTCGATTCTGAAATAAATAATTATTTTTATATTTCCCATCACGCAGTTGTGAAGAAAGATTCTTCAACGACCCCTTTAAGAATTGTTTTTAATGCGTCGAATTTTATTAAAAACAAATGTTCTCTTAATTCTGCTGTCTATGTAGGACCCAAGCTGCAAGCCGACATAGTCAAAATTCTACTTAACTTTAGATTACATAAAGTTGCATTGGTTTGCGATTTACGACAAATGTATCGTATGATACTAGTAGAGCCTGATCAAAGAAACTATCAACGCATTCTTTGGCGATTTTCCCCTGATAGTCCCATTCTTGATTTTCAAATAAATACTTTACTTTTTGGCGTAAGTTGCTCTCCATACTTGGCTATTCGCACACTTTTACAATTATCTAAGGACTATCTTGATTTACCCTACGCATCGGAAGTTCTACGCAACTCCACCTATATAGATGATTGCGTCATATCTTGTTCCACTTTTGAGATTGCGCAAGAAGTCAAGACTCAATTAATTGAACTTTTGCAAAGAGGCGGCTTTGAAGCTCGCAAGTGGGCTAGCAACTGTCCGGATCTGCTCTTAGATTTACCAGAAACACACGTTCAGACTAAATCTTTGTCATTTGATTCCGAAAATGACAGTTCTTTAAAAATTCTAGGACTTAAATGGAATCCTCAAAATGATAATTTCTTTTTCTCAGTGGATACCAGCCAAAGCTCTAATCAGTGCACCAAAAGAACCATTTTAAGTTTTGTTGCTAGGCTATATGATCCTTGTGGTTTTTTGACACCTGTCACTTTTTATGCAAAATATTTAGTGCAACATTTGTGGTCTTTGGGACATGATTGGGACCAACGAGTTCCTGACAGTATTTTTGAAGTCTGGCAAAACTACCAATCTGACTTTTCATGTTTACAGAATTTTAGTATATCTCGAGAACTAGAGATTTATAATTCTAAGTTCATACAATTGATAGGGTTCAGTGACTCTAGTGAAAAGGGTTACTGCGCAGTTACATTTTTTCGTGTTATTTATCATGACAATACCATAAAAACTTTCTTTATTTGCGGTAAATCAAAAGTTGCTCCATTAAAACGCAAAAGCTTGCCACGTCTAGAGCTTTGCGCATGCGTTCTTTTGAGCAAACTTATGCATTTTATTTTGGAGACGTTTTCTGACAAAGTTCAATTTTCCAACATTTATGCTTTTACAGATAGCACTGTAGCTTTACAATGGATAAAAGCTTCGCCCCACAATTGGAAAACTTTTATCAGTAACCGAGTAACATATATTCAAGAAAGAATTAGTGCAAACTACTGGTTTCACGTTGGTTCTGAACATAACGCGGCCGACTGCGGCAGTCGTGGGTTATTACCCTCTCAGCTAATAGATTTAAAATTATGGAAGCAAGGCCCATCCTTTTTATTTGAACCAGAGGACTCTTGGAATTTTTTACAAGTCGAAATTTCTAAATCTAACGAAGCTTTGGAAGAAAAACGAAACTTAATACTTTCAACTATTATTTCACATAATTTTCTTGACGAGCTTTTTGAAAAATATAGTTCTTTGGCAAAAATAAAAAGAATTGTTGCCTACTTGTTACGCGCTGTCAAATTATTCAAAATTAAAAGAGAAAATAGACCTGCACAAAAGCACTTGGTTCTTTCTGAATTAAATTCCGCTGTTTTGTTTATTACTGGCTAGAAACCGTTTGTTTTTATTTTTAATTTAAAATTGATTTTGTTTATTAAAAATGTGGGGTTAAGATTTTTAATAATCACCTGGGTTGTAAAATCCTATTTTGGGAAAAGCGATTTTTAGCACCTTTTTGGGACCTTTTTTGGTCATATGACTTTTGTCAGCTTTTGTTAAAATCGCGATAAAACCACGTTTTGACTTTTTGGAAAGCGCCGACCTGCGCCAGAAAGAGAAAGAAAACCACTTCCGTCGAAACTTTTGCCGAGAACGCATGGCAACAAAAAAACCTTAAAAACTATTTTCGGAAGTGAAAACCCGGATCGGCCCTACCATCACTGATAAAGACGAGCGAAGCTGCAGAAAACAAACTGGTAAGTCTTAACGTGGGCGAAACTTAATTTAAACATCACAAAATTAACCTTTTTTATAGAAATCCCAAAGGGGTGTTTTTCAGGGTATTTTTTCGTTTTTTGGGGAAAATACCAAGGACCACTCTTTCGGGACTCCACCCATTTGGTCCTTCGAGCCGGATTTTTTGAAAAAGCAGTTTGGGGATGCAGTTTGTCTGAATTTGCCTGTTACCAAGTGGGTTTTTCTTGCAGTAGACACGTTTTTTTTTCAGTTTTTTTGTGAAACCGTTTTTTGCGTCCTTGATGTGCGCTGCTGTATGTGCGCGCGCAACATCACACCTTTGAATAGGAAACTGGTAAAATTGGTTCATTGTAGTTTTTTTTTGTTGGCCTTTTTCTATGGTCGAAAACCAACAAAACAAGGCCAACAAAAAAAAACTACAATGAACCAATTTTACCAGTTTCCTATTCAAAGGTGTGATGTTGCGCGCGCACATACAGCAGCGCACATCAAGGACGCAAAAAACGGTTTCACAAAAAAACTGAAAAAAAAACGTGTCTACTGCAAGAAAAACCCACTTGGTAACAGGCAAATTCAGACAAACTGCATCCCCAAACTGCTTTTTCAAAAAATTAGGCTACCGAAGGACCAAATGGGTGGAGTCCCGAAAGAGTGGTCCTTGGTATTTTCCCCAAAAAACGAAAAAATACCCTGAAAAACACCCCTTTGGGATTTCTATAAAAAAGGTTAATTTTGTGATGTTTAAATTAAGTTTCGCCCACGTTAAGACTTACCAGTTTGTTTTCTGCAGCTTCGCTCGTCTTTATCAGTGATGGTAGGGCCGATCCGGGTTTTCACTTCCGAAAATAGTTTTTAAGGTTTTTTTGTTGCCATGCGTTCTCGGCAAAAGTTTCGACGGAAGTGGTTTTCTTTCTCTTTCTGGCGCAGGTCGGCGCTTTCCAAAAAGTCAAAACGTGGTTTTATCGCGATTTTAACAAAAGCTGACAAAAGTCATATGACCAAAAAAGGTCCCAAAAAGGTGCTAAAAATCGCTTTTCCCAAAATAGGATTTTACAACCCAGGTGATTATTAAAAATCTTAACCCCATATTTTTAATTTAAAATTGATTTTGTTTATTAAAAATGTGGGGTTAAGATTTTTAATAATCACCTGGGTTGTAAAATCCTATTTTGGGAAAAGCGATTTTTAGCACCTTTTTGGGACCTTTTTTGGTCATATGACTTTTGTCAGCTTTTGTTAAAATCGCGATAAAACCACGTTTTGACTTTTTGGAAAGCGCCGACCTGCGCCAGAAAGAGAAAGAAAACCACTTCCGTCGAAACTTTTGCCGAGAACGCATGGCAACAAAAAAACCTTAAAAACTATTTTCGGAAGTGAAAACCCGGATCGGCCCTACCATCACTGATAAAGACGAGCGAAGCTGCAGAAAACAAACTGGTAAGTCTTAACGTGGGCGAAACTTAATTTAAACATCACAAAATTAACCTTTTTTATAGAAATCCCAAAGGGGTGTTTTTCAGGGTATTTTTTCGTTTTTTGGGGAAAATACCAAGGACCACTCTTTCGGGACTCCACCCATTTGGTCCTTCGGTAGCCTAATTTTTTGAAAAAGCAGTTTGGGGATGCAGTTTGTCTGAATTTGCCTGTTACCAAGTGGGTTTTTCTTGCAGTAGACACGTTTTTTTTTCAGTTTTTTTGTGAAACCGTTTTTTGCGTCCTTGATGTGCGCTGCTGTATGTGCGCGCGCAACATCACACCTTTGAATAGGAAACTGGTAAAATTGGTTCATTGTAGTTTTTTTTTGTTGGCCTTGTTTTGTTGGTTTTCGACCATAGAAAAAGAAAATTTCATTGTTTTCGACGGTTGGCACCATTGAAATCATATGTTCCATGACATATGACGCCTACCTAACCTATCATTTTTGATGACAAAACGACCGTTTTGTTTATTAAATTTTTGATTTTGAACCTTGTTTTTTGTCGGTCTTGAGTTTTTTGAACGACCGCGAAACATTGTACCTGTGTTTTAGTGCGTTTACCCAATTTTTAGAGCATTTAACCTTTTTTTTTTGTTGTGGCTTAAGGATGAGTGAGTTAAAATCTCTTAAGAAACAGCAAGCCTCCATATTGACGCGGGTGAAAACAACACTTGCAAAAGCCTTAGATGCACAATCTGATCCTACCAACGCTACGAAAATTCGAGCTTTTAAAATGCGTTTAGTTGACTTTGAGACTCAGTGTAGTCAATTTGACCAATTTCACTTCGACATTGTTAAGCTAGACCTTACAGAGGAACAAGAAAATAATCAGGGTGAGTTAGTAGAATCATTTGATGATGTAAAGTATTCAATAAGGTCTATAGCTAGGGACCTTTTCCCGGATTCAAGCCAACAAAGCCTGCCATCACCTGTCTCGGTTTCTGATCCTACCCGAGGATTAGAAATTCAAAAAATAAGTTTGCCTGCCTTCAATGGCACAGATTTAAGGGCGTGGCCTACCTTTCTTGATTTATTTAATAGTTTAGTTCATGATAAGGTTGAACTTTCAGATATAGCTAAATTTCAAGCTCTTTCTACAGCCCTTGTAGGTGAAGCACAATCAGTTATTCGTAATATTCCATTGGTAGCATCTAATTATAGGCTCGCATATGATGCAGTTGTTCGTCTTTACAATAATAAGAGACGCCTTGTAACCCACTATTGGTCTTCGGTTTATTCTGCACCTACTGCTAAAAGTAATAGCTCTCGGGACTTAAGAAAACTTTTGTCCACATTTCGTGAAAATCTTGAAGCCCTTTCAAATTTTAATGATTTAGATCTTCTTGATTTTATTAAAATGAACCTTCTTCTACAGAAGATTGATCCCACTCTTAAGCAGAAATTTGAAGTTGAGAATAGCACCAAAGAGATCCCAACCTATAAAAGTTTGTTTACCTTTCTAGAGCAGAATTGTCGTGCTCTTGAAAATTGTTGCCTTTTGGACAATTCTTTTGATGCTGTGTCTGTTTCCCCCTCTCATCGCCCGGGTGGAGGGAGAAGGACAAGTAAACCACCCTATAGTTTAACCACCCAAATTGACCATTGCAGCTGTTGTAAACAGAAAGGCTTTCACCCATTTATTAAGTGTGATAAATTTTTGGAAATGGAAGTCTCACAGCGACATGCCCTTATAAAAAGGGAACACCTTTGTTTCAATTGTTTTAGAAACCACCCCGTGAACCAGTGTCCTCATACTGAGTCATGTTCATTTTGCGCAGGACGTCACAATACTCTTTTGTGTTTTAGAAAGAAAAAGAGTCCAAATGACCCTGTTGGTACCACCTCCCATAGTACTACCCCTAGAAGTACCATGTGTACATCCACCATTGTAAACCATAGTGAACCAATTGAAGTGAAATCAGTTCTTTTTGCTACCGCTCAGGTTCTGATTTTGAATAACCAACATGAACTTGTTCCTTGCCGAGCCCTCTTTGATACAGCAAGTGAAGCGAGTTTCATATCCTTGTCTTGTGCTGACAAATTGAAATTGCCTATTATTCCTAATAGTACACCAGTCCATGGTCTAAATAATATGAGTTGTAATGTGTCTCATGGAACCATGAACCTTGAGATTTGTTCTAAGAACTTCCCAGATAGTTTTTTTAGATGTGAAGCCATCATTACCCCAAAAATTTGTGGACCTACCCCTTCTACTTGTGTTAAAAATAATTTGTCACAGTGGCCTTATTTAGAAGGATTAGAAATTGCTGATCCAGATTTTGGAAAGCCCAGTGATGTTGATATTTTGCTTGGAGTTGATTTATTTGGCCAGATGCTTGTTCCAGGTTTTGTGAAGGGACAAAATGGACCTTCTGCCATGAATACCATATTTGGTTGGGTATTGTTTGGAGGCTTTAATAAATCTACCCCCTCAAAATTTGTTAATTTGTTGACTACCATAGATTACCCAAATAGTTGTGCTCTCAGTGATACTATGAGAAAATTTTGGGACATTGAGTGTGTTCCTCAAAAGATCCCCCTCAATGAGGAGGAGGAAAAGTGTGAGGATATTTACCAATCAACCTTCTCGAGAGATCCTTCCGGGAAATATATTGTGAGACTACCTTTTAGAGACTCGCCTCCAGATTTAGGTGACTCTAGAAACCAAGCCCTTCGGAGATTTAATCTTTTGGAAATGAGACTTTCTAAAAACCCACCTCTTCGTCAGTTGTATAATGATTTTATGCAAGACTATGTAGACCAGGGTCACATGACACCTAGCTCGTCATTTGAAAATCCTTCTTATTATTTTCCACACCATTGTGTAGTTAAGGAGGAGCATGGGACCTCACGCATCAGAGTTGTTTTTGATGGTGGAGCTAGTAGCTCTAATGGATTGAGCCTCAATGATGTCTTGCTGCCAGGGCGAAAGCTACAAAATGATATAACCAAAATCTTGTTAGGTTTTAGATTTTACCCATTTGTTTTTAGTACAGACATACGACAGATGTTCAGAAATATTGTTGTGAATAACAAAGATGTCAGATACCAAAAAATCCTGTGGAGATTTGACCCCTCTAAACCTATCCAAGATTGGAACCTCCACACAGTGACATATGGTTTGAATTGTAGCCCGTACTTAGCTATTAGAACTCTACATCAGTTAGTAGCGGACCATGGGAAGGATTACCCTCTTGCCTCTCCCATATTATTGGATTCCTCATATGTTGATGATGTTATAGGAAAGAGCTTGTCAATAGACCATGGCTTGGAGCTTCAAAAACAGCTTATTGGATTGTTAAGCTGTGGGGGCTTTGAACTCCGAAAATGGACCTCAAACTGCCCGGAACTCCTAGCTGACATTCCAGAAAGCCATCAACAGAATATCTCGTTCGAAGAAAAGGATAACACTGTTTTGAAAATTTTGGGCTTACAGTGGAACCCTGCTATTGATGCCTTTTCATATTCTGTTAAGCCAATTAGCAGAGATTGTACCAAGAGAGTTATACTCTCAGAGATTGCTCGGATCTATGATCCTTTAGGTTTTTTGGCTCCTGTGGTATTGGTTGCCAAGGTTCTTATCCAGCGTCTGTGGCTTGAAGGTCTTTCTTGGGATGAAAAACCATGTATTGATGTTGTTACTCAGTGGCAGCAATATGTCACACAATTACCTTTGTTGTCTACCATTTCTATACCTCGCTATGTGGTAAGACACACAGCTGTTACCACAGAAATCCATGGTTTCTGTGATGCTTCCAGTGTAGCTTATGGTGGTGTGATATATGTTCGGCAAATCCACCCAGATGGTAAAATTTCAGTGGCTCTATTATGTGCAAAAAGTAGAGTTTGCCCGCTGAAGACTATATCAATTCCTCGTTTAGAATTGTGTGCTGCCTTGTTGTTGGCAGACCTGATGGAGTTTGTTGTTACCAATTTTGAAGTTGTACCTATAGATAAAATCTATGCTTGGTCTGACTCTCAAGTTGCCCTAGCATGGATAAAAACCAGCCCTTCCAAAAGGAAGGTTTTTGTTGCAAACCGTGTGACAACCATTCAAGAGAAAATCTCTCCTGATTGTTGGTACCATATAAGTGGTGTTGAGAATCCAGCTGACTGCCTGTCAAGGAGTTTGCTTCCTAGTCAGTTTGTTCACCACTCTTTGTGGCTCACCGGACCTCCATGGTTGTCATCTAGTATTGAATATTGGCCCATTTCCAATAGCATGAAAGTTGAGGAAATGGATGTACCTTTTGAGGAGAATCGTATAGTTCTTGTTACTACTGCGCAAGTCCCAGGTGTGCTTCCTACATTGTTGGATAAATTTTCCTCCTTGCGAAAAATCCAGGGAATATTTGCTTATTGTTTGAGGCCCTATCGATTAAAAAGGGATCCGACTTTTCTAGCTACCTCTCAGGCACTCTGTTATGAGGAATTGTATTTTGCACTTTGCATCATGATTAGGATTGTGCAAAAGGAGACTTTTTTTGATGATTTGAAGAGGCTTCAAAAAGGCGAACCATGTTCCAAACCTCTTCGCAAGCTAGCCCCCTTTTTGGACTCCCAGGGTGTCCTTAGGGTGGGGGGACGCTTACGTCACACCGATTTGGCTTATGAAGTTAAGCATCCAATGTTGTTACCACGTGACCATAGACTAACCATGTTAGTGATTGAGAAATGCCATACTGACCATGGGCATCCAGGACCTCGCCTGTTGGAATACCTCCTTGCCCAACAGTTCTGGATCCTATCTGTTAAACGAGCGATACACAAGGTGATTGCTGATTGTTTCACCTGTGTTCGAACCAACCCAAAACCATATAATCCCTACATGGGTGACTTACCAAAAAACCGAGTGTCTCAGTTGAAACCCTTCTCCCATGTTAGTGTGGATTTTATGGGACCATTCCAAATTACCTTAGCTAAGCGTCGAGGTGCCAAGAGCCAGAAGGCTTATGGGTGCATTTTTGTTTGTTTTTCAACTAAGGCCATCCACCTTGAAGCAGTTTCCGACTTGTCCGCTGAAGCTTTCTTAGCAGCTCTTCGTAGATTCGTAGGGCGAAGAGGGCGTTGCTCCGCGTTGTACAGCGACCAAGGAACTAACCTGACTGGGGCTAATAACCTCTTAACTGGGTACTGTCGTCAAGCCGCCGAATCGTTGTCCATCAAGTGGCATTTTAATCCCCCAGCTGGTCCACATTTTGGTGGTCTGCACGAGTCTGGAGTGAAATCCACAAAGACACACCTGCGTCGTATTGTTGGCAACCAGATCATGACTTTTGAGGAGTTGATGACAGTTTTAATCCAAATAGAGGCCACTCTCAATTCGAAACCTCTTTGCAGCCTCAGCCCTGATCCTAACGATTTACAGTCGTTAACACCTGGTCACTTCCTGACCCTTGAACCTTTGACCTCCCCACCTGATGAGAACTTGGTAGATTTTAAACAAAATCGATTGACTCGCTGGCAACTTGTGCAGCAAATGCACCAGCATTTTTGGCAACGGTGGCATATTGAATACCTGCACTCGTTGCAGCAGCGAGAAAAGTGGAACACCCCTGACAATCTTCCTAAGGTTGGTGCACTCGTTGCGTTGAAGGACGAGAATCTGCCTCCCTTGAGGTGGTCGCTCGGTCGTATTGTTCAAATTTACTCGAGTCCCGACAAAATACCAAGGATAGTTCAAGTAAAAACCGCGAAAGGTGTCCTTGACAGACCTTTGGTCAAAATATGCCCTTTGCCAGCTCGTTAGATACCAATTTACCAATTTCCAAAATCATGTGTGTGATGTCCATTTTAGTTATTTGATTGCATTGAATCAAATAAATACCAATTAGAATTTTTTGGGATAACATTGAGTTTGCTGCAAGAAATAGTGTGGCAAATAATGTTTAATTTTTATCTTTTATTTTTTTTCTCTTTTGGGCCTGAACCTTTTTTCGTATAAAAATTTAAGATTTTTATGGTGGGGGGTAACATGTACAAAGCACGGAGCTCCAAAATGAAATTGTTTCTGTTAAAAACGGACAAATTCCAACAAGTTTAAAAAGGTTAGATCCTTTTTTAGATGATGCGGGTTTTTTACGTGTCGGTGGGCGTATCTGCAATTCTACACTTTCATACGACAGAAAATTCCCTATTCTTTTACCAAAAACATGTAAATTTACGGATTTACTTATTTTGGATATACACCGTACTTATTTACATTGTAGTATACAAACCACTCAATTCTTACTTTTACAGAATTTTGGATTCTTTCGGCAAAAAAGGCAATTCAAAAAATTCTTTTTCGTTGTCTAACGTGCTGGAAAACTAAGCCGGTAAGCTTTCAACCTAAAATGGGTAACTTGCCAAGTTATCGCTTAGTAGAGGCTCGTGCGTTTTTACACATCGGTGTAGATTTTTGCGGCCCTTTTAACCTGCATGTTACTGCGCGACTGCGCAACTCTCGCACGGTCAAAGCATACGTTGCTCTCTTTTGCTGTCTAAGCGTCAAAGCTGTTCATTTAGAGCTTGTCTCTGACCTCTCAGGAGAAGCTTTTCTCGCGGCGCTACGCAGGTTTTTTGCCCGAAGAGGCAAAAGCCAAGCTATTTATTCGGACTGTGCAACAAACTTCGTTTTTGCTGACAAATACCTCCGTCAAATTTTTGCTACCTGCGTGGAAACCGAAGCAGTTTCGTGGCATTTTAATGTCCCGACCGCCAGTCATATGGCTGGAATATGGGAGGCAAACATTAAATGTGTAAAAACTCATCTAGTTCGCGTAGTAGGTAATCAAATATTAACCTATGAGGAACTCTACACAGTCCTTACCCAAGTAGAGGCAGTGCTGAACAGTAGACCAATTAGTAGCATGTCATCTGACCCCTCGGATATGACCGCGTTGACTCCTGGTCATTTTCTTAATCTTGCGCCCTTGACCACAATTCCTGACCCAGACCTCACAGAGGTTCCCTTGAACCGCATTTCTCGGTGGCAACTTCTTCAAAGAATGCACAGAGATTTCTGGAATCGCTGGAAAAATGAATACCTACACACTTTGCAACAAAGGTCGAAATGGCACAAAAGTAACTTTTCTTCAGTAAACCCAGGAACTCTAGTCTTGGTTAAAGATGATAATTTGAAGCCTCTTGAATGGTCACTGGCACGAATTAGTGAGGTAATCTATGGGTCTGATGGAATACCAAGGGTGGCGATTGTAAAAACCGCTAAAGGAACCCTTAAGAGGCCTTTGGTAAAACTCTGTCCGTTGCCGGACCCCTTACACTGAAATTAATATTTCAGGGGGGTGGGAATGGTTTGTTCCCGCCTCTATTTCACTTTTGCAATTAGAAAATAGTTTTTGTTTTCACTTTTTTTATTATTTTCAGTTTTTTATTTTTACTTCTGCTTGCACTGCAAGTTTACTTAATTAATTTTACACTCGATAAGCTTTTAGTGTTTATCCCAATTTTTCTACAATTACCCTACATCCTTTGGGCCCTTTTTTCCTTGCTATCCCCTCTTTACCTTCCCGTAAAGCAGTGCGCGCTAGGCGAAAAGGACAAGAAGCGCGCGAACGTCCCCCCACTGCGCGGAGAAGTCGACCCATCGATCGACCGAAAAACAACGTCGACGAAAGGTATCGCCAATGCCACGTGCGAACCTAATCAATTTTACTGCATGTGAAAATTACAATTTCCTTTAAGAAAATTACGGATTATTCCAAGAAAAATTAGTGAAAGTGCCAAATCTATACGGATTTCCTCTTTTACCCGGTGTTCCCTAGCAGAATCAAAGGTAAGTCGAGTGTACTTTTTTTTCTTTGCGAATTTTCCTAATTTTTCATATAAAATTTTATATTCAAAAATATTATTTACAAGTGCTATACGGCACATCATTCATTATTGCCAATTACGGCAACAGACATCACCAAATAGTCGAGATATCCACGGGAGTAGGATTGACGGTTGTTGGAGAGTTTCCGAACCAGTTTCCCTCATTTTATACAGTCCACCCTTTGATTTCTTAATTTAGGACTGCCCACCTTGTCCACCCCGAACACTAAGTGATTGCTTGTGGCAAGAGTCTTGCGCAAAACGGCTTTAGCCAGAGTTTTTAATGCAGAGCAAAGAGAACAAGAAGTTTGACAAGTGTGTTCTGAAGATATTGCCGAGATTTTTAAATAGCTAAACCTCAAATTGATTAAAAATCGACAATAGAGTTAGTTGCATAAAATATAACTTATATGTACTACAGTGAAATTGCGAACGGATTTGATGGGATTTCCCTGTTAATACTATGCAGACAGTGGTGAAGAAATTTTGATGGGCATTTTAGGTTTAGTTATTATAGATTTAAAAAAAAAGAGGGAAGCAGAGAAAGAAGCATCCCAAGTATATACCAATGAGAAAAAGTAGAAGAGACATAAGAAAAAAAAATTTACGCACATATAGAATTTAAATGTGATCTAAATAAAGAATTGGATGGTGAGTTTAGATATTGACAAAGTTGAGTTTAGATAACTTTGATCAATATAGAGGAATTATGAAGTTAGACCAATTATTTTATAAGATACTGTGGAGATGCAGTACCGGAGGTGATGTGAAAAGTTGGTTGAGCTGATAATAAAGAAGTTGTTGCTAAAAGAGAGCAGTTTTAATGACCCGGGATCATTTGAGTTTTAAGGTAGCTGAGAGAAGGTCAGTTACGCTGATTTGGTAGCAGGCAGATGGTCAGCTACTGTGACAGAGATAGTCACGGAGAAGTTGTTGAAGACATCCAATGAATCAGTAGAACTTAAGCAGTTTTGAAATGGAAAATGTGCAACGACACAACATTTTGATGTACAAATCAAAATGCAGTTTTCAAAAAAGAGTTCTCTGAGAGTACTTCAGTGGCGCGATGCAAGATTTCTGCAAACTTAGAAAAGTGCGAGTAGTCAACAAAATGCCTTGGTAACAATAAAGCTAAAATAAAATGTGCGTAAAAGAACTAAAGAGAGTTCCTTCTTGTCTCGACCCATTGTGCCGTCACTTTTCTTTTACTAGACGTTAGTAAAAAAAATAAACCAATCGGACATCGGACTGGTCCACAATATATTAGAAGACAGACGACTTGAAATTTGAACCAGGAAAATACATTAATTGGGTCATAGCGTCTCGACGAAAAGAGAAGTCCTACGTTATAGTGAAGATGGTTAGACCGAGAACAGCAAACGGGGTTAGATGCAGTGTAGATGCCTAGACTGGGCAGAGTGTCTTACTTGCGGTCGGATTTTATTTATATTACTTGGTCTTGAAAATTGAAACACGTATCAAGTAAAATATTTTGTAGTGCGTCAACTTTATAGGTTGAGATGATATATTTTTTGTTTGCGGTGAATGCTCAAACTAGTGTGCAAGAAGATATTCAGGGTGCGTTTGTTATTACTGTCATGAGAAGTATTTTTTTCGATTTGGGTTATTAAGTGTTTAAATAGTGACAGCTATGAAACTAAGCCCTAGAGGAGCAAATGTTTTATAAATTATGTTATTGGGTTGTATTTGCTAAACTTTAGAGGACGTTGATTTATATTGCTTTCATGTAAACTATTTTAGGCCGCTAAAGATTAAAAATGTTCTAATTTAAATTTAACATTAGTTTAGGAAATATTATAGCAGTAAATCCTTTTAGTTCTGTATGTGTCAAACTAACCTTTAGTTTTAAGTTTAAAATGATAAATTTGAAAGAGTGCCGAGGCTAAGTAACTCAAAATTAATAAGAAAGGTTACGTAGAGTGCAATAAAAGAAAATAATAATTCAAAAGTAAAGTGGAAATTAAAAAAAATAAAAATAAGTGAATATAAAAGAAAAGTTTAACCTAATTACAAACGTGTTGGAATATGGTTAGAACGGGACGGTGTCAGATGTAGCTGCAGTTCGATATCTACATGAAAGATGAACCTGCAGATTCTATCCAACCACCTCTTTCCTGTAGAAAGCTACGAAAACTAAGAAGCAAATGAGGGTTAGACATAGGTATTATAAATGCAGATTAAGGATGTAAGTAGAATTTAAATTTAGAGAATGAAACTTTAGGTAATTTTTTTTTGGTAAATAGCTTACCCTCTAAGATCATACTAAAACCGATTAATGATTGTACGAAATTTTAATTTCAGCGTGGCATGTACCTTACCTTTAAGCACAACAGCACAAGACAAATATTATATTTTTGGAAATGGTAATAAATAAAATCTCAATTGTTGCCATTTGAGTAATTCGCAATCAAATAAATTGATTGTCGAGATTTTTTTTGTTTTGGTTGTGCAGATTAAAGGCTCCTTATAATAGGCCAAAGTCAAATAAAATAATTAAATATTCAGCTCTTTGGAAAGCCATAAATCGTTTCTGTCAACAGAAAGTTAGGGCCTCATAAAAGTGGGTCAAATTAAAGCGATTGTCGCACACTCCCAAGAGGCTTTAAAGTAGGTAGGCGTTAACAGACGTTCTTAGAAAACTGTATCAAATTACTAGGAATACTTAATAAAAATTATTGGTCTACAATAATAGTAGGTCAAAAGAAAATATAGGTTCACATAAAAATAAAGTCACAGAGATAATCGTAATATTTTCTTTAATGATATTCATATTTAGTTTTTTTTACAATTTTTACTTAATCTAACAATGCACAGCAATATCTCTTAACTTAATTTAAAATAAAGTGTCTATTATCTATCAAGGTAAATATTTATATAAACAATAACTACTTAAATTTATGTCACAATAAAAACTATGCTATATTAAAAAAAAATCTTCATCCAATGAAAAGTACATAAACCAGATGTAAGCTATTTAAGAGCTTACATTGGTCTTGTAAGAAGGGAGGAATGTAGGGGTCAGCTAACAGCTTAATTTTAAAAATCTACAATGGCAACTTAAATAATAATTTTACTTAAAGGTTGAACCGTAAATAAATTTCAATTATTTTTAACACTCACTATTGTACGATATTATATTAAAGTAACTCACGTTATTGTATTCAACCCATCACATCACTTAAACTTTGACTATAATCACTGACTAACACTTGACAACACCTTACTTGTAGAGACTGTGAGCTTAAATTAAATAAAAAAAGAATAGATCCTAGCCTTTTTATCAACTCTGTTCGATGATGAAATATCCGCCAAATCAAGGTTCTAAAGCCTCGAGACTAAATCGGCGCCAACGCTACCTAATTTTAATTAGGACAGCCAAACAAGGCAATGTTTGCATGGCTTTGCGCATTGCTAAAAATAAAAGCGGGCAGACCTCGAGGTTAATCCCACTAGGCCAAACTTTGATACTTTGTATGACCTTAAATGGTGTTAGAAACAGAAAATCACGAGCAGGAAATCTTGATGTTCTTCCCCACTTTAAGACTTGTTATAAAAGCGCGATCTGGATAGCAAAAGTAATCAATCGGATTAGTAATATCAATCGGAGTAGATAAATCGGAATAGATTAATCGGAGTAGATCAGTCGGAGTATTAATTTTAATCGGAGTCATGATCTCTGTAAAGATCAGTTCAAATCAGTCAAAAACTTAATATCATTCGTAATAAGTTATGATTTTTGAATCCAAACCAAAAAGTGAAAATAAGTAAATAAATAATAAAAGTGACTAAATGTGCCAAAGGTAACTGTAATGCCACAAAACAAAAAACTAAGTAGTGTTAAATATTAGTGGTGGCATTCTGGCTGTAATTATGGTGAGAGATTTATTTTGAACTTTAATCTATCGGTTGTTGCTTAAAATTCGTGGACTATGAAAATTGAATTTGAATCATTTTGTTTTACCATACAAACTTTTGCTCACAAGAGCGTTTTGCTAATATGTTAACTGATAGACTATGGTCAAAAAGAGTTTATTGAAAAATAGGAATTTAATGTTATACTTATAACTTTTGTGTGACTTGAATCAAAATAACGACATGCAATACTTTGGGATATGTACTATATTTTATTTATCAATATATAATAACTTGCTTTAATGAAAGTGTTTAATTTATATCAATAACACGGTTGCAAACAAAGCAATATACGCTAAAACGCTTACGCTAAAAAGATGGTAAAGATTTTGTAACTGCACCCGGGGAAACTTAGAAAAATATTCGCTCGGTTTTCACGAAACCCTGGGGCAGCTTCACACTCTCAATACAAATAAAGCAACTGGTCCGCTGATGACGTAAGCAGACACTGTTTGTCTCGCTGAGCAACGCTAACATAGAGTTAAATGGAAATAAGCAATCCTGTGTGTTTATAATCGTTGAAATCGACTGTGTAAATAGTTAGGTGATTCGCAGCCGCATAGATCACAGTTTTTTGTAACAATTTCGCTTTTAAAGATGTACAAACATTGAAATTGAATTTTCTGAGTTCTACGAAAAATATCCGTGCCTGTGGAATCCTAGAGCAGAGAAGTACAGCAAAAATGATGTGCTTTTGGGTGCCCTGAAAGCAATTATTGCAGAAATTGAATTAAACATGTCTCCAGAAGAATTGAAAATTAAAATAAAAAATTTAAGAACCACATATATCAGAGATATTATCTTTGTTTCTTCTTCTCTTTGTGTTAAAGGGCAATTCTTTAATTATTGCTTCACGCGCTATTTTAATTCCATTACGTAAAACACCTGTTTTACACAACATTTTCAACAAAGATGACCTATTTCTTTGTGACTTTAGTTGCATCGTCTAAATGGGGTAGCGATTCGACTTACCGCAAGACAAATCGAGGTTACTCGCCGCACGGCTAAAATCGACCCGTGTAAACACCCCTTAACTTAGCGAACCAAATTACACACACACAAATTTTTTTATTTACTTCTCTCAACTATTCAAGTTTTTAGTCAGCAAAAGTGCGATGTGTAAAATGAACGAGTCGTTAAATACCGAGATGAATTCCAAAACGTGCGCAACCGTTGATCTGTCACTTCTGCCAACCAATCAACTGAGAGATATTTCAGTATGGTTTTATACAGCAAAAACTTTAATAATTCCCAGTTCTTTTTGATGAAAATTCGTCGTTTTTGTGCTGTGAAAATGCCGGTGACGTGCAAGTTGTGTGACAAATTATTTAGTGCCCAATTTAATTTGAATAAACACTGTCATCGGGGTTCTACTGTATGTCTATGCTACGATAAACATTTTTTTTAAGATTTAGCGCATTTAAATTTGTCAATACTCCCATGGCAAAACAAAATAAAAGTGAATTGCATATAGAAGAAATACTGCATATACCTCAAAAAATATTAATCGCAGCACATAGATATTGTATATTTTTGACATCAAAAAGAAAAGACGAATGTTAAAATGCAAAAATATACAGGGTGTTCCCTCTCAAAAAATCGACTTTATTGTCACACCCTGTACAGTGTGCCAAATTCGTTGTTTTTTTGTGGTGTCAGGTATTTCTAAGGGAGAAAGAAAAAACTGAGCCCCCTTTGCGACGCTCAAATTTTAAGAGAAGCCTAAAGGTGAAAACTACATTTAGATATAGCAAGCCGTTTTTAAGCTACGGACTGTTTTTGTCTGCATTTTGCTTTTGTGTAAATAGCTTTCTTATAGATCTTTTCTTTTAAAATATTGCATAAAGTTGTTATTTTTCTTACAGAATAACTCTAAAACTCTCTCTAAAATTTCCTTTAAAATGATGTATCACACTCAATATTTTAATTTTTAATTTGTTTTTAATGTTTTCTTTATTTTTATTTTTTAATCACCGCTCTTTATTATTATTTTTTTATTTTTATAATTTTATAATATTAAAATATTTTTAACCCATTAAGCAAACTAAAATATGTGGTAAAAATTAAAAAAAAAACAAAAATATAAAGAAATCCCACTAATCCTATAAAGAAAAATTAATTTTATGTGATATCTCAAAAACTAAACGTGACAAATGAAATTTAATTTAACAGTTGAATTCCTCTTAAAAAAGTGTCTAAAGAATGTTTTCACAGAAATAAAAATATTAATAAATAAACACCCCTTCCCAAAATGCAGACTTTTTAAAAACACCCCGTAGTTTAAAAACGGCTTGCTATATCAAAATGCGATTTTCACCTTTAAGCTTCTTTTGAAATTTGAGTGTCGCAAAGGTTGATCAGGTCTTTTTAGCCCCTCTAGAAATACCCGAAACTCCCCAAAAACATCGAATTTGGGACACCCTGTACATGGTGACGGATAGAAAAAAATTATGTTGGCTTTTAAAGTTCATCATCATCATAGTTAACCAAAAAAAATCTACAATTTATTATAGCCCTTTATTTTCAATGATAAAGTTTTTGAGTGCTCCGGTTATAAAAAATCACCCGGTACCTACATAAAATCATACCTAAAAATTAGAATTGACCATTATTTTATACCTTGAATTTTTTATTATACGTTAAGCTCTTCGATCTCGCGCCAATCCCGGTATTCCCGCCAATAATTTAAATTAGACATTTTGACGTTAATTTTGTAGCATGCTCCTTTAATGGAATTCATCTCGGTATTTAACGACTCGTTAAAATGAAACCAACAAGTGTGTGTGCTTTCGAGCTACTACTGTCAAATGTGAACGTAAACAAAAATAACCAAACTTTTTCTGAACTAAAAATATATTTCTTGAGGAAATCTTTTTCATCCTTGTATAAAAAGTATCAATTCAGTTTTTTTTAAGTGATTGATTTCCCTTATGAACAATTCTGAAGATTTCTTCGACAGGTATGTAAAAATTTCGTTGAATGTCCTTGATCGTTTGAGGCTCGGTTTGAGGTTTGAGAGTGGGTTTATGCAAGAACCAAAGCAGGACAGGGTTCATTTTATGCTGCCTTATAGTTTTTTTCTGAAATTAATTGAAACTCAGTGTCACCAACAATTTTTGTAAAAAGTTCCCTGAATAAACTTTAAAATTTCCAAAATTTTTTTGCCAAATCATGCCTGTTCCATACTCTTCATAGTCGTTGGTTTAGTCATAGTTTTTGTCTTAACCCATATTCCTATTACTGTCACTTTTAGAAAAAAACAGTGGGACAGATAGATGGCTTAAGACTAACAAACGACTAAACCAATAACTATGATGAGTTTGAACAAAACTTTAATCTCTGAGAAGATGTGCTTTAGTCAGTTTTCCAAGGGGTGATCAGCTGAGCCAAATTTGTACACCATCCTACAGGACACGACAAAATCATGGTCCTGTAGTGTATTTCAGGGTCCTGTACAGTGTCCTGTGGAGTCCTGTATGGTCCTGTAGACAAAATTTCTACACCTACTGTGGGCACCTGATCACCCCTCAAAGTTTTTTTGAAAACTAAGCTTTTTATTTAAAAATTTATAAAATACTTTCTTATTTATAAACATTTAAATTAATGTATATAAAGTTATATGCTCATAATTTGCCATTAATTAAGGGGTGTGAAACTAGCAGCCAGTTGCCCGCAGCCAAAGTGTGAAGTTTCCCACAGCCAAATTATAAAATTGGCAGCTATACTATAATGCTAGCAGTCGGTTCTTCAAGCTGCCTAAGAGCAATTTACTCTAATTATTCTGTAAGCCTTCATTGTATTTTAATGAAAATCTTTAAAAAACATACTTTATCGAAAAAGTTACGCAATCAAACTTTGTCGGTACAATGGGGCCATCATAAGAAATCAAAAGTCCAAGCCGCATCTTAATGCATGCCGCTCAATATGGAGAAATGAATAATATTATGAAAATTAAAAAAAAAATTCAAAAATCACACTTAGCGACGGAGTTACGCGATCAAACTTTTTTGGTACCTACAACGAGGCAATCATAAGAAATCAGCTGTCCAAGCCGCATCTCCTTGCGCGCCGTTTAACATGGAGAAATGGATAATAGTATTAAAATTATAAAAAAATTCAAAAATCACACTTAGCCACAGAGTTACGCGATAAAACTTTGTTGGTACATTGAAGCCATCATAAGAATCAGCTGTCCAAGCCGCATCTCCTTGCGCGCCGTTTAACATGGAGAAATGGATAATAGTATGGAAATTAGAAAAAAATTCAAAAGTCACACTTAGCGACAGAGTTACGCGATCAAACTTAATCGACACAACGGGGAAATCATAAGAAATCAGCTGTCCAAGCCGCATCTCCTTGCGCGCCGTTTAACATGGAAAAATGGATAATAGTATGGAAATGATAAAAAAATTCAAAAATCACACTTAGCGACAGAGTTACGCGATCAAACTTTGTCGGTACATTGAAGCCATCATAAGAAATCAGCTGTCCAAGCCGCATCTCCTTGCGCGCCGTTTAACATGGAGAAATGGATAATAGTATGGAAATTAGAAAAAAATTCAAAAATCACACTTAGCGACAGAGTTACGCGATCAAACTTTGTCGGTACATTGAAGCCATCATAAGAAATTAGCTGTCCAAGCCGCATCTCCTTGCGCGCCGTTTAACATGGAGAAATGGATAATAGTATGGAAATTAGAAAAAAATTAAAAAATCACACTTAGTGACAGAGTTACGCGATCAAACTTTGACGGTACATTAAAGCCATCATAAGAAATCAGCTGTCCAAGCCGCATCTCCTTGCGCGCCGTTTAACATGGAGAAAAGGATAATAGTATGGAAATTAAAAAAAAAACAAAAATCACACTTAGGGACAGAGTTACGCGATCAAACTTTGTCGGTACAACGGGGCAATCATAGGAAATCAGCTGTCCAAGCCGCATCTCCTTGCGCGCCGTTTAACATGGAGAAATGGATAATAGTATGGAAATTAGAAAAAAATTCAAAAATCACACTTAGCGACAGAGTTACGCAATCAAACTTTGACGGTACATTAAAGCCATCATAAGAAATCAGCTGTCCAAGCCGCATCTCCTTGCGCGCCGTTTAACATGGAGAAATGTATAATAGTATGGAAATTAGAAAAAAATTTAAAAATCCCACTTAGCGACAGAGTTACGCGATCAAACTTTGTCGGTACATTGAAGCCATCATAAGAAATCAGCTGTCCAAGCCGCATCTCCTTGTGCGCCGTTTAACATGGAGAAATGGATAATAGTATGGAAATTAGAAAAAAATTCAAAAATCCCACTTAGCGACAGAGTTAAGCCATCAAACTTTGTCGGTACATTGAAGCCATCATAAGAAATCAGCTGTCCAAGCCGCGTCTCCTTGCGCGCCGTTTAACATGGAGAAATGGATAATAGTATGGAAATTTAAATACTTTTCGGAGAAAACCGTGAAGCAGTTTTTTTTGTTATAGGATAGAAGAAATAGAGCCGCATCAAAAATTGTTCAATGTAAAGAAAGTAAACTAGAACTTTTGAATTTTTTTCTAATTTCCATACTATTATCCATTTCTCCATGTTAAACGGCGCGCAAGGAGATGCGGCTTGGACAGCTGATTTCTTATCATGGCTTTAATGTACCGTCAAAGTTTGATTGCGTAACTCTGTCGCTAAGTGTGATTTTTGAATTTTTTTCTAATTTCCATACTATTATCCATTTCTCCATGTTAAACGGCGTGCAAGGAGATGCGGCTTGGACAGCTGATTTCTTATGATGACTTTAATGTACCGATAAAGTTTGATCGCGTAACTCTGTCGCTAAGTGTGATTTTTGAATTTTTTTCTAATTTCCATACTATTATCAATTTCTCCATGTTAAACGGCGCGCAAGGAGATGCGGCTTGGACAGCTGATTTCTTATGATGGCTTCAATGTACCGACAAAGTTTGATCGCGTAACTCTGTCGCTAAGTGTGATTTTTGAATTTTTTTCTAATTTCCATACTATTATTCATTTCTCCATGTTAGACGGCGCGCAAGGAGATGCGGCTTGGAAAGCTGATTTCTTATCATGGCTTTAATGTACCGGCAAATTTTGATTGCGTAACTCTGTCGCTAAGTGTGATTTTTGAATTTTTTTCTAATTTCCATACTATTATCCATTTCTCCATGTTAGACGGCGCGCAAGGAGATGTAGCTTGGACCGCTGATTTCTTATGATTGCCCCGTTGTACCGATAGAGTTTGATCTCGTAACTCCGTCGCTAAGTGTGACTTTTGAATTTTTTTCTAATTTCCATACTATTGTCCATATCTCCATGTTAAACGGCGCGCAAGGAGATGCGGCTTGGACAGCTGATTTCTTATCATAGCTTTAATGTACCGTCAAAGTTTGATTGCGTAACTCTGTCGCTAAGTGTGATTTTTGAATTTTTTTCTAATTTCCATACTATTCTTTGTTTGAAACTCGTAGACAATGATTGTGTAGAAATAAAATTTCGGACTTCCATTGTCTTTATTTATTTTAAAACACGACGTTTCGGTTAGTAAGTATCTCTAACCGTTATCAAGTGTAAACTGTTTACACTTGATAACGGTTAGAGATACTTACTAATCGAAACGTCGTGTTTTAAAATAAATAAAGACAATGGAAGTCCGAAATTTTATTTTTCCATACTATTATCTATTTCTCCATGTTAAACGGCGCGCAAGGAGATGCGGCTTGGACAGCTGATTTCTTATGATGGCTTCAATGTACCGACAAAGTTTGATCGCGTAACTCTGTCGCTAAGTGTGACTTTTGAATTTTTTTCTAATTTCCATACTATTATCCATTTCTCCATGTTAAACGGCGCGCAAGGAGATGCGGCTTGGACCGCTGATTTCTTATGATGGCTTCAATGTACCGACAATGTTTGATCGCGTAACTCTGTCGCTAAGTGTGATTTTTGAATTTTTTTCTAATTTCCATACTATTATCCATTTCTCCATGTTAAACGGCGCGCAAGGAGATGCGGCTTGGACCGCTGATTTCTTATGATTGCCCCGTTCTACCGATAAAGTTTGATCGCGTAACTCTGTCGCTAAGTGTGATTTTTGAATTTTTTTCTAATTTCCATACTATTATCCATTTCTCCATGTTAAACGGCGCGCAAGGAGATGCGGCTTGGACCGCTGATTTCTTATGATGGCTTCAATGTACCGACAAAGTTTGATCGCGTAACTCTGTCGCTAGGTGTGATGTTTTATTTTTTTATTTTCATACTATTAGCCATTTCTCCATATTGAGCGGCATGCTACGAGATGCGGCTTGGACTTTTGATTTCTTATGATGGCCCCATTGTACTGCCAAAGTTTAATTGCGTAACTTTTTCAACAAAGTATGTTTTTTAAAGATTCATTCATTAAAACACAATGAAGCCGTACAGAACAATAATTAGAGTAAATAGCCCTTAGGCAGCTTGAAGAATTGACTGCTAGCTTTATATTTGGCTGCTAAATTCACACTTTGGCTGCGGGAAACTGGCTGCTAACTTCACACTTTGGCTGCGGGCAACTGGCTGATAACTTCACACTTTGGCTGCGGGCAACTGGCTGCTAGTTTCACACAGATCATTAATTATCTGTAAATAAATTTGTTGTGAAAACAAAGAATTTGTTGTCTATTTTTTAAAAAAATGGTGTTCTGCTAACTTTATACAAAGACAGTTTTTGGATCTTAGAGGTCAACAATCAAATTTTGCCATTTCAATTTAAAAAATACTAAAAATAAATAATAATAATAATAATGATTGTGTTACAGACAACTTTGAGTTTGAAGTTTAGTACCTACCTACTATATATTATATAAATTAAGCTTGTGCAACATTATAAATACTTAGGGTTAGTTTTAGATAGTACTTTTTTTATTAATAAAAATTTTAAGTATATTTGTATTAAAATTAGGAAAAAATTATACTTTTTCTGTAGAATAAGCTACAACTATTACTTTTTTTTTTAGAATAAGCTACATTTATTACCTCTCTGAGTAATCAAAAATTACTATATATATATAACTCAATTGTACAGCCCCACATTGACTATTGCTCTACCAGTATTTAAAATTGAGGCATGATGTAAATAAAAAATTATATAGAAATGCAATGATTTTTATAATAATAATACATTTATTTGCAATTAAACTGTTTACAATCCACTATACTTAACAATAAAAAAATTATTAAAATAAATTGCAAAAAGGACTGGAAGGCGATTAAATTGATCTAAGTCCAGCCTCTATATTTAAATGGAAGTCCAAAATTTTCTTTGTGTATTAAGATACTTTAACTTTCGAAGAACTAATAGAGAAAAACTATACTAACATAAACAAAGATACATCTAAAAGAATTAAAACTTATATTAGAACTTATTTTCTAAGTACTCCTCAATGCTGTAGGATTCTATTTTTAAAATTAGATCAAATATTTTCTTTTTAGATTCCGTCATGCTGTTTTCTGTTTTATGTTTTGAGGCAATTTGTTAACAAAATTCATGCATGCATATGTGAGAAGTTTTTCTGTCAAAGTTAGTCTATGGCTTGGTAACTGATAGTTTGTATGTCTGGTGTTGTGTGAGTTGTCACTCACAAACTATAAATTTATCTTTATGTCTAAAGAGAAACATTCGAGACTCATACACATACAAGTTCAAGTTCATTTATTTCAAATGCTTAACCAACTTGGTTCGCGGCAAACGGTTTGGTGTTAAATACAACAAAAACACAAAATGTTACTTTTTCATTAAAAAACATGCCAAAAGATGATAATGAACCAGTAAAATATTTAGGAGTTCTTCTTGACCGCAAGCTGCTGTGGAGGAGCCACATTCAATCTGTTTGCAAAAAACTAAATATTAATGTGTTTGTTTTGAGAAACTTGGCTAATTGTGTCACAGAAAGGGTACTTAGACAAGCCTATTTTGCTCTGTGCCAGAGTAGAATTGAATATGCTCTAATGGTTTGGGGTCATGCAGCTGGGGCTACCGAGGTGTTCAGGGTTCAAAGAAGGGCGGTAAGGGTGATGGGTGGTCTAAAGTATAGAGAGGATTGTAGAGATGCATTCAGAAATCAAAAAATTTTAACGTTTCCCTCACTCTATATTTTTCACTGCCTTTGCTATATGAAGTCTAATTTGAACTTATATGAAACACACATCAATACTCATAATTATAATACGCGAGGTAAAAATAATGTAAGATCAATCTATAATAGATGATGCCAAAATTCAACAAAGTACTGGTGTGTCCGTTTTCTGAATGTGCTTCCTCAAACAATAAGAAATTTACAACTAAAATCATTTAAAGTCAAAGTAAAACAAATATTGCTCCAGAATGCCTTCTACTCGTTTGAAGAATTTTTAAATCATAAATTTGAAACTTGAATGTTTAGTGTTATTTGAATGTTAAGTGTACTGTTAGGATTTCAATTTAAACAAATTTTACCACTATTTTATTACTTACTATTTAGAGAGATAAAGAAAAAAAACTGACTTGTGTAAACATTGTTATATGTAAAACACCAATAAATTTTTACTATTTACTATTGACTATTTTACTATTAAATAATTTACAATACATTTGACTATCATCCCCGAACCGAACCGAACCCCCCCCCCCCCCCAAGTGACTTGTTGGGATGCTAGTTTTTGTCAAAAATCTTAATTTTAACATAGGTAACAATAACAATATTATCACAGTCAAAAATCACAAGTAATAGTAGTTATAGAGAATTAATAGTAATAGAGAAATAGAGGATATAATCACTACAAAGTTTTAGGTTAACCGAGTCTGAACCGAGCCAGAATCCAATCCACTGTTCTCTGACAAACATACATGCTCACACACACATACCTACCATGCCATACATAGTTTTTATTTTTAAAAATCATCGGCATGTGAATGTGGAAGCAATTCAGCTTCTAGACAATACTATGCTAGTTCGACGACTAAAAAGAGTGAAGCCGTTTGAGCTAGTAAACTAAGTGAATTACACATAAAACAAAATAATGCTATAAACACAACACAATTGTGAGTTACAGACTAAACAAAGCGGGGAGAACTGTTGAGTGAACCCTAAGTTTAAATCTGACTTTTCTAGTAAATTAAGTTAAAACACAATTGCTAATTAGTCTTACTGACTAGATTGTAATAAAAAAAAAAAACACAGTGTGTTTGACAAATAAAAAAAAAAAAAATTTTTACAAAATATTTAGTTTATCTATAATGTCAGAAGAGCAATTTTTTATCCAGTTTGTAATTTGATTATTAAATGTTTTTTTGTTACTCATTGATTTTTGGTATCATGTTAAAGACATGAGGCCCAACAAATGCAATGTATCGCTGGCAAGACCTGTAATCAACTCTGGATACAACCAAGTTTCGATTTGTTACAGACCTTGTTGTAATATTATGATTTATCCTTGTTTTGTACTTATCATTGTTATACATGTACTTTGCAATATTTTTTATGTATAGTCCACATCCAAAATATTGAGATCTCTGAATTTAGTCTGACATGACTCAGACCAAGTCATACCAAGTAGTAAATGCACTGCCCATTTTTTGAGTTTTGAAAATTAGGTTTTTAGTCTCACTCAAAATTATCCCAAATCAAAGATGTGACTGAAAGTTTGCAAAATATATTATTCTTAAATAGTTTAAATCTAAGTACTTCCTCATAATGTGCAAAGAATTGCAAGCTTTATTTAATTTCTTATTTAATTCTTGTATATGTAATGTCCAGTCAAGATTTTGGTTTACATACATTCCTAAAAACTTTGATGTATCTTTTAAGTTTACTTCAGTCGAATTTAAGTTTATATTTTTAGGATAATTTTTATTGCACTGTTGTGCTATTGCTGTCTGTAAGTCTGTTAGCTTATTTTTTGAACACCAGTGTTCTGCATTTCTTGAAGCAGTTGCTGAAGCATCTATCAGACCTAAAAGATCCTCAGAGGTCACATGGGCATTCAAGTGGTCTGCATAATTTACAAGACTAGTACTCTCATTGTTTATTTCACCTGAAAAGTCATTTTTGTAGAAAACAAACAATAAAGGACCCAAAACACTCCTGTGGGGAATTCCTCTCAGGTTACGTGCAGGGTCAGAAATAAGTTTTTTCCCATCCTTTTCTACTACAACTGCTTGTTCTCTTCCAGTTAAAAACGTTTTTATCCAATCTGGTGCCTTCCAATCACTTAATCAAATGCCTTGCTAAAGTTTAAGAACAGATCCATAGAAAACTTTCTATTTTCCAAGTTTTTCACTATCTTCTCTAGAAAGACATACACCGCAGTTTTAATACTTTTCCCTTTTAGATATCCATGCTGGGAGTCATTAATTAATTTATTATTTTTTTAAAAATTCCAGTAATCTAGAATACATAACATGCTCAAAAATTTTGGAAAAAGAGGAAGTAAGACTAATTGGTTTGTAGTTATTTAGATCTGTTGGATCATCCTTTTTATAAAGAGGTTTCACCAAGGAGGACTTAAGACCCTCTGGGAAGATTCCTGTTTTGTACAAATTATTAATGATGTAAGTTAAAGGTTCAGCTGATTGAAAGTTGTAGTGTTTTATAACATTATTTGAGATCTCAACAAAGCCTGCACTGTATTTATTTTTTAGGTTTTTAATTATGTTTATAGTTTCAATAACTGAAATGGTTTTTAGGAGTATTGTTGAGGTGCTTGAAGGTATTCTTGATGAGAAAGGAATATTAGGTAATTTTTCTAACTTTTCAGTTACAGAATTTATTGTCAGATTATTAAACTGGTTTGCTATATGTAAAGGTTCCCCCTGTAGTTGAAATTGTGATTTACCATCTATTGACCCTTTAATTTCTCTAATAATCTGCCATACAGACTGATTTGTTATAGCTATTTTCCATTCTTTGCGCATAATGATGTTTTCTTGTTTCAGATAATAATTTGTTATATTTGTTTTTACTTTCACGGTACAGATCAATATAATTTTCATTAGTTTCGTTTAATGTAAATAGTATATCTAATTCATTTTGTCCCTTTATTATTTCTGGAGAAACATATTTATTTTTAATTACTTTACCCTCTCTCTCATAAAAGGTTTTTTAAGGATGATGATGAAGATGTTTATTAAGCCAAAGAAGAAATTACAACAAATCTTATATTAGGTATTTTATAGCTTTTTGTTAATCACATAATGTAAATCACAGATTTTTATATAAATTACAACACAAACAGAAAAAAAAAACAAAGAAAAAAGGTTATGTTTTTCTTTTTTTTTAGGAGCATTTAATTTGCGTAAACTGCTGTACCATCTTTTCTTGCAACATTTCAGCCCACATTTGACCTATCTACAACTCTACGTCGGAATGAGCTACGAAACTCAAACTATGCATAGTGGTAGATCTTCATTAAGTTAACAACCCCTCCAAGTTTCATGGACTTCCATAAAGTAGTTACGAAATTTCAAAAAAACGTCGAACTTGCCACTCACTCACTGACTCACTCATGTATAGATCATCAAAATTTTACTGTACTTCCAGACATGCTACAATGCTGAAATTTGGCAGACTGATAGAAATTATGACCAAACCCTTGGAAAAAATGTAAAAAGCCTTAAAAATCTAATTGATTCCCCTCCCCTATACATGTAAAGTTATGTAAAATTAGCAGCAGAAGCGCTAGAGAGCTGAGCTTTGGAAACCCGAAGGAGCTATGATAAAACTATAAAAAAAAATTAAAAAGCCCAAAATTTTAATTAATTTTCCTCCCCTATAATAAATGTAAAGTTATGTAAAAGTAACATGGCAGCTTTGGCAGTGATAGGAAATATGATAAAACTATAGAAAAATATTTAAAAACACCAAAATTTTAATTTGCTTCCCTCCCCTATAAATATAAAGTTATGTAAGAGTAACATTGCCCATTTCCAGAAACGTTAGAAAGCTGAGCTTTGGAAGGCCTTTGGGAACTATGACAAAACTATAAAAAAATTTAAAAAGCCCAAGATTTTAATTAACTTTCCTCCCCTATAATAAATGTAAAGTTATGTAAAAGTAACATCGCTCACTGCCAGAAACTCTAGAGAGCTGAGCTGTAGAAGACTCATGGGAACAAATGATAAAACTACAGAACAAGAAATTAAAACACCAACATTTTAATTTACTTCCCTCCCCTATAAAGGTAAAGTTATGTAAAAGTAACATTGCCCACTTCCAGGATCGCTAGAGAGCTGAGCTTTAGAAGGCTGATAGGAACTATGATAAAAGAATAGGAAAAAATTCAAGTTTTAAAATTTTTAATAAGGCATTGCAAAAGTTTTAAATAATATTCCGCATATTTTACTACTTTAAAACTTAAATATTATCCAAATCCTTTAAAAAAAAAGTGAAATCGTAACAAAACCATTTCATGCAAAAAAAGTCAAGTACGCGAAAGTACTATCCTGTAAAAAGAATTGAGATAACAGTAAAGCCAAGTTCTCCAATACAAATTTCATTTCTTACTAGTTTGGAAATGTTTTTCTAAACTTGGCTATTACGGCTGCAAATGACTATTAAGCACAGTGCTAAATTGAACGTATAGAAGTTTGGGTCCAATAGCAAAGGTTAAAAAAACATTTCCAAACTAGTAAGAACCTTTAATTTTAAAATTTGTATTGGAGAACTTGGCATTACTTTTATCTCAATTCTTTTTGCGGAATATTACTTTCGCGTACTTGGCTTTTTTTTACATGAAATGATTCTTGAGTAAGACTTTTGAGAAAATTGTTTTATTGAAGATACCTTAATATTAATAGGCAGAGACATACCCTCAAACAATAAAGATCTTTTTCCTTTTAAAAAATAAATAAAAGGCACATCAATATTTTTGTAAGAACGAGTGATATGATCCTGCACCTCAGCCCTTGTTTTGAATTCTATAATTGAATATTTTTGAGTTCGAATTATTCCATGTATATATGTACAAATTTGATTTTTATAAATTTGATTCAATAATAATTCTTAAGGGCTTTAGATGCCTATTTGTGGTAGGATACCAGGCTTCTGTCACGTATTGCAAATGACTATGTACTTGTGAAAAATATATAGGTCTGATAAGATGTCTTACTCCTCAACACGCCAACAACACCTGCTATTTTTTGATGGATATTTTTAATATGGTTTTCAAAATTTAATTTATGATCTATCAAGATACTGAGGTATTTCACTACTTCACTGTGTCTCAATAAACTACTATCAATCACCAAAGGATCAGTCTCTATCTGACTATTTGATATGACCATATAGCAGGACTATATTTACTGTCAATTTGTGCTCATTAAGCCATTTTTGAATAAGCTTAATATCAGCAATTATAGATTATTATTACAATATCGGTCAAAAAGAGGCATCAAAATAGCCATAAAGCACTCCACGGGTTATTTACATTAATTTCTTCAATCTGAAAGACATCTGCCCAACTTTGTTGTCTAAGTGCATGTTTAAACATGTCTTTACTAAAATTAGAAAATGTTCGTTTTAAATATTCAGTCCAATTATGCCTAAAATTGTCACCTGTTACTTGAAATGTCAACATTGTCCAATGTATGAGCGTTAAAAATCTATGACTAAACAATATATATATTATCAATGCAGCTTTTTTACTTCTTGAGATCCTTGTTGCCTCTAAAACAGACGGAAGAATAGAAAAAGAATATAGCATATCTAGAAATTCAATTCAAGCCATCTTTCTGCAACAAATCTATGTTGAAATCGCCTGCTAAAAAAATATTACATTTTTCATTAAAAATTCTACACAAACAGTTTCAAATATTTTTAAAAATCTTTTTTTATCATTACTTACTAAATTTGGTATTCTGTATATCCTTAAAATTCAAGTTCAATCGCCGAGCACTCACAATATCTCTTGCACAGACATATTACATATTTTACATAAAGAAAGAGTTGTCTCTCATTGTTTCTGAAATTGTTGTGTTAGCCTAAACCTAAAAAGTGATAAAATTTTAAATGTGATAAATTATTTTAAATGTCTTATATATTGTTTGTTTTTTTAGTATATTTTAAGGGTATTCTTTTTCTTGCTTAGTTTTTTAAGTACCTAGTTTTTTTATAAACTTAGTTTTGTTTTATAGGTTAAAATCATTGAGGTGGAAAATGTCACTTTTCAAAAGTTTGACTTTGCTTTACAAAATATTTTTTACGCTTAAATGTTGGATAAACCGGGGAGAGCATAGAATGGTACTAAATGGTAACTAAAAGTAATACTAAACTTTCTTTAAAATTACTTTAATTCCATTAATTTAGTAAAATTTGATATGGATTGTGATAATTAGTAAGAGAAAGTATCCAGTGTGTTTAGATGTAATTTTTGGTGTAAATTTTTGCTGCTAATTTTAGAAACACTTTATTTTTGTCTCAAAAATTTAAGATATTTTCAAGTTCTAAATTATTTATTTTAGTTATTTGACTTTAATGGCAAATTGTTTCAATGTTTATATAATTTCCAAAATATGCAATGTTTTTTTTTAACTGTATATTTATTAGCATTCCCCAAATGACTATTTTGTGCCCAAAATAATAAAAGTGAATATTTTGCCCTTTTATTATATATTATATATATATATATATTATATATTATATATTATATATTATATATTATATATTATATATTATATATTATATATTATATATTATATATTATATATTATATATTATATATTATATATTATATATTATATATTATATATTATATATTATATATTATATATTATATATTATATATTATATATTATATATTATATATTATATATTATATATTATATATTATATATTATATATTATATATTATATATTATATATTATATATTATATATTATATATTATATATTATATATTATATATTATATATTATATATTATATATTATATATTATATATTATATATTATATATTATATATTATATATTATATATTATATATTATATATTATATATTATATATTATATATTATATATTATATATTATATATTATATATTATATATTATATATTATATATTATATATTATATATTATATATTATATATTATATATTATATATTATATATTATATATTATATATTATATATTATATATTATATATTATATATTATATATTATATATTATATATTATATATTATATATTATATATTATATATTATATTTTATATATTATATATTATATATTATATATTATATATTATATATTATATATTACATATTATATATTATTTATTATATAAACATATAAACATTTCAAAAATATTGAAATTCTCAAAAATAAAAAAATATTAACAAACGTGAAATTTCATACCCGTGAATTTAAAAATCAAACAAATTAGCCATGAAACTTGTTTGATTTATAAAAAAATATATTTTTTCAAAAATTAAAAAAGAAATAAAATTTCTAAATGTAAAAAAGTATATATTTAAAATATTTTTAAAATTGAAATTTTTATAAATTAACTTGTGTCTCACTTTTATACATATTTTTTATTGAAGTTAATCTGATATGTAGAAGTTTGTCAAAATTGAATTCCTATATTTATGACAAACTTACAAGTAAAGTTAAATAAACGCTTGTGATAAAATAAGGCGTATTTACGTTTGTCATAACCGAGAACGTTCCCGAAATCACCGTTCCCAAAATGACGTTTCCGCCATTATTATCTTTGATTTTTTGTGTTATAATGTAAAAGAAAATATTTGTAAGGTTGTGTTATAGCCGCCTGGATTTTTGATTATAACTATGACAAAAATCTATAGTTTTAACCCATAACCACATTCTACAATGGCATTTCACAAATGATGCTGAATGGATGTACGGTACTTATATATCAAAATAAAATTTGCTTACCGCTTCAATTTAATATTTAATACAAAAAATCAACTCAGCGTTGACAGCCTGTTCGAAGTTGCGATGGGAAGACCTAGTACAGCACCATGTGACACTTTCAATAAAAAATATTTTAATATTTTATGTATCTATTGACCCCAAACGATGAGTCTCAGTGGTCAGACAACTTTAGTAATAAGCAAAATTAACGTTTACTTAAAATTTGAAATCATGTAGGAATTCATAAACCTTACTGATTCTAATTGGACTTTAAAATATAGATTGTTAAATTTAATTGATTTTAATATGTTTTGTGCCTATTTGAACTTCCCCTATTGAGTAATGGACGCGTTTCCGAAATGATTTTTCGGGTATAAAGAGAACAAAATTGACTCAGGGATGTATTAAATTAAGATGATTGTGAAAGGTGGAGATGAGTTTTAAGTATAACAATCTGAATTCATATATATAATCCATTTATTCAGCAAAAAGCTAGTTTACAAAAGTAAATTATACAAAATGATCTCTCTATGATAATGCTACCAACAAAGAAAAGTTTTATAACAATCAAAAGAACCTAAATATATAAAATCAAAAATAAATAAGAAAATTCCTCAAAACAGTTAATAAAAGTTATAAAAAACAATAAAATACAGTCAGTTGGTAGAAAATGTAAAACACATATTAAAATCGTTTCAACAAAATGGAACTAATTATTAGAGATAAAAATAAAAGACCAAAGAAAATTTCACAAAACAGTTAATAAAAGTTCTAATGTAAATAAAATTAAATAAATAAGATTAAGACTTAAATTTATAAAAACGATAAATTAAAAAAAATTGAAAACAATCAGTTGTTAAAAAATATAAAACAAACCCATATTATATACTATATAAGTCGATCGAACAAAACAATAAAGACTGATGGATCTGATACCTTTCTAATTAGCCTATTAGCACACAAGTGAACTCCATGATAATATCAGCCTTGAAAGCAGTTTTTTGTAAATATCAGGAATGAAAGCACCTACGAAGTTTGTGGTTATAACACAAATTATTGATAAAAATGTGAACCTCCGTTAAAAAGTTAGCATTTTTAAAAATTGTCAAGCTGTCATTAGCATTAATGGATTTTGACTAAAATCTAATCAGCTCGTTACAGTGTCTAACACTATTTTACCTGAAAGTTTTATGAAAATCGTTTCAGCGGTTTAGGAGCTATCGTATTACGGATAGACATTATAAAAATAAATACTTTAATTAAAAAAAAAATTAATAATTAAAACACCCTAACTGCTAAATTTACTTGTAACTACTAGTCGCAGTTGGGTACATAATTGATAGGTATACCTATACACAATAGTTTAGCATCGTAGCAATCACACGTGTTTTCAAGCAGCTCCAAGTAAATAAACAAAATTAGCAGTAAAAAGTAAGTGAAATTTTTAAAAATTTTGCACGATACACGACATACATCATATTTCCACACACAAGAAAATTGAAGCACCAAGCATACAGAAAAGTACCGTAAAAGGGTAAAAACATCCCTGAATTCCACAAGGTGAAACTGCCATAAGGTCGAAATTCGCTTCAAACGAAGAAATATACTTTCACCGACGGTCAAATTAGTCGCAAAGATTATACCTTATTATGGATCAACTCCCACCCGAACAAGTAACACTATATAATCTTTTGCTAGGGGCAATCCAACAACAAACCGTAGAGCTATAGGGTGAATTTATTAATGCTCACAGCCCTCTAAAAGAAAAGTTAGAAGAAGCTAAGCAGGAGATAACTAAATTAAAAACTCGATGCCTTAATTTGGAAAGAAGAAGCAGAAAAAATATTATTGTAGCATTTTATTTTAAACCTAAGGAAGACAAAAACATACTACAAGAGATACTCTCCATCCTAAACCAGGTTCTGAAAACAGACATTAAACAAACAGATATAAATAATTACTATAAAATTGGGATAACGAAGGAGCTAGCCTATCCTGCTAGAATTTGTTTCCTTTTTAAAAAAGAAGAGTTTATTTAAAAATCCCGCCAACTTACAAAAACTGAAACAACATAATATTAGTATCTCTAACGATTTCGGTCCCGAAGATCGGAAAGAATTGAAAACACTTAAATTTCACCTAAAGAAGGCGAAGGCACAAAATCACAACGCATAAATTAGAGGTTTGAAACTTATAATAAACCACACAGCGTACACGTCTGAGCAACTCAAAAAAATAGAAAAAGAAGCAGGAAGCGATACAGAGGAAAGCAAACAAGAGGAAGAAGTCGTAAAAAAGCAAGTACAAAATAAAGCTACATTGAAAAACGCTAATCCAAGTCAAATCCTAAAAAATACACAGCACAGCAACCTTTGGCGGAAAAACCCACAAACTTTATACAGCAGAAACGGAAGCTTACGAAATATGTTTATAGCCCACCTGCAACAAGAATTAGCGCCAAATAAAATTTTTACCAAGTCCAGCATTCAGTCATACAGCGAACCTGCCTACTGATCTCGATATTCAACTCTTATCAATCTACTTTTTATATTCACAGACTTTCGTGTGAAATTTATTTTAATACAAACTTATTTATATTTAAAAATAGTGAGTAGTTTCATTAATTTAGGTTTTCCTTGTCCGTTAAATTAAATAGACTAGGAATTTTGGGTGACATATTTTTTTGTTTTGTATATTTGATTTATTTATTATAATCAGTACTTTTATTGGTTATTTCTTGGGCTTGAATTTAAATAAAATAAAAAATTGGTTTAAAATGGATAACTACATAGATTAGATTTTGATAATTTTAAACCAATAACTAAGGTCGCAAGTAACATAAGTACTGCAAATGAATATTTACATACAGGGGCTTTCCATTTTCCATACAAATATTTGCAGCTTACAGAAAAATTATGACCAACTTGAACTAACCCTGAATCAGATGGAACCATTCAACAGTATAATATTAACGGAAACTAGAATCCTACAAAATCCACTGTTTTTCAATATAGACAATTACTCTATAATATACAACAAAGGAAATTTTAATCAAAACGATGGAGTGATTATATATATTAAAAAACACTTTAACTTTACATCAGAAATAAAACAAATTGCAGGATTAAACTGTATAAGAATAGGAACAAAAATAAATGAACACACCGTTGGAATTACTGCAATACATCGATTACAGGACATAAACAAAGACCTTTTTATTCAGGAACTAGAATTGTATCTATCAAGACACGCAAACAAAGACATTGAAATAGTTGCTGGTGATATTAATATAAACCTTTTGGAGAACAGTGAGCAGTCCAATAATTACTTAGTGTCATTACGAGCAAATGGCTTTAAGTCACACATAAATGAATATACCCGCGAAACAACAGAAACTAAGACTTGTACTAAACTATTCAACTTGTGCTGCACTCCAAAATCACAGATCATTATCCGACACTTCTAAAAATACCCATAGAGAACATAAAGAAAGATAAAAAGCCGAACGTTCAAAAAACATATCTCAATTACAATATTTTTAAAAGAAAAATGTTACAAAATCACTATAAAGAAATTCTTAACAGTCAAGATATTGATTTTTGCACAAATAAACTAACAGAATGGATACAGTCAGTAACCACACAGCCGACATATACAAAAGTAAATAAGTTTAAAAGTAACAAAAAACCTAGGATAATAAAATAAATAATTGAATTAATGAAAAATAGAGACAAACTATATCACAGATACAAACAAAATAATAATATAAGAATATACGAACAATATAAACAACAGAGAAATGTGCTGACTAAAATATTAAAAGATGCCAAACAAAAACATTACAAAAATATAATAAAAAATAACAAAAGCAACAACAAAAAAATGTGGCAAACGATAAACGACTATAACAATAAATTTTAAACAACAGATAAAAAACCCCAAAAGAAATTATTAGTAAAGATGGTGAACTAGTCAAAGACGCTAAAAATATTGCAAACATCTTTATTGATCATTATACGTCATTCGGAGATAAAATGGCCAAACAAATAATAGATAAAAGCACTGCAACAAACAACACTCCCAATTATTACTTACCGAACTCCATCTACTTAAAACCTATCACCAACTCAGAAGTTCTCAAGATAATTAAATCGCTTAAAAATGACACCGCCCCAGGTATAGACAAGATCACAGTCAAATTACTAAAAGAAGCATCCACAGAATTGATTGAGTTAATAAAATATATTTTAAATTTATCATTTTCTACAGGTAAGTGTCCTAGACTATTCAAAAGAGCAATCATCAAACCTATATATAAAAAAGGACAAACTTATATGGCAGAAAATTACCGACCAAGTTTAATCTCAAACCTGGCAAATATCTTTGAAAAAGCGCTAATTTTTTTTTTTCTGTTTGTGTTCATATCTGTGATTTACATTATGTGATAAACAAAAAGCTATAAAAATAGATTTATTTTGGATCCAATATTTAAGTAAAGTATTTAGTGGATAGGCCTAATATAAGATTTGTTGTAATTTCTTCTTTGGCTTAAATTGTTAGTTTTATCACAAAATACAATATTTTGTCACCGCCACAATTTGGTTTTCGCAAAATTACATCTACGAATGATGCAATAGCTTATTTAACAAAAGAGATATACCAAACCATTGACGATTCGAAAAAAAGTGCAGTCTTCATAGATTTAGCAAAGGCTTTTGACACGGTTTGCCACAAAAAACTGTTGCAAAAGCTCAAAGATATCGGAATTAGAGGTACGGCACCTAAACTCATACCTTAATCAAAGGACCAAAGTTGTACAAATAGAAAACAAAATAAGTGAAGAAAAAGTAGTAAACTTTGGAGTTCCACAAGGAACGATTATTGCGATTATTCCACAAGGAACGATTATTGCTCTTTATCATATACATTAATGGATTGTTTGAAGTGGCAAAATTGGTGCTTTTGCTGATGTCACCGTGTATTATGTAAAAGGGGACACCTGGGAAGAAATTGAACAAAACATTAAAAGTGACCTAAAAAAAAATTATCCACTGGTTCGACGCAAACCTTCTAACGATAAACCCTGAAGCTATGTAACAGACCTTCCAACAAGCACGCAAATAACCATTCCATTGGAATTCAGAAACGAGCATATTACAATAAACAGCAAAATAGTTAGGAATACAGATATCACATTTAAAATGGGACATACAAAGTCAGGCTTGCAGACAAAAGTTACGATCTCTTTTATACCTATTTAAACAAATTTCAAAAATAGTTAATTTAAAAACGGCAAAAACGGTGTACTTTGGACTGGTGCAATCAATCTTGCAATACGGCGTAATAGCTTGGGGTGGTGCATATAACAATATACTTAAAACACTAGAAATTGTACAAAAAAGGATCCTCAAAATAATATGTAACAGGTCGGATGAGTTATTTAAATACATAAACGTTTTGCAAATTAAACAGCTTTACTATAAAAGCTCAGTCAGTTATGTCGTAAAAAGTAATCTTATCAATCAACCTCCACACCACACTTATCCAACTAGATTTAATAGTTCCTCCAAGAATGCACAAATCCAAAGGTCAATGTTCATTTATGTACACTGGTCATAAAGTCCTTAATTATTTACCACAAGAAATAAAAAACTGCATAACTCAAAAATGCTTCAAAAAAAATTAATTAAGTGGTTTATAGATAATAACTTTAAAATTTAGCATCTATCATACTAAGAATAGATGTTGAAAAATACAGATAATTAATATATATATATATATATATATATATATATATATATATATATATATATTTAAAATAAAAAATAGTACCTAATAGTTTCGGTTTTTCCTTTCACTTTGAATTAATTAAATTCAAGCCAAATATTTTAAAGTATTTTTAATTATTCTTAAATAACAAGTATTTTTATATATTTTCAAGTAAAAATTTAAAAACCTAATAACGGATTGAATGATTTTTTATTTTGATTAACCTTTATAAAACAATATAGAATTATGTTTTTTCTTTTCCAAATAGTAGGTTTATTATTATTATTTTTCGGTATAGAAAGGCTCTTGAAAACACACACAAGAGAAAGAACGTGGAACTACATACAAGTCCATTGGACTTTGTAAATCCATGTCCTTTTCAAGCTTGTGCTTGTCTACAAAAGTTTTTTCTCCTAGAGTTAATTAAAAACCATATTTATTTGTACACCTTATACATTAATGTAATTAACTGTATTTCAAACAAAATCATTGTATAAATAAATATTATTAAAAAAAAATAATAATAATAATAATGTACGACATGCTTTAACTTTTAGTTTTGCCCAAAGCGCACTTACGAAATTATACAGTTTTGTATTTTCATGAATCAGGTTATTGGATAATTTTGTACCCAACTGCGACTAGTAGTTACAAGTAAATTTAGCAGTTGTTGGTGTTTTTTTATTATAATTTTTTTATTTCCATTATGCATTTATCATTCTTTATCTATACCCAAAAAGTACGGACGCGAACAGTGTTACCTTCCATTGAGTGAAGGTGGGGGAGGAGAGAAGGAGGATGGAAAAAAAATCTAAAAGCGTATGCAGAAAGAATTTTTGAAATAGCCCTATCATTAATAAAATTATGCGAATATGGTTTTTGAATAGGGTGGAGGGAATGACAGGAGAGGAGATGAGTGGGAGCAGGGAGGACTTCAAAGTAACTACAGCAAATTAGAGGACATTTGCAATGGGTGATCAAAGGAATTTCATTAAAATCGCCTGAAATTTAGATAATTTGTATATCTTAAAGCCTACCTCATGTGACAAAATGGCGTCTGAAGACCGTCATGTTGATTCCTGTTTAAAAGAATATAGCCTTCGGGATCAGTAGCAATTCAACGACACCTTTTTTGTCAAAATCGGTTCAGCCGTTTAGCCTCTAGCGTAACACAAACATACATATTTACATTCTTACATACATATCCCAATCGAAAAACATTACCCTTCCTTTCGCCGTGCTGCAGTTGGGTAAAAAGCAATTTACAGCAAAGTAAAATTTTCATAAATAAAAAAGCTTAACTCGGGGCTTGCAAGTGAAGGTCACTTTTTCGTTATCTCCCCTAGAAATATCCAAAACCTCCTAAAAATTATTTTGTAATATACTAAGCTTTACTTCTTACCACGGCTTGAAAATGGTAATAATACAATAGGTAGGTTTCTAAATATATACTTTTTTAGATTTAAAAATGTGGATCTCTCCAAAACAAAGAAATTCCATTTCAAGAAACCTGGATTGTCTATTAGTAATAAGTTTACAACATTTGAAGCCACTTTCGAACATAAAGGTGAGTAGTATTTATAGTAGCAATGAGTATATTACACATGACAGCCGGCGAGCCTTGCAACATAAAAAAAAAACAATAAATTCGTCTGGTACGCAAATGCCATTAGATCATAGTAGTTGTCTCTAAATATTGCATACTAGACGAATTTATTTCAGCGCCATCCACCCCTCTATGTTGCAAAGCTCGTCGGTCGCCACTATATGGGTCATATACACATTGATACGCATTTTTTTTTCATGCATCATAGGGATTTACCTGGTAAAATGTTGACCCTATGTTAATTTTTGTTCTGCAGTAAATTAAATCGTGGAATTTTATATCTGCATAATGTACGACATTATCTACCTAACCAATAAATATCTACTCTAATAATTAAGCTCCTGAAGATATTTACAAAAAAGTTCCTAAAAAACATATAGGATTGCCCTCGTGGTATTCAAAAACTGTCAATTTTGGTTAAAAATATGGCAAGTATGTCCTTATCAGAGAACTAACACACAAAATCGCAAAACTAAAAAATTCATTAATTAAATTAAATAAGATGTTCAAAATGTCCTCCAATATCTCAGACGATCGTAAACGTGTGCTCGAAAACAACAATTTTTCGCGGCTAAGCGGGCATAGAAAGATTTTGTTTCTCTTGTGTTTTTCCGGGGGCAGCTCGAAAGCTGTACACCCACGGGGTTCCAAGATCTAATGGACCCCTATTAAGTGTTGACAGTTAACTGTTTCGTCCTTGAGGGACTCTTCAGAATACTAGATGGTCAATGTGACACTTTTGTAAAGCTACAGAGACGGTATATCAATCTTATCTTACGATATTGGTAAGAGAAATGAAAAAATAATGCCTGCGATACCGTATGCTTTCCCATAAGTGGTGACATCTACAAATACAAAAGTAACTACCAGAGTAAAAACAAAAGGCAGGCAGATAAAACGAAAAACACTAACCATGACCGTGACATAATTTGTCCTTCAGGTCGCGTCAATGCATATTGCATTTTTTTCCGCCTTCGCTAGAATATTCATATGCATACGAGCTCTAATGGAGCGTGAATCTCATCAAACACTTTTGTCGCAGTATATCCCCTTTAAAAAAATCTAAGGGAGGTATAGTAGAGTAAATTTGTAAAATAAAGCTGCAAAAAGGGTATATTTTTTTTATATTTGGCATAGTAGTACCTAACACCAAAAGCTAAATTTTCATTCGAGGATCCCCGATTTTCCGGCCTCAGAATCCAAGATGGCGGCTGCCAAAATTAAGGAAAAAAATGATTTCCTTCTTTTAAGAGGAATTAAATTAATTTTGATAAATTTACTTTAAGTGGGATATACTCAATGTAAAAATGTAAAAAGAATTACACCTGTCACTGCAAAACAAAATGGCGGCTATATTTAAAAAAAATCGTTTTTCTTCGATATTTTCTTTATTTTTTGTGCGATCAAACCTGCTTAAATGCAATGATAAGTTTCCCAGCCGACACAAAGATGGCGCTTAATTTGTCAAAAATAAAAGAGACCTTTACAACCAGTAGACCAAATTAAATTAAAAAAAAAAATTTTTTTTGATTGTATTAGTAGTAAGCCAGATTTTGTAAAAATTTATAAAAAGCTACAATTTGACATTTAACATTTTAAGATGGCGGCCGAAGTTCAGATAAAAAAGTAATTTTTTTGTTCTTGTTTGACACAACTAGTATTGCCGTGTAATATATTGATTTTTACTAAATGGGGGTCGCCGATTGTAAATATTTCATAATAAATGACATATGTCTATTATTATCCAAGATGGCGGTCAAAATATAAATACAACAGTATCTTTTTGGTTTAGTAAATATTTTTACCAAGATATGTAGTTTTATATTAATCTTAATTAGTTTTAAATTATAATGTACAAAAAAAATAGAATTTATTTATTTTTTAAAGATGGCGGCCGAAAAAGTAAAAAAAAAAACATTTTTGTTTATTTTTTCGAAATTTAACAAAAAAAACTGAGAAAACCAAGACTAAATTGACATATTTTACTTAATAGCTATCTCCGTTAATATTGATCTAACAGTAACGTTTAAATTAGCAAAGTTAAATAATTCTTTCTAAATAATCAGAATCTTATGTCAAAAATGACATATGTCATACACTTGTCAAACTATTGACATATGGTTTATTTTTTTAAGTAAAACACCCTGTATATAATGTGTTTAATTGATAGGGCTCCTTTCTCTGATTTCAAAAATATATAATATGTTGACATTTAGTCCAGCCGTTGTTGAAATATTTGCATTTTAAAAATTATATTCATTAACAAAATGGCAACATCCTTATTGTTTATTTAAGTTATTAAAATGCAAATATTTCAATAACGGCTGGTCTAAATGTCAACATATTATATATTTTTGAAATCAGAAAAATGAGCTCTATCAATTAAAAACATTATATACAGGGTGTTTTATTTAAAAAAATAAACCATATGTCAAAAGTTTGACAAGTGTATGACATATGTCATTTTTGACATCAGATTCTGATGATTTAGAAAAAATTATTTAACTTTGCTTATTTAAACTCTACTGTTAGATTAATATTAACGGAGATAGCTATTAAGTAAAATATGTCAATTTATTCAAATCACCCGGCACGTGACATATGTCAACTTTTTTGACATATTTAAAACATCTGTGTTTTGTTTAACGAAACGTCTTGGTTTTCTCAGTTTTTTTTGTTAAATTTCGAAAAAATAATAAAAAATTTTTACACTTAGCTTACTATTGATAAAATCCAAAAAAATTTTTTTTTAATTTAATTTGGTCTACAAGTTATAAAAGTCTCTTTTAGTTTTGACATATTAAACGCCATCTTTGTGTCGGCTGAGAAACTAATAACTTTTTTTCATTAGATTTAAAGAGCTGGTCAGTGGCTTTAATATGAGGTATTAAAAATAAATATCGCGCAAAAAATAAATAAAATATCGAAGAAAAACGATTTTTTTAAAATATAGCCGTTATTTCGTTTTAAACTGACAGGTGTATTTTTTTTTACATTTTTGAATTAAGTAGGTCCCACTTAAAGTAAGTTTATCAAAACTAATTTAATTTGTCTTAAAACAGGGAATTCATTTTTTTTCTTAACTTTGGCAGCCGCCATCTTGGATTCCGATGCCGGAAATCAGGGGATCCTCGATTGAAAATTTAGCTTTTGATGTTAGCTACCACCATGCCAAATATAAAAAATATACCCTTTTTGCAGCTTTTTATTGAAATACCCTACAAATTTACTCTACTAGTAGATCAGGGCAGAAGGGAGAGAGCAGTACATACGGCCGCTCTTGTGACAAATTTTTGCTGCCATTTGAAAGTTCCAAAACGGCCAATCCAACTACCCGGGAACACTTCGTTTAAAAAAGTTGTTACAGTTTGTTTTGGCCTTATGTACTGGTGCGCCATTATGCTGAAATATTATTTATCCATTGATTGTGCTTCTGCTAACGCAGGGCCCACATCCGTTATAAGTAGGTCCAGATATTTTTTTTTGTGGTAACGTCCCATCATTAAAAAATGGGCCACATATGAACCATAACGTGGCGTTTAAAAAAATTTCGTTATTATTAATTTTTTCCCTCCAAGTTTGACAAAAATCCATTCGAAAAAAATAATTGTCAGTGTATGAATTTTTGAACGAATCAAAGGAGTACTCCCTCAAAATCGGGTGAAAGTCAAACTGCGCATTCGATTTCACTTGATTTCACCATCTCTATTGGTCCTCGCTCGAATTTCGAGGAGTACTCGCTCGGGGAGTACATCACTCCTAGAGGTCGCAATGGAAAATAAGCAGTGACGCTTTGTCAAATATCCTTAATTAAGATGAGTGGCTGTTACCATAAGTTTACTTCAATGCCGCCGCCTTTTAAATCGTGTCTGTCAAAGTTGGCTTTGCTCAATCTGTGAAAAAATGGCAGATTTTAATTTCTTCCCATTTCCTCCTGTCTGTGCAGGTGTAACAAGGATTCTATTTATTTTTCTATTCTATTCCCCTACATTTAACCCTTTTGTTGGTTTTGCCACCATTTGGATGGAAAATAAAAATAACAAATTTTATCAATCTGAAAAATGGCGGCGAGGAAGGTTGAAAACGGTCTAAATACAATGCTCTAAGGATTGAAAGCATATATAATACATTAATCCCTAAAAAGACGAATTTTTTAATTCTTTGAAGTGCATATTTAAGAGTTTTATATTTTTAGATGATGCAGCTCAAACAAAGACCGACAATTCTAGTAACACAACTACTTCTAATGAGGAATCCAAAGACGCTTCTTCGATAGCATTAGACAGTCAGTCAAAGTTTAATACGTCAGGTTTTCCTTTGAAAAACTCCAAATCACAACACAATACTGGCAAGTTTAAGAAAGATGGCAACAACAGTATAAGCAAATATTTCACCTCGATATCAAAAAATTCAAATACAACAAATAATGCAGATGACATATTTAACAACTTAATCTCAGATGAATTTAATGTAAAAAGACAAAGTGATAATCTAAATGCTTTAAAAGCGGATAGTTTTAAGAACTTAGAAAATAGCAAAAATAGTTCATTTGATCCACTAGACGATTTTTTAGATAAAGCCACTGATAATGAAAACTGCATTAATAAAGATATTACAAGTAATGTAAATAGTAATTTAAAAGTAAATGACAGAAATAGTTCTTTTGACAACATTTTGGAAAATTTGATTTGTAGTGGACCAAGCGCAAGTGTACCAGCCAGCATTTCTAGTGGAAACGAGAAAGGTATGGTTAAGTTTTCAGACTCATTTCTTCATCTCTTTATTTTATCTTATCTTTCTTTTTTTTACTTCAGTTTGTCACATTTGTAAAAGTTTTTACAGAATCCTTGTTTTCACCCCCTTAGGGATAAAACATACCCGAATAATATAATAAACAGTAGTTTCTGAAACGAAATAAATACTTTAAACGGTAACGACAGTACTCGTTCTTTTAACAACATTTTGGAAAATTTGATTTCTAATGGACCAAGCACTAGTGTATCAGCCAGAATTTCTAGTATGAACTAAAAAGGTATGGATGAGTTTTCAGACAATTTTATCTTATCTTTCTTTTTTGTTTTGTAAAAGTTTTTACATAATCCTCATTTTCAACCCCTTAGGGATAAAGCATAACCTAATACAGTGCTTTTGGTCAAGGATCTTGCCAGTCTGTTACCCTTGCCTTTACACTGGGCGGGCGCGGCAGCCCTCTGCCATGCTGTTAGTACTTAGTAATAGTTCGGTAATTACAGAGTCTTCGTTTTCACTCTCTTAGGGATAAAGCATAACCTAATAATATCATTAACAGTAGTTTTTAAAACGAGATAAATACTTTAAACATTAACGTCAGAACTAGTTCTTTTAACAATATTTTGGAAAATTTGATTTATAATAGACCAAGCACAAGTGTACCAGCCAGCATTTCTAGTGTAAACCAAAAAGGCATGGTTGGGTTTTCAGAATCTTTTCTTGATCTCTTTATTTAATTTTTATTTTATCTTATCTTTTTTTTTAATTCAACTTGTCACATTTGTAAAAGTTTTTACAGAATCCTCGTTTTCACCCCTTTGGGATAAAGCATAACCTAATAATATAATTAACAGTAGGTTTTGAGATAAAGTGTTTAAACATTAAAAATTACTTACAGGATTCCTCTAAGAAATATGTATACAGGGTGACTTAAAAGTAAGTGGCATTCTTTCTAAGGCGGTTCGGTTCCTTGCATTAAATAAAGCAAAAAGTTCCTATTGATATGGGTCCGAAAATGCTTCCTCATGGAGCTACGCAAATAGAACACCTTAAAGACAATTTGTTCTCTATAACTTGGTAGGTGATAGACGCTTTTTACTCATTGGGCGTCGACCGGTGAGATACCACCATGCCAGAACTGAGTAGCGCTAAGTGGTATCACCACGTTCCGCTACTGCGCTGGCAGTCCGGTTCCAACAATGAGTAATAGATAGCATGATGGCGCCTCCAGGATCAAAATATTCCGGAGGTAAAATACCCGACCACTCGGATCTCCGGGCGTCGGGTGATCCTGGGGGTCCTTCATGCAAAGATATTAAAAGAAGACCAAAAACTCAACTCAGAATTGATTTTAGCAATATAAGAGGATTAAGTACCAACATGAATTCAGTTCACCAACATCTTGAAGAACAAATACCTGACATCCTTGTTCTCACTGAAACTAAAATCAGTTCTGCAACACCTATTGTGAACTATCTTTATCCCGGCTATGACCTACACCACCGATTTCGACATAATTTTGGGATCTGTGTGTCATTAAAAATGACCTTTCATGTCATCGAGAGGAGAAGCTAGAACCAGCGAACCTCGATATCATATGGCTGAAATTCACCTCAAAGTCATCGACCAAGTTCATTTGCTGCCTCTACCGACCGCCAAGTAACACCGAGTATCAAAACTTTTTTGCGACATTATCCGAAAACTGTGATAGTATACAGTCTAACTATCCACATGCGGAAATTGTTTTTTTAGGCGATTTCAACGTCCACAATATACCCTGGCTAAAACACCACAACAAAACAGATAATGAAGGCAGGGAAGCAGAAGCTTTTGCCATAAGTTGTGGTCTAACGCAGCTTGTCGATGAACCTACCCGTATCTCAGAAAAGGGTGAATTTGCAGCGCTTTTATGTTCCTAACTACAAATCCTGACTTGTACATAATTCAAGTAGATCCCCCACTTGGTTCATCCGATCATAAACTTATAAGAACAAAGTGCGAAATGTTCATACCGCCAAGCCAACAATCACTTCCTCGTAAAATGTGGCACTATAAATCGGCAAAATGGAATGACCTTAAACAGTTTTACCTGGATTTTCCATGGCAAGAGGTTTGCTTTAAAACAGCTGATCCCAATATTTGCTGTAATGAAATAACAAAAGTAATCTTATCTGGAATGGATGCATATATCCCACATACAACAAAACGCAGAGCTAATGCAAAACCTTGGTTCAACAGCCAGTGTCAAACGGCTGTGCAGAAAAAACACAGAGCAGATAACCTTTGGAAACGACAACAAACCGCTCAAAACCACACAGAATTTATAGAAGCCAGAAATAGTTGCAAAATTACTATTAACGCCGCCAAAGAAACATACAATCAAAGAATAAAAAACAGGTTGCTGAATTGTCCAAGTAGTTCTAGGTCCTTTTGGTCTCTTGCAAAAGCCGTTGGATCAAACTTCACCAAATCATCCATACCACCACTTACAGATAAAAATACTCACTTAGCCACAACATCAGAGGAAAAAGCCAATATGCTAGCCAAAATCTTTTCCTCCAACTCAAACCTAACAGTGCCAAATGGAAAAACTCCACCGTTCATTGAAAGGGTTTCCCACAGTATGCCAGAGGTACCCTTTTGTCACAGAGAAATACGAAAATCCCATAAAAAGTTGGATACAAACAAAGCAATGGGTCCAGATGGCATTCCCGCGATAGTACTCAAAAATTGTGCTAGCGAACTCACCCCAACTTTCGCAAAATTATTCAATTTATCTTATAGGCAAGGAGTATATCCATCATCATGGAAGTCTGCCGCAGTACAACCCATTCCAAAGAAAGGAAAAAAGACAGATCCGTTAAACTATAGACCAATTGCTCTACTTCCGGTGATATCAAAAGTAATGGAAAGAGTGGGGAACAATCACCTAACCAAGTACTTGGAAAAGTACAAAATTATCAACGACAAGCAATACGGATTTCGAAAATATAGGTCAACTGGCGATTTACTTACATACGTCACTCACTTATAGCAAAAAGCGATTGAGTTGCGAGGTGAAACAAGAACAATTGCCTTAGATATATCTAAAGCATTCGATAAAGTCTGTTATGAAAATCTGCTCAAAGCAACGGGATTGTCGCCAAGACTTTGCACTTGGTTTAAAAGTTACCTTAAGGATAGATCCATTTATGTTGCACTGGATGGCCGGAACTCCAACTCTTACCAAATAAATGCTGGTGTGCCACAGGGAGCAATCCTTTCGCCAACACTTTTTCTGATTTACATAAATAACCTCATAGATAAAACTCACTTTATTGCTTTGCAGATAATGGCAATGTAGTCTCCTCAGTCATACCACCCACATGTCTCTCCGCACGTGAATTCCATTACCTTAGACTAACTGAAATATCACAGATAAATAACGACTTGGAGATAATAGAGGACTGGGGCAACAAAAACCTTGTACAGTTCAACGCGCAGAAAACCCAAGCAGCCCTGTTTTCAAAAAAGACCAGCACCGGTGAGCCAGACATCATGCTATCTGGACGTACTGTCGCATTGCAGAGCCAGTTGAACATCTTAGGAGTCACTGCAGAGACCAACATGTCTTGGCACAGTCACGTGGCAGATATAGCTAAAAGGGCGTCCCAAAAGCTTAGGGTGCTATTTCGTACAAGACATTTGTATACACCAAGCCAACTGCTGACACTCTACAAAGCCCAGATTCGACCAACTATGGAGTACTGCTCACATATATGGAGTACGGCACCCAAACATACCTTAATGCTTTTGAACACCGTGCAAAAACGAGCTATCAAGCTGATCAATGACCCCGCACTTACCTGTAGCTTGGATAGTCTCGAACATCGAAGAACTGTGGGCGATCTATCTCTCTTCTACAGGTATTATCACGGAAAATGCTCTGAAGAGTTGGCACGTATGATCCCCCCGGGAGTAGCACCTACTAGGCGAACACGTCAAACAGACGGTAACCATCAATTTATTGTCAAAATAGAGGCACCAAGAACCTCATTATATCAGAATTCATATCTCTGGAGAACAGCATCGCTGTGGAATAAACTCCCTGCGACAGTTTTCTCTGCAGGTTACAACCTGAACCGTTTCAAAACCAACACACACCAACATTTCCACGCACTTGCCGCTTCTCGAGCGTGATAGGGATCTCCTTACGAGCGCGCATACCCGTAAAAAAAAAAAAACTTTAAGACCCTTTATAATCAACATTCAATAACATAATTTTAATGTTAAGTGATTTCAAGACAAAAAGTTCATATAAACATAGGCCCGCAGACGCTTAGTTTTAGAGATACAGGGTGTTAAAGTGTTTTTTGATTATACCCATGCAGTTTTTGAGATATTTAGCTCAAATTTGGTGCGTATATTAAGCTATAGGCACTACACTATAAGACATGCCCCGGATTTTTGTTTGTGGTCAGCTACTGGTTGATTTTAAAATAACAAGTAAAATCCTTGTTTTGTTTGCAAACTTTTTTCTCTCTTGTGATTTTTTCGCATTTCTAACCGAGAAAATCGCCGTTGCACCGATACTATCATCAAAATAAAAAGTGTTTCAGTATGGTATATGGCAATGTATATCAAAATAAACAAAAAAAAACATTATCTCAAAAACTAAGCGTATGCGGGACCTATGTTTGTATGAACTTTTTGTCTTTAAATCACTCAAGGAATTTAACATTAAAATTATGTTATTGAATTTTGAAACATCCTGTACATATAAACATTTGATGGTAAATAAGATCCTAAATTTGAAATTTTAAAATTTCATTGTTGTTATTGGAAAGGGTAAGGGTAAAAACATCCCTATTTCTTTTACTCTTTAGCTTATTGCGATTTTGTTTCGAAATTATAAGAATCTAGAGTTTTCTACGTAAAAAAGGTACTCTTACTTTAATTCGATAGAGCATACCGTTTACGAAAAAATCGACTTTAGTTTTCTGATTTGCTTAATACACTTTTACTAACATTTTATTGAACAGGTTGGAAAAAGTTTTCAAATTATCAAATATTTGAGGGGTTATCAACTCGTTGCAATACATGTACAAATCTCTGGCATTACGTATGCATTACACTCACATTACACTGCATTACAACATTACGTTTGCATTACATGACATTACAATCGCATTCCTCGCATTACACCTTATTACTTGCGCATTACGCCGCATTACACAGCATTACTTGCACATTCGACACATTACCGCGGCAGTGGCACGTCGTGACTTCGCAATTGTTGTAAAAAGTCACAATAAGTTACATTTTTAAGTGAGTTCTAGTGACTTTGTAAAATACAGTTAACAGGTATGTAAATCCTCAATTTTAAAGATTTAATCGGATTTAATGAAAGATTATTAGGTTAGGTTTCCAGTAGGTAGGACTGAATTATTATTATTCAAGGAGACTGTTACCTATACATTTAAAAAAATGTGGTTGGGAGTGTAACCAATATTAATCATGAATGCCCATCGTTCCCAATGACAGTTTTTTTCCGCTTTTTTCTTGTTTCTGTTTTATTTTGGTGTTTTTATTTTGTGATAGAGCTTTTTTTAAGAGATCCGTGGGTAGAGCTGATGTAAAATTGTTTGGCAAGCCTGCACGATAATTTTGTCTTGGGTACCTGGCAACGCTGCACACACGACTCAAGGAATTTACATAATCATAACCTCTTTCCTTTCCAAGTTTTAAAATAATTTACAAAGGCAAAGAAAGATACGTTTTTCTTGAGTGTTTCAGTTAGTGTGTTGCATGTGGCAGCAGGAAATGTAAATAAAATAAAATGTAATTAAAAATACACGGGTTACAGCTTGGGTTACAGGTTTCATATTTTGGCAAATGTCTGTATAGATACCCGGGGGTATATTGGGGGTAATAAAAATATATATATATAGGTATAGGTCGGTATGCACCCTGTCCTGCTTCTCTTCTAATTGTTTATTTACTCTGTTGACAGTGGCATGTACCTATGTACAGTTGCCTCCAAAAAGGATGTCGCAAAGAGCAAACTACTGGGTATAAAGTTGCAACGTTTTTCAAACTGTTAAAAAACAATATGTGTTTTATGGTCCAATAGAACTAAAAGGAACCAATCCATAAGCCGACATGACAAAATTCAAAATTAAAAAAATTAAAATTAAAAAAAAAGATTTGTTTTAATTATACTTAATTTGTTTAGAACAAAAGTGTAACATTTTTGCATGCTTTTTTGGGCAATACATTTTTTTTTGGAGAATTTACTAGCGTTTGGTTCAGCTGCGTTGCTAGCGGTAGCAGTCTACTATACAGAAGTTTTTGTTTCAATTTCAACCCCTATGCTTAACGGCTTAGGGGTGAATTTTTTAAATCCTTTCTTAGAGAGCGCCTACATTAAAAAACATCTTTTTAGCGACAATAAAAATTTGCCATTTTAGCAATAACTAGGTAGGTTATTATTAGAAGAATGACTTAATTTTTAGAAAAAGAATTATTCTCACAAATTTTCAAATTTTACTTAATTATTATTATTTGTGTATATAAAAATCACATTTTGAATGTATTATTACTATTTTAAACTTGTGTACTACATTATATGTGCCAAGTTTAAAAAGTGAAAACAACAAAATTAGCTTAGCTTTTTTGAATTTTCTCAAAAAATTGTTTAAAAATGGTAGTTATTGTAAAATAACATTACGTATGACATTACAGCATTACCATTATATTACTGTGGCACTACCATGTGTAATGCGCGCATTACATGCATTACTTGAATTACTACAGAAATTACATAAATGCATTATGACATTACAGCTGACATTACATTCTAAAACTACGACATTACACAAAAAATGATGTAAAGCCAATACTTGTACACATTTTTAGGAAGTTGATAACCCCTCGCAAATATTTATACAGTACACCAATTTTCAATATATAATAGTAAAGGGTTTTAAAGTTTTAGAGAAAAAAATCATCTTTAAGGTGTTCTTTTCAAAGGGGCGTAGCTCCCTAAGGAAGCATTTTCGGATCCATATTAATAGAAAATTTTTGGCTTATTTTTATGCAAGGATTACGCCCCCCGAAAGGATACCGCTTACTTTTGAATCACCCTTATATATAAAGGTTGTATTTTACAATAACTTTGTTAGAAAATTCATCTACGTTACCTTTAGTCCCAAAATGCGCAGGTTCCGAATTATTCGGCGGTCAAGTTAAAAAATTCAAACTTTTTTTAAAATTTATGAACAATTTTTAACGGATAACTAAAAATTGGTAACCGAGGGTTTTTTGGAATGCAAAACCCGTTAGAGGGTGCTTCACACTGGACTTCTGATGGTTTAGAATGGTTATAACTTTTTTGTAAGTGTACTTTTTTAAAACCCGCTAAAGTTGTTTTTCAGATATTTTCGTTTGTCGTACCTAAATAGTCAAATTATTTTAAATAAAAAAATTTTAGAAATAAGAATCCTAAATTATTTTCTTTTAATTGTACACTTAATGTTCCGACTGAATTTCATCCTTAAAGGTATCAAAAATTTGGTTTCTTTAAAATAGTCCAACTCTAAAAAGCGAACTATCTCGAAAACGGCTGAGGATTTTAACAGTGTCCTTTTTAGTCTAAACATTGACATATTTTTGTTGCCGACCGTTAAAACTTAAGGTTACTCATTTAGGTGACTCGAAATAACGTCACGCTTACTGGGAGGGATCAGCTTATGACATCATCAGTCAGGGATTTTTTTAAAATTCAATGTTAATGCAAATGTATACAAATTGACGTAAAAAAAACCACTCTTAACTTTAACCTGCTTTGGTAAACTTTCGTCTTTCATTTTTTGTATGATTCTTTCTTTTATGGTCTCATTTCTTATATGATATTCTCATTAATCTTATTCCATCCATTTGGACACTTTTCATTTTTGTTGTTTTGTATTTTTATGTTACGCAACTTAAGTCTCTATTCAATACAACACAAGCACACTTTTCATCACTGTTTCACATATGTTAGATTTTACATTCTTTTTTATCTCTGCTTCATAAAATACTGTTAGGACATCCAATAACCTTTTTTGCTTTTCTTTTCTATTCTTTTTTCCAGTGTCTGTCCTGTATACATACTTATTGCATGGAGATATTGTTTATCCATTGTCTAGTTCTAACTCACTTGATTCGTTTCCAATACATAAGTACTGTGTCTTGTCCAAGTTTACTTTTAACCCCCACTTTTGGTATTCTTCCGTTAACTTTCTCATCATATACTCCATGTCTTCTTTATCATTAGCTACAATTACTTGGTCGTCAGCAAACTGTAGTATATATATGGTAAATCGGTCGTTCAGTTGTATCCCATGCCGTGTACTTTTCCAGTTTTTTAGTGCTACTGCGATATATATTTTAAAAAAAATTAGAGAGATACAGTCTTGCCTTTCGTTACCAGGAATTCTTTTGAAAGTCGATTTCCAATTTTAGTTTTCGATTTTGACCCTTTATATAGTTCTTTTATCGCTTTTATATACAGGGTGTCCCAGACCACCCGTCCACCCCTTTTAAAACCTAGGGGATGGATTTTTTCGATGATCTAAAAAATGATTGTAGCCATATCAAATATGCTCTTTCAATTGGTGGTATTTTTAAATTCCGGCGCCGCCCGACCGGATGTGGCCTATTTAGGCCTAAAGTCCGTTTTTTGAATAGGGATGGGCATAATTTTGCAACGGATTTGGATTCTACGCAAGAAAATACGTACCTTTTATTTGAATCATTTTTTCTTAAACGTCATTATTTTTAAAAATATATGCCCATCCCTATTTGAAAAAGGGACTCCAGGCCTAAATAGGCAACTTCCGGTCGACTCCGAAAGTTAAAAACACAAACCACCAATCGAAAGAGTGTACTCGAGTAATTTTTTGGATTACTAAAAGAAATTTTCCCCTAGGTTTTAAAAGGTGTGGACGGATGGTCTGGGACACCCTGTATGTATGATTGATATTAGTTTGCTCTAACACTGTCCATAACTTTTCTACTGGAACGGTATCATATGCTTTTTAGGTCCACAAAGGTAACAGGAATCTAAGCATATGTATACAAATTGACGTAAAAAGAAAATACTCTTAACCTCACATTTGTCAAGCAACCATATGCAGGGCAGCATGCAGTGTGGTTACTCATGACTATGTCATTTAACTAAATTACGTCGTAAATTCTTCTTAATCCACGAAAAAAGCCTTTTAGTTTTTAAGTTATTTTACTGTGCCGGGTCTTTTTGGACACCCTGACAACAAACTTTTTTGGTATTAGATTTCTCCTAACAAACTTTTTTTGGTATACAGATGCTTCTACAAGTTCGCCAATAATTGGACAATCGAAAAAATTTGTTTTCAAGAAGAAAACCCCTGAAACATGCGACGATTTGCAAGACCTAAAACCAAAGGACAAAGGCGGGACTTCGAAGGGTGACAGTGTATTTTGTAAGAAAATATCTCCGGAAAAGTCCAAAAGTTCTCCTTTAAAGAATATGACAATTTCAAGAAATAGTAGTTCATCGAGTAGTATTCCTAAGAGCAGCGGTATAGAGAGACATGACAGTGCATCCAAGATCAACAGTAGTCCCAACAAGTTTTCTTTTAAGAAAAAATCCCCGGAAAAATCCGATGGTAGTTCTCCTCTAAAGAATATGATAATATCGAAACACAGTAGTTCATCCAATATCTTAAGTAGTATTGACAAAAGCCATAATTTAGAGAGACGGGATAGTGTATCTAATATGAACAGTAGTACCAACAAATTTTCTTTTAAGAAAAAATCACCAGAAAACTGCAATAATTTCCCTACTGTGGCTAAAAGTATGCTTAAGCACAATAGTTCTTCTAGTACCTCAAGTAGCATTGAATTTTTTGATGTGCCTTCTTTGTCTCAAGTCAATAAGGAATTTGCAGTCGACAATGGATCCCGGGAATGTGGTACTGGCACTACGTCTACAGGTATGTAACAGAAAGCTTTGCGTTGTTTGTTTTAAGCTATTTCCCTTAGATGTCATTTGATATGTACATGTAACATTTCTTGTTTTATATAGATTGAGTAACCATATAATCGCGAATTATTAAAATCCAAAGGCTTTTTAATTTATAACTGTTGATAGCTATACAACTATTATAAAACGTTTATTAGCCTTAAAGTTCATAATATTTTTGACTCAAAAATTTTTGGTGGTTGATGTTGGAAAGTGAATTTGTTTTGTCGATTTTTGGTCGGTGAAAAAGAGCTCGATCGACTTCTAGACGTTATTTTTTTTCCAAACTTCTACTTGTCAATTTTAGTAGAATTTGTTTGTGCGGAGTAGAAAAAGTCCCTATAATATTTTTGTCTTTTATTACTATTTAAGGTAAAAAAAGCACGAGCATGGTAAAAAAGGATCTAAAATCTAGTCAGTCAATTAATAACAGTCAATCACCAAATACGAACGCCACGTCACGTATGGACGATGACGTCATTTGTCTCAGCCAATCGCTGCAGGTTACGGATGCCGATTTCATGGACGACGAAGAGTTTGAAAGACGCTTTGGTGAGCTGGCTGAAAACTGGGATGAAACAGTGGCTGAGGCGGAGAAAAAACATGACAAGGTATGTGGGGTGATCACAGATGTTTAAAAAATGTAACCCAGAATTCACTACCAAAAGCAGATCGGTCATCGCGTAATAGTTTTGGTTGGCAACACTGAAATTCTTTTAAAAGATTGTGTTGTGGCAACACTGATCAACCAAAATGTCAAGAAACCTAATATTTTCACGAATGTCTTAACATGTCTTAAAAACCATAGTCAGCCAAGCAATTACAAAAAATCGCTGCCGAAGAGAGGTCAGTCAACGCGTGACAATTTTTGTTGGCAACACTGAAATTCTTTAGGAAGATTGTAGTGTAGTAAAACTGATTATTAAAAATGTCAAAAAACTTAACTTTACAAACGTAAATTTTAGTACTCGTAAATTAAGAAAACAAAACTTTTTTTTTGTGGCTAAGCGGATATAGAATGGTTTTGTTTCTCTTCTATGTTTCCGTGGGGGTCCAAGAGCTAATGGACACCTATTATGTTAAATGTCAAACTGTTTCATCCTTAAAGGACTCTTTAGAACACTGCATGGGCAATTTGTAATAAAAATACAAAAGAAACAATACCTGTTTATACCCGCTTAGCCACCAAAAAAAAGTGTTTTTTTGATTCACGGTTATAGTCCTTGCCATAGGTAGTTAAACTTTTGTCATATTTCCAACCTCTTTATTTGCCATATGCATACTGACAGCATAGACTGTGTGTTTTTTGTCAACACACAGTCAGCAACTTTTTATTTTAATTTCTGGTAGTTTCTTTTATATTTGGTAGATGTCGCCACTTGTGTGAAAAGCATACGGTATCGCATGCATTATTTTTAATTTCTCTTACCAATACCGTAAGATGAGATTTATATACCGTCTTTCTAGCTTTACAAGGGTGTCACATTGACCATGCAGTGTCCTTATGAAACGGTTAGCTGTCAACACTTAATATGTGTCCATTAGATCTTACACCCTCGTGGTTCTCTTTCGAGCGGAAAAATATAAGAGAAACAAAACCTTTCTATAACCGCTTAGTCACCAAAATTTTTTTTTGTTTAAGTGTATATTTCCCATTGTGTTTTTGTTGTTATTTGTTTGCCTGTCCTATTTTTGTCAAGTAGTTTTTTGATTTTAGCTCACACATATACTATACTATAGTAGTGTGAGCTAATTTTTTCGAGAAAAAAAAAGTTGCTCCGATTTCAAAACTTTTTATATTTCTTTTTTCATATTCAAGATGATTTTGAAACTTTTTTGTCGCGCCGTCTGTCTGTCTGTAACGACCAACGCGCATAACTGAGAAACCGCTTGCCCGATTTGAATGAAATTTGGTACCTAGGCTGGGTGTTGGGTCGAGATGGTCCCATTTAAAAATGAACAAAATCCACCAAACGCAAGCCCAATTAAAGGGTGGGGGTAGATTTCAAAAATTAGAATTTATGTGAAAATATGGCGTGTGTGATATCAAATGAAAGGTAATTGAGTCTGAAGTTAAACAAAATACATTTTAGGTGATTTAAAAAAAAGGGTGGGGGTAGATTTCAAAAATTAGAGTTTAGGTGAAAATATGGCTTGTGTGATATCAAACGATGGGTAATTGAGTCTGGAGTTAAACAAAGTACATTTTAGTTTTTTTTAAGGGTGGGGGTAGATTTTGAAAATTAGAGTTTAAGTCAAAATATGACTTGTGTGGTATCAAACGAAAGGTAATTGAGTCTGGAGTTGAATAAAACATATTTCAGATTTTAGTTATATTAGCTTACACGTACACTACAACTATAGTACCTAGTGTGAGCTTAGGTGCCCATAAATTGGCAGAGTATTTTTTGTTGTGCTTGGTTTTTTCACAGCCCGGCAAATTTCTTTTTGACAGATTGAGTGTTACCATACTGCAATATTTTATTATACTTTAAATATTGCAGAAGCCATTTATATTATAATTTTTTTTATAATGTATTTTGTTTATTTACACTTATATATTGTTTGTTAAGGTTTTTCTAATTTTACAATTGTAGTTTTTTTAAAGATTTTGAAAAATTGTTTTTTTTAGTGATGACCTGTTACAAAATACTGTATTCACGTAGTTAAATAAATGATTCTATTACAATCTACAAACAAAACAATATTTGGGTATTACGCCACTATTAAGGAAAAATAAATAAATAAAATAATAATAGTAAATAATTTTGGAAAAAGATAATTTAAAAATAAAATATTTAAAGAGCTTGAAATCGATTGTCCAAACGACGCACTAGTGTTGTTTGTTAAAAATAGTTTATTAGTGGCGTAATACCCAGATAAAGTTTTGTTTTTAGAATGAATCTGCCACAAACAGATCGATTTTATTTATTACCATCTAGTCATTGTTTTAACTTAATTTAATAGATAAGTTAAATTTAAACTTAGAGTTCACTCAATAGTTTTCCTTGCTTTGCTTCAACTTAAGGTCACAAGCTTGTTTACTAGCTCAAACGGTTCCACTCTTTTTAGTCTTCAAACTACCATAGTATTGTGTAGAAGCCCAATCGCTTCCTAATGTACACGTCTATGGAGTCTTCTTCTTCATGGCTTTTTGCGTACTTTATAGTCTCTGCTTTTAGTTTTGATTTTAGTTCCCGATGAAGGTCACTATTTTGAACGTGCCAATGTGCATTCACAATGTTTTTTAATACTTTGTTTAAAAATATCTGAAAAATAATAATGAATATTTTTTTAACATTTTTTAGCCAAATGTGGGTGCTACAACGCAAGATTTGTTAAATGAAGTTTCAAATATGAACTGGGAAGAAGAATTTGAAGAAGAAGACGAAGAGCCTATCATATCGGGTAAGAAATTTTATGTAAACAGCTTATGTAACGAAATTAATTACTAACAACCACTTGAACCGTTTTTTCATTAAAGGTTGTACGGGTAACATCATAAAAATAGTTTCACCAAAGTTCAGGATCAGACCTGCTTATAAATCTGGCAGCGCGCCTAGCTCTTTTTCCCGCAGTTCTTCTAGATCTTAGAAGTAAGGAAGATCTAGAGCTTTCTGGCAAGGCATTCACACAGCAGATTGTTTATACTCTCGGCTTCCTCCTTGTCATTTGCCTGTATGTTTAAACGGGTCGCATGCGATCTAAAGAGACAGTGACCTGCAATACACGAGGGGTGTTGGATTTTAAATATTCTTTAAAATAATTGTGATTTCCTTTTTTTTTAACAAAATTGTATAAATTTTTGCATTAAGCTTATTAGACGCAATTTTTGTTAAGATACATACATATAAAGACATACCTCTATATCTTGCCTATTTTACAAAACATTTAAATTCTGTAAAAGCGACATATCGATTAATTTTTGACATGTCATTTTTAGGAAAAAAATTAAATACTAACTTGGAATTTTTGTTATTATTATTTTTGTAATAACCCGCGAAAATTCAAATTATGACAATTGATGCTACAGCCATGTTGGATCGCTCTCTTCCCTTTTAGTAACGCAGCGTTCATATCGTGTAAGTAATTAACGGCATTTTATTAATTAACGGGCGCGAGTATTCGCCCTAAACCCCAACTAAGGGATATTAAAATTTTTAAAATGTGTTTTCTGACATTTTAATAAAGGACATCAAAAGTCATTTTTTTACAACATAAACCATTTAACCTGAAACAGCACGATATCTCAAAAATGGTGAATTAAAAAAAAAGATCATAAAATAGTTTTTGGGTACAGACAGGGGAATTAAGTTTTTTGACCTTGTAACGAGGGTGGATCAAATATAAACAAGCCTTTGTTTATATACTAGTTATTTAGAAACATGACACAAAACAGAATTTTTTTCTACTTTTCTTTTCCCAACGGTTTGGCAGTTTCTTAATCCCGTTTTCATAAAAGGAAGCTGGGCGGGTATCTAACCAGTTGCGCACGAATGGCTCCACCTCTTCATTGGTCTGAAATTGCTCGCCTCCCAATAAATCTTTGAGTGGTCCAAACATATGAAAATCACAAGGTGACAAATCTGGACTTCCAGCAGAGTCCAGTGCATTTCATTGATTTTGGCCTGTGTTAAAACTGCCGTATTAGGTCTAGCGTTGTCATGCAGGAGCAACACGTCTTGGACGGGGTGTGCTCTCCTCTTTTGGCGATAATCAAGCTTTACCTGGTCGAGTAAGTTACAGTGGTAAGCCGCGTTTATTGTTATTCGCTCCTGCAAAAAATCGACCAACATAACTCCTCTCCAGTCCCAGAAAACGGTCGCTAAAACTTTGCATGCAGAAATGATAGAAAGGACGACGTGGTTGACTCACGTTGTCGACACGTTCACAGCCGTCGTTAATTTCTTTGCACCAAGTTTTTACAGGTACCCACGAAAGCATCTTATTTCCGAACTGTGCTCGCAATCTGCATCGAATTTCAGCAGGTTTAAGGTTTTCGCGTGTAAGAAATTTAATGATTATTCTTTACGCAACACTGCTGTGTACCTTCTTCTCGCTCATCCGATTGCTCCTGGCCAAATGAGCATCGCGGCACTACCAGCCGCCTACATGCTGCTAAATATCCATACTTCAAAATTATAACGGCCACGTTCATCTTGAATGACATTTCCGTTAGTAAGTTTAAAAGGCTTGTTTATATTTGATCCACCCTCGTAGTTTAAATAATTTTGAAGGTCAACTTTATTTTCTTAAATGGAGATGAATAATTTAGTTTGTGTATTTTTAATTTTGCCATATTTTGATAATAAAAAAGTAACAATTGCAAAATATTAATTTTAAATACTGTTAAATATTTCATTTCTTATCAAATTAATTAGCGGATGTATAAATTTTTTTTTAAAAAGAATTATTTGCTTTTTTCAACTGAATTAGAAAATTCAAAAATATATGCATCTCTATGTAGAAAAATAAATTTGACCTTGAAAAATCCTTATTTCCTCCTTAGTACCCGATAAGTTTTTACCCAACTGCAGCACGGCGAAAGGAAGGGTAATGCTTTTCGCTTGGGATATGTATGTATGTATGTAAATATGTATGTTTGTGTCGCGCTAGAGGCTAAACGGCTGAACCGATTTAGATAAAAAAAAAGGTGTTTTTGAATTCCTACTGATCCCGAAGGTGCTATAGGCTATAAGTTTTTAAACAGGAATCAATATGGCGTTCGTCAGACGCCATTTTGTCACACGATGTAGGCTTTAAGGCATACAAATTAACTAAATTTCAGGCGATTTTGCCCTCCTGTCATTCCCCCACCCTCTTCAACAACCATATTCGCATAATTTTATCAAAAATAGGGCAATTTTAAAAATTATTTCTGCACACGCTTCAGCATTTTTCTTTTTAAATACCATTTTACTAGTTCCCCCCTCTCCTCTGCGCCCTCATTATTAGTAATAGTTGTAGCTAGAACTTTCACAAATTAGAGCAATTTCAAAAATAATTTCTGCACACGCTTTAAGATTTTTTTCATTTCATTTTACTAGTTCCCCCCTTCCACTCCCCTTCCCCACTTTTACTCAATATTTATAGAAACGCACTTATTTACCCTTTGTGCATAGTTCAATGTTTGACACAAATAGTGCTTTCAATTTTGTACCCAACTGCGACTAGTAGGTACAAGTAGATTTAGCAGTTGTGTGTTGGATGTTTTTTTTATTTATTTTTTTATTTCGGAACTTTGTTTTAATTCACCGTTTTTTTTAAAATATTTCCCCCTGCATATATTGCCTCTAGAATTTTTAAGAAAAATGTTTTGAATATTATACTTTTACCTTTCTAGTCCGCAAAGGAATGGCTAGAGAAATTAAGTATTTTTTCGTCGGAAAAAAGTTTGATAACCTTAAAAATGCAATGGATATTTGGCTGCAGATGCCTTTTCGGTCCACTACAATTTTTTTCTTATTTAAAACCTTAACTCCGATAGATGCGAATGTTTGTTTTATAAAAAAAAATATGTTAAGTAAACAGCAATGCTTCCCTTCGCCGATATGAACGAGACGCCTTTTAATTACCAGGGTATTTAGTACTATATGAGAGAACAGCCCGCGGAAAACAAAAAAACTGTTATTTACCTATACCAATAAACAATTTTAGAGTGTGTTGTGTATTTTCCCAAGAGAAATAACCGAGCCTCCCCCCCACTTGAGGCCGCCACTGCATTTCTGCTGGGAAAGAAATAGATATTACTCTCTCTAAATCTGTTCAATCAATACTTTTTTGCTCTTTCGCAGGCAGTTTTTTTTTCAGATAGTACTAACTAAATAACCTCAAAGGATTTACAAATCCATTCATACTTGTTTTTTTTATTAAAATAATCAACTTTTTCCAAAAACTCAGAAAATGTACATAATACGTAAACAGTTACAAATATGATTTAAAAAAAAAAACAAAGATATAGGGAGATTTGTGTATGTTTCAGAAACTAAAGATTTTAGAATACTTTTAGATTTAATATTTGGTGGAAAATGATAATCGTATATAAAACTGTTTCAATATAATTTTTGGTTAGAAGTTTTTTAATATTTCCATTGTTTTGATGATTAAAGTTTTGACAAAATTTACTACCAAACTTAAGCTACCAAATATTTATATCGTATGCCAAAAACCGATTTTGTGTTAGTTTATAAGCTATATTTTTAATAATGTTTCCATTCCATAACCGAACCATTTTGTTATTATACACTATTTTCCTGAAGATTTTTGCAAAATTCAAAAGATTTCGGAGTTTTTTCGACAGGATTAAGTAGAAGTCTGAAAATGTTGTGGACCACTTCATCATCATTTTAAGTTTCATTTCTATGATTTTTGTTGCCTCCAATCGAGATTATAAAAGGCAAATTGGGCTCTTTTTTGATATTGGTGCAACTTTTTGACGTCCTGTAACTGGTGCTCTGAACGATGTAAACTAACCTCATTTTTAGTTTATGTTTGGTTGCTAAAAGCAATTGAGATGACGTAGCCTGACCTAAACCCTAACTTGACCTTACTAATGCACGAAACCTGTCAATACCGAAACCTAACTTGGCATTACCTAAATCAGACTTAACCTGTTCTGCCTAACCTGTGGTTTCTAAAACTAAGTAATAAACACAAAATGAGGTTAGGTCACGCCATTCAAAGCACCAATAACGAAAATAAGCCAAATTGTCCTTTATAAATCTTGTGACTTTAGTACCTTCCCTTCGCTATGCGGCTGTTGGGAAGTTAAAAAAGTTATTTGGAGAAATATTTGTGAAAAAGCACATTGTACTTGTAGGTTTTAAAGACAGAACGGACGATTCAGCGGAATTCAAGGGAAACTACGAACACACTGAAGTAATGTTGGAAGTGCTGCATCAAAAATTTGGTTTAAGATCCTTCAGGTACTTTATTAGTTTAGTTTTTTTTTAGTAAACGCGTATTAATAGGGTGTTTTTCTTAACTCAGTTTCGGTCTAGTTGTGGTTAACTTCGTATTACGATAAGTTTTTGTCCCGAAAAAGAATCTATAGACGTATCAAAATTTTGTTTCAACAAAGCGTTATTTTCATATACATAATACTACGTTTATGGTTATTTCATGGAAACAAAATTTCCGACTTGCATTGTCTTTATTTATTTTAAATACGACGTTTTGATTAGTAAGTATCTTTAACGTTTTCCAATGTTTCCACTCAACCCTTGTGTACAAGTTTCAAAGAAAAAAACATTACAAACGTAAATTTGAATACTCGTGAATTTAAAAATCAAACAAGTGGCTAATTGGGTAAAAATAAGTTTTTGTTTCTCTCATATCTTTTCGTGGGTAGCTCAAAAGCTTATCCTTACGAGGGTCCAAGATCTAAGTATTCGGTCCATTTATTTTGGACAAAATTTTGTTTCAATTTTAAAAATTAGAAACAAACTGAATGTATAATTATATAGAGGGTGTCCCAGATAAAAGTAACATGGGGATTTCGGAATTCATGGCCAGTCAGGTTCTGTATCAAAATTAGAAATAGCAACAGGGGTTTTCAAAATATTAATAAAAAAAAAAGCTTTTAGCTAGACCCTACATATAAGGCACAGAGCACCAATACGCAAAAGCGCTGTTAAAATGTCTTGAATTAGTGTTTTAAAATACTAGGGAGTGCATCTTTCTTTATTTTCCACTTCTGTAGTTGGTAATTTATTTTGTTTTTGTTTTTAAAGTATTTCCTAACGTACAGTGAATATGGGTTATAACGACACTGATCGGGTCTTGATTTCGGTCGTTATAACCGAGCTTCGTTTTAGAGAAAAAAAGTAAAATAATGGGTTATATTATAGAATGTCGTCGCTATAACCGTTGTCGTAATATCCGATATCGTTATAAGAGATATTCACTGTATAATAATAAAAACGTGAAAACATATTCAGAAAAATAACACAGATCTGTTATATCTATCTATCTATCTATCTATATAAACCTAGATGATGCTTGAAAGAGAGGGCAATTTGAGTTGCTCACTCAAGGCCTTTTGACTGCAATCATTCTAATCTAGGGACGGTCTTTGGTAGGGTAGTATCGTGGTTTGGTCGTCGGCTTCACATGCAGAAGGTACCAGGTTCGCGTCTCGAACTACGATGCAAAAAGAAAAAGTCCGTAGTCCTGTTGCCCACTTCCTTTTCAGCGTTCAACAGTCGTCATCGAATTAGCATGCGATGCGATGTACGCAAAATAAGTTGACCTTGAACATCGAGAATATACGCAGGTGTAGTCCAGGAACCGACACGCAGCAAGCCGGGGATCCAGGAATAATAACCGAGGAGTCTGCTATAAGGGCTATATAGTCGGTACCAGGATGGCGCCAGCATAAATCTGCAGTCAACTCACGACGACCACGACTGTTGTGCTGAAAAGGAAAGAAGTCTATCGTCTATAACCAAGTTCTGCTGGGAGGATAGCGATGTTAGATAGATGCAAGTCTAACATGTAGCAGGACCACCTTTCGGAAAGGGTGTAAAAGCGTGGGTCTTGTATACTTGCTACGCTCTTAGAGAAAGAAAACTTGCATCCTAAGGGGCACGTGCATCAGTTTGATATATGGTGTACGGACAAATCGAAGTTTGCGAGAAGGGCGCCTTGTTGCTAGACCAAAAATGGTCTCCCCACCACTACAAAAATTGGCTTTTATTTTTAGCTCACACATATACTATACTATAGTAGTGTGAGCTATGGTGATCCTAATTTTTTTGAGAAAAAAAAAGTTGCTCCGATTTCAAAAATTTTTATATATCTTTGCGTTTCAGATGATTTTGAAACTTTTTTGTTGCGCCGTCTGTCTGTCTGTCTGTCTGTCTGTATGTCTGTCTGTCTATCTGTCTGTAACGACCAACGCGCATAACTCAAAAACCGCTTGGCCGATTTTAATGAAATTTGGTACCTAGGCTGGGTCTTGGGTCGAGATGGTCCCATTTAAAAATGAACAAAATCCACCGAACACAAACCAAATAAAGGGTGGGCGTAGATTTAAAAAATTAGAGTTTATGTGAAAATATGGCTTGTGTGATATCAAACGAAAGGTAATTGAGTCTGGAGTTAAACAAAATACATTTTAATTTATTTAAAAAAAGGGTGGGGGTATATTTCAAAAATTAGAATTTAAGTGAAAATATGGCGTGTGCGATATCAAACGAAAGGTAATTGAGTCCGGAGTTTAACAAAATACATTATAGTTTTTGTTTTTTTAAGGGTGGGGGTAGATTTCAAAAATTTGAGTTTAAGTCAAAACATGGCTTGTGTGGTATCAACCAAAAGGTAATTTAGTCTGGAGTTGAATGAAATATATTTCAGTTTTTAGTTATATTAGCTCACACATACACTATAACTATAGTACCTAGTGTGAGCTTAGGGGCCCATATATTGGCAGAGTATTTTATAAGTAGATCAGTGTGAAATTACTTGAAATAAGGTTTCAATATATTTTTAGGCCACACCAGCGCGAAATCGTCAACGCCAGTCTTAAACAACATGATTGTTTTGTTTTGATGCCGACAGGGGGCGGCAAAAGTTTGTGTTACCAGCTGCCTGCAATCTTAATGCCCGGTGTGACAATCGTTATATCACCACTGAGAGCGCTTATAAGTGATCAGGTACAGTAACATTTTTAATTTTAATATATATACAGGGTTTCTAAGGTTGAGAGAAAAACAGATATATTGGCACTTACGTTAGACAGATTCTAGAACATGCCTTGGTAGTCTGGAATCCATACTTTCAAAAATATACTAACCTTTTAGAGAGGGTACAGCGCAGATTTACAAAAACACCACTTTCTTTTAGACTAAAGTTGCCAACGTTATACAATAGAGAATTATTGAAATACAACCAGGCTATAATCGTACCAGGCACTATTCTGACAGTTTCACATTGAAAACTGACAGCTAATCCTTCATAAAGTCGAATTTAAAACTTTCGTAGTTTATTTTCCATTAAAAAAGGAAGGCACTATTTATTCCGGTTCATATAGTAAACAAAAGCTGTATGTTGAAAGATCACAGCTGATATTATAATGTGAAGGTGTCAAAATAGTGCCAGGCACTATTATAGCCTGGCTTTATTTCAATAATTCTCTATTAGAAGGAAACGTGGCGACCTGATTGAAACATGTAAGGTGGTGGGCACTATTCCTGTGAAATCAATTACTTTAAAAAAATTGAAAAACCCAACTTCATAGCCATTCTTTGAAACTTGACCCTCTTCGATGGAGTCAAAGATAATAATGGCGGAAACGTCATTTTGGGAACGGTAATTTCGGGAACGTTCTCGGATATGACAAACGTAAATACGTCTTATTTTGTCACAAGCGTTTATTTAAGTTTACTTGTGTGTTTGTAATAAATATAGGAATTCAATTTTGACAAACTGCTACGTATCGTCGACAAAATCCGAAAAGTCTGTAACTCCAATTTGACTAAATTTACAGGACAGACCAAAAACACAACACAAAATTGGATAACAACTGACTGGAGTTTTCTATTTTATTAATTTTAAAATTTTTACTTTCCTAGGACATACATAAATTTCTATAGCAATAGCTTTCGTTTTAATTAATAGCTGACACCATAATCTGAAATTCGTTATAATGTGGAGTTACACATTTTTCGGGTTTCGCCGACGATATCGAATCATCTTTAAAAAAATATATGACATAAAAATCTTATTAATTTTTGAAAGTTTTTTCAAATTTTGAAAATTTTAAAAATATTTGAATTATATATATTTTTTAAATTTAAAATTTTTATTTCTTTTTTAATTTTTAAAAATATATACTTTTTTATTTTTGAAAATTTCAATATTTTTGAAATGTTTATATATTTATTGAGTAAAGTGTAATTTGGGAAACGCTAATAAATATACAGTTAAACAAAAACATTGAATATTTTGGAAATTATATAAACATTGAAATGATGTGCCATTAAAACCAAATATATAAATAAAATAAATAATTTGAAACTTCGAAACTTGAAAATATCTTAAATTTTCAAAACAAAGATAAAGTGTTTTTAAAAGTAGCAACAAAAATTTACCCCAAAAATTACATCTAACACACTGGGTAATTTCTCTTAGTAATTATTACAATCCATTTTACTAAATTAATGGAATTAAAGTACTTTTAAAGTTTGAAATATCGTTCCCCAAATGACGTTTTTTTGAGCGTTGTCTTTTACTTTTGCCGATAATTTGATAAATGTCCCGTTTTATGCTCTGTTCGGTTATAAATTAAAAAATTGAGGAGCTTTTGTAATTTGAAAAAAAGGAAATTTGTGTATACCCTTGGGAAGAAGAACAAGAGCAGACAAGTATAAACTGCTATAAATATCGATAAATAAAAAGATCGATCGTGACCTACGACAGCACGTCTGTCTTTCAGGACAGATCAACGCTAATTAGCGTTTTTACCCACCGTTAGACGTGAGCGTCAATCAGCGGCATTTTTAAATAATACTATAGCTGATTGACGCTCACGTCTGAAGATGGGTAAAAACGGTAACCAGCGTTGATCTGGAGGGCTGTCGTAGGTCACGGACAAATACGTTCTAGCATAAATACATGTTCAAAGAATCGAAAAGTGAAGCCCTCATAGCTGGCTTTGAAAACAATGGCAAATTTTAATTCGCGGATGCGAATTTTCAAGTGCGCATGCGTGTATTTTGTCATGTAGACACACAGCTGCTATGTGAGTGGAGGCCATCTTGAAATTTTGCCGTGTTTTGTGTTTGTCGTGTAAAATTATGTTTTCTTTTGTAAAAAATGGGAAATATTTCACGTAAAACGTGCGGTTTGTGGAAAAATGTCCGGAAGAAGTAAAATAGTGCCATTCCATAGGTAACTACGTGTATTTTTCCTTATAATTTGTTAATAAAGTTAAGAGTGGTTTATAGATGCCATTAAACAGTCTTCTTGGTGTCCACAATAAATCTGCACAATTAGTTTTAGAAAAACTACAAAATTAATCCACAATTTGATAAATTTTCACCGAACCAACTAGTTTTTAGAAAAAAATAATATACATAACCCTAAATATATGATAATTGTCAAATAATGTAGTGACGTAACGGAGAATGTTCCAAAACCACCAAAACTGACGCATGCGCAGTAACAGATATCCTGTAGCCGAAAAAGGAACATTAAGAATTAAATAGGGGTTCTGGCTTCAAGCATCGGGTGTGAGAATGCATGGGTATGCCCCATATTTATGCTCTAACGTATTTGGTCACGGATGATTTATTTTTCTTGCCAATCGATCTTTTCATCGATCTATATATAATCCTCTGAAGTTTGGCGACATACTTTAACGCTTGTATAGGTGAAACAACAAAAATATTAAAATATAAAAAGCTAGAAGCTGGTGATTATTTTTTGTACCTTAGTGTTGAAACTATGGGTCCCTGGGAAAGTGAGACAAAAATTTTTCTCAACAAAACTTCAAATTTAAAAAATATTTCTGACCGTTGAATTTGTAAATATATTTTACCATTATTTATATCTGTAGTAGTAATAGTAGTATTATTTTTAAATTTTTTTAGCAATTTTTGCTTCATTCATTCCATTTATTTGAAGTGATATGGTTTTCTCAACCACCACATCGCTGTAAAAAATTTGTGACGAAGATTACGCATGAGGGCACAAAGAAAAAAATCGAGATTCGTAAAAGGGGAAATGATATTCCTATGAAATCAACAAAAAAAGTAGCTTTAGCGTACCATCTTTCCTTCTGTTACGATGATGCAGAATACCAAGTTTCAAGATTTCAAGTTTTTAATTAGTATTTTTTTATTATTTTTTTAAAATCAAATTATTTGTTTGAAAGGTCTTTAAAATACTTTTTTAATGAAGTATATGGATATATCGCATTATGAAATTTTCACAAAAATTAAAAACCCTTTTGGAAAAGTTTTAGTTATTTTTTAATTTTGAATTTGTTTTTTGCAAAAATTATATCAAGTGATACGGTATTGGAAAGGTATTTTCTTTTAAATAAACTAACTATGAACCCTTGTATAAGTAGTTCTTAAGATATTAGTTGAGTGGCCGGTGGTATCCCGTGGGATAGTTGTGGAAGATTTTTTTTTTACCCTAGATCCATTGGTAATAGATCACACAATTTCATGTCACTGAGTATTTTTTTAAAATTACCAAAAAATAGTAACTTTTTTTACCTCAAAAAAAAAAAAATTGCGGAAGAAACTTTTAGACTACCTCAAATCGATTGGTTATGGATCACTGAATTTTAAGTCGCCTGGTGTATGTGTCATATGTGAGTAAGGGCGCCTGTGTTACACAAAAATTGGATTAGTTGTGATTTGTTTACAACAGAACACCAATTGAATTGTCCTTTTAGTAAGCTTTATATCTCAAGAACTATAAAAGATATTGTTATTTTTTTTAAATATTAAAAAATTAAAAAAATACTCTGCCAATATATGAACCTCTAAGCTCACACCAGGTACTATAGTTCCAGTGTACGTGTGAGCTAATATAACTAAAAAGTGAAATATAATTTATTCAACTCCAGACTAAACTACCTTTCGTTTAATACCCCCACCATTAAAAAAACAAAAACTAAAATCTATTGTTTAACTCCAGACTCAATTACCTTTCGTTTGATATCACACACGCCATATTTTCACATAAATTCTAATTTTTGAAATCTAATCCCACCCTTTTATATGGCTTGTGTTCGGTGGATTTTGTTCATTTTTAAACGGGACAATCTCGACCCAAGACCCAGCCTAGGTACCAAATTGAAATCGGGCAAGCAGTTTTTGAGTTATGCGCGTTGGTCGTTACAGACATACAGACAGACGGCGCGACAAAAAAGTTTCAAAATCATCTGAAACGCAAAGATATTTAAGAAATTTTGAAATTGGAGCAACTTTTTTTTCGGAAAAATTAGGATCACCATAGCTCACACTACTACAGTATAGTATATGTGTGAGCTAATTCAAGATTAAACAAGAAACTTTAAAATTACCCTCGATCGATTGGTGATGGATTACTTAGTGTTAAGTCGCCCTCTTTATTTGCCTCAAATTTGAGTAGAAGGGCCTATATAACGTCATAAATCCAAAATGACAGGATTTTGCATTTTTTTACAAACAAACGTGGAATTTCGTACCCGTGAGGTTAAGCTTTCAAGCTACCCATGGAAAAATATAAGGGAAACAAAAAATCTCCTTTTTGCCCGATTAGCCACGAAACTTGTTTGATTTTTTTACAAACTTTGACTTATAACTTTTGCTAAATTAGTTTTACAGAAAAACTGCAAATTTTTAAATATTTAAAATAATAAGAATATTGCTCTTAGTTTTTGAGATATAAAGCTTGTTAAAACGACAATTATATTGTTGTTCTATTGCCTACTAATCATAACCCATACAACTTTTCTCTAAAATTGATGTGACAAATGTTAAAAACAAAAGTTTGCGAAAAAACATGGAAAAAATCGCAATCTTGGATTTGATTACAAAGTAATTGAACAAAAAACCACTAATCAGAAAATGTTGAAATTTGAGATTCTCCTTGACAGATAGAATAAATGTATCAACAATCATTAAAATTAGAAAGATGGTGTGTCAAACCTCAGTTTTTTTTGTTAATTTAATTTGGGAAGAATTTTGTTTACGAATTTTATATGAATAACGTCTACTTATTAACAACAGCAAAAAATATTCTTGCATTGCTCTTATCAGCTTATAGTCAGGAAGATTTATAAAGAAGTCAGATTGCGATATATACAAAAATTATTGCTGATTCTGTTGGTCCAACTTTGAAGTTAAACCGACATCAGGGGTAAAAAGAATTGTCAAAAATATTAAATAAGAACCAAGCCAAGGCTAGGCCCAATCAATCCCATTAAACATAGTAAAACGTACTTTTATTTTAGGGACATTATCAAAATTGCATTATCTTTCAAATTTAATACCCTGGCAAATATACCTTTAAGGTAATTCTATTGAATATTTTATTTAAAATACATACATCAAAATTATTATGTTTAATTTTTAGAAACGAAGTCTCTTGTGAAAAATTTTATAATAGGTTAAGGAGATACAGTATGGCCAAATGACCAATTTTTGTCATAAGCTATTATTTTTTTTCTAAATTTAATCACCTTAAAGGTATATTTGCCAGGGTATTACCTAAGAAGCTCGGAGATATTCCATTTGATTGGTATTTTGTGGAGCTTTAAATTTCCTTTCTACGTATTATCTTACAAAATTAAGAGGCTAGCTAATAAAAGAAAAAATAGAAAAAAATAATGCAATTTTGATAATGTCCCTAATGTGATATTTTTTTTCTAAATTTAAGATACATTTTTTTCGTCTCTAAAATCCCCTTAAAAGCGACAGAAAGCACTAATATTTGCATTACATTTACTATTTGTTGAAAAAAAAAAAGGTTTTTGCTGAAAAGACGTTCATACAAAAACTGGTCAATTTTTTAAAATTATTATGGTCACGTCAAGCGCTGCAATACTTTTTTTGTTGGTATCTCACTATATACATGTTGCATCAATAACTTTACATTTTTAAAATCGTATATATATATAAAAATATATATTATGCTGCAATAAACATTTTCTGAGATATAAACCATTTAAATTTGTCAATAGTCCTAGGTAAAACTTGTGTATACAGGATGGTAAAACCAAATAAATATTAAGTGTATAGGATCTTAATGGGCAAACTCTGCGAATGACTTATTGACGCAACATGTATATACAAAATGGCTCTGCCACAGAATAGCGTCTTACAAAATAGCGCTGCTACAAAATGGCGCTGCCAAAAAATAGCGCTGCTACAAAATAGCGACATCAAAATAGCGCCAACAAAATATTGTGCATCCAAACAGCGCTGCTACAAAATAGCTTGCATCAAAACAACCCTGCTACAAAATAGCGCCTTACAAAACAGCGCTGTAACAAAATAGTGCTTTATGACTTGCCACTCCCGGTAACTTCTTTCTAACATATTTTAAATTTAAAAAAACTTTCCTACTTTTCTCGGGATCCTAGAGGGTGTGAAACCAAAATTACATACTAGCTATTAAAGCTAACCTACTATGTATTTTAAGCCATATTATATAGCAACTTACTTTTGGGACAGATCAGCAGAATCCCACGCATCCTTTTCAAGATAAAGTTCGACATAAATGCTTATAGTAATTTTCCTCGTATGTTATCTCTATTTTTACCTTAGTACGATTTTTACCGCGTTATATCTTTCCTTACATTAATTATGTATAAAACCAAATGACATGTTAATTTTTATAGGATTAGTTAAAGATCACTAGAACTAGATTAGGATTATTAAGCACTGATCTTAATAAACTCGTTCTTAATTAATTTTTCGTCCTTACTTAAACGTAAGTCCAAACCGAACCGAACCGGGATCCCAGAAGTTGTGAAACTAAAGCGAACCGATTTAAACCGAAACTTTGGTTCGGTTCGGTTTGGTTTTGTTTCACACCCCCTAGGATCCCCGGAAAGAAGTCCGGGAAGTTTTTTTTTAATATGTTAGAAGACCCCTTAGTTAAAATGATTAAAATATCGCTGTTTTTATTAGATGTCGATATTTTGGAGCAGCGCTTTTTTGATGCGCGCTATTTTGTTTCAGCGCTATTTTGTGGCAGCGTTATTTTGATGCGCGCTATTTTGTAGCAGCGATATTTTGTCAGGCGCTATTTTCATGTGCGCTATTTTGTGGCAGCGCCATTTTGTAGCAGCGCTATTTTGTGAGGCCCTATTCTGTAGCAGCGCTATTTTGTAAGGGGCTATTTTAATGCACGCTATTTTGTAAGCGGCATGTTGTAGCAGCCCTATTTTCTAACAGCGCTATTTTGTAGGGCGCTATTCTATAAAAAAAAAATTTAAATCCAAAAACCAAACTAATATAATTTAATCTTAAAACTGGTCAAAATATAAAATAACAAGAAGTATAATAAAACAAGCAAACATTTAATGTCCCCACAGGTTACACCCAACCTTACCTAAGTTATTAATTTATTAACTTCAATTCTATGAAGACAGTAATCACAAAGAATAAAACCATCACGAAACTGCAATAAATAAATAACTCTATACATAATAAATAATAAAATTTTTTAAAAACTAAGTAAAAGTTTGAGAATTTAAAAGTGTAGAGTTCTAAAAATTCAAAAATTTAAAACATATCTAAAATTTTATAATTAACAAGTCTGTTCGTGCAACTTTAATTTTAAATTCAAATTTTGCGCCAAATTCCCGTATTCGGAAAACCCACACAATTTCAATTTTGATTGGCACAAGCAAAACGCCAGCGCCATCTACGAAATATGAATCTGCGCAAAAAGGCGTAACCAAAAAAGATTCGTCTGTCGTATTCTATCGAGATCACCACGCAGCATGGTGATAAATTCTATTAACCAAAAAATCCAATAACATTCTTAGAAAATCAAACTAAACCATTACACAAACAAGTGATTCTAGTGTGGATCGACTGCAACGACTGGGCCAGCGAGAGGAGCTCCTCTGGACGACGGAAACAACTAAAAAGGTGAGTGCCAATCCTCTATATTGTCTTTGTGTGGCACGGAAAAATTAATATTTTTACATCGTCCTTTTAAGGATTTTTGCACCCAGATTTTATAAAAAACGACCAGCGCGCTTACAGTCCCGCGGCTCTACCCCTCAAACCTCAAACCATCAACATTTTCTGGTCCCACGACCCAGATAGTTTTTTAAAATTTGTTTGCTAAAAATATTAAATATTTTCGCCATCTTGGCTCGCGTTTGTTGCCGTGTCCAGTTTAGGAAGGAGGTTCCGTCCCCCCTTGCGTGGCTTAACGGTTGCTCCACCCACATTTCATTGCAGCCGAAATTGGCACTTCGTACGTCGTTTGTTTTGATTCAAAAATCGAAATTTGTTTAAATAAATAGTTATTTTCAAAAAAACAGAAGTGCTTGTGAGTTAAATGCTTTATTCTTATTTAACAGGTAAACAAACACATCTAGTAGAATTAGTATTTACCTGTAAATAATAAGAGAAGCGGTAGTAGGTACAAGTTGTGTTTGTGTGCATTTATTTTGGGAGAAAAATCGCGACCTAGGATAACAGCTGTTGATAAGTTTTTTGCATTTTATTCGAGAAATCGATAATAAAATATATGCTTGTTGGACTCTTTTGGACTGATTAAAGTCAATAGGGGTCAAGTGTTAGTTTTATTCTTTTTAAATATTTTTTATTTTTTAATTAACAATATGTCGTTAAGAAAGCTTGAGAATCAACGCAAAGTTTCAATATCTCGTATTACGGAAACGTATAACTTGGGAACAAAAGCTAAATCAAATAGTTCTTCCTTGCCAATTTTTAAGGCGTTTTACGAGTCGTTAGATGATCACTATGAACAATTTAAAAACATTCATAATGACATCACAGGTCTCTTGAAGGACGACGACGATGTTGAATTCGAAGCACAGGACAAAATTAGGAAAGATACGGATCTATTCTACCACCAAGCTAAAATTCTTTTTTCGAGTTTATGTTCCGATTCAGTTCATTCAAATTTTACCCCAGCAACTTCACACTATTCACGTAGCGATGATCTGGGCCCTTTAAAGGTACCTTGCTTTAATGGAAACGTAAAAAAGTGGCCAACCTTTTACGATGTTTATTCTTGTTTGATTCATGAAAACTCGAATTATTCCGATATAAGGAAATTTCAACATTTGCTAACTTTCCTTGAGGGCGAACCACTTAATATTTTAAGTTCTATAAAATTAACGGCAAGTAATTACGCAATCGCCTGGAAGGTATTAACAGATCGCTATCAAAATAAAAGACTTTTAGCCAGTACCTACTGGAACTCAATCTACTATGCAAATTCTTTAAAGGGAAACCAGTCAGCAAAGGATCTTAGAGTCTTGGTAGATACCTTTTCTGAGAATATTGCGGCGCTCGAAAATCTTGAATTTCCAGTGACGTCGTGGTGTTTTTGTTTATTTTCAATTTTATTATCAAAAATCGATCAAACCACAAGAACCGCTTTCGAATTAAAGTATAGTACTACCGAGATTCCAACATATCAAAATCTAATTCAGTTTCTTATTAACCAATGCCGTGCTCTTGAAACAGTACAGCTATCTCCCCAAAATTCTTATTCAAATAATCAGTACAATTCAAGCCCTCCATCAAATTTTTTAGCGCATACGCACTCACAAGTATCAAATAAACAATCCAATATTCAATTTCGACAAAACCAACAACCCTATAAGTGCAAATTATGCAATAATTCTTTTCATCCACTCTCGCAGTGTGGTGTTTTTATCTCCAAATCTCCTTCAGATCGTTTTACTTATGTAAAACAACAATCGTTATGTATCAACTGTTTACGTTCAAATCATCAAGTAATTGACTGCAGTAGTACCTACAACTGCAGGGTATGTCGACATAGACACCATAGTCTTATTCATCTATCGCAAATGACAGATTCAATCCGTCAGAATTCAAGTCAATCCTTTGTTAATTCAAGCCAAAATTCAAATCAAAATTCGAACTTAAATCAAAGTTTTAATCCAAATCAAGTGGCCGTGCCAAGCACAGGCACAAACTTATCGTATCAGAATTCAAATTCAAGTCTTAGCCAACAGAACCCTAGTTTTGTTCAACCCAGTTCAAATTCAATTCAAATCAATTCGAATCCAAATACATCTACAAATCAATACTCTTCGTTATCCACCTTGACGCCCCGGACGACAGTGCTTCTAGCGACTATAAAATTAGAGGTACTGGATAGTCGGGGTAACTACCAACCTGTCCGAGCACTTCTGGACAGCGGTAGCCAAGCTAACCTGATAAGCGAAGCTTGTCTTAACAGGTTAGGCTTGCCAAGAAACAAAATTTCGATCCCTGTTCTGGGACTAAATCAATCTTCATCGGCCACTAACGGCATTTCTACTTGCACTATTCGAGCCCTAGGCCAACAAGAGCCTACTTTTTCTATTCAAGTCTTCGTTTTACCGAAACTCTGTTCGAATATGCCCTCAGTACAGGTAGATTCATCCAATTGGAGTCATATTTCAAATCTAAAGCTTGCAGATAATCAATTTTACAACCCTGGTCCAATTGACTTACTCTTAGGTGCACAACTTTACACAGAAATCGTCCAATCAGGACGAATTCCAGGACCTCACGGCCTACCCTCCGCTTTTGAGACAGTTTTTGGGTGGGTCTTGATGGGCCAAACTCAAAACATAAACATACATTTCACATCAAGTCAATTCTTACTTTACTTCCTGTGAGCAGTCTCTCAACTTTAATATTCGCAGATTTTGGGAACTAGAATCAATTAAGTCAAAAACGTTTCTCTCACCCGAAGAAAAAAGATGTGAAGAGATTTTCCAAAAAACTACCACTAGAGATATTTCGGGCCGATTTACTGTAAATTTGCCTTTTCGTCACATTGACCCTCCTGACCTAGGAGACACATATTCATTGGCCTATCGTCAATTTTTGTCTCTTGAATCTCGCTTAATAAAAAATTCAAATTTCTATAGTATGTACTCGGATTTTATGAGAGAATATCTCAAAAACGGGCACATGTCTTTAATTCCAAGATCCGAACCTAGACCTCAGTTATGTTCTTATTTACCACATCACGGAGTCCTTCGTCTTGACAAATCAACGACTAAACTCCGGGTGGTTTTTAACCCCTCGATTAAGGGTTCGAAAGGCCTAAGCATGAACGAAACTCTTTTAATAGGACCAAAATTACAAGCCGATATTTCCGAAATTCTATTAAAATTCAGATTTTATTCTATCGTATTTTTGACTGATATAAAACAGCATTTTTTACAAATTCAAATCAATCCAATTCATCGAGACTACCGAAGGCTACTTTGGCGATTTGATCCCAACGAACCCCTGCAGGAATACAGGCTTAATACAGTGACGTTTGGTGTTGGTTCAAGTCCCTATTTAGCTATTAGAACTCTTAGAGAACTAGCCATCCTGGAGGCTAAGAATTATCCTGAAGCATCCCAGGTCCTTTTGAATAACATTTTCATGGATGATATTTGCTGTGGAGCTAACTCTCTAGAAGGTGCTTTATCGCTTCAAAAGGATCTCATAGCGTTGCTTAAATTGGGAAAATTTGAATTAAGAAAATGGGCATCAAATATTGTCAGATCCCTGTTACCTTTGAAGACGATTCTTCAACATCGATTAAGGTGTTGGGCCTTCAGTGGCACCCTTCTACAGATACCTTTACCTATTCTTGTACCCCTTGTGAAAAACCTTGCACCAAAAGGAATATTTTATCAGCTATCGCTAAAATTTGGGATCCTATAGGTTTCTTATCGCCTGTTTCATTTTTAGCCAAAGTGATTATGCAAAAACGTTGGTTATGCAAAACTGATTGGGATGAAATACCCCCCGATCCAATCAAAACTCTTTGGAATCAATTCAATAATCAATTAACCACTCTTTCGAATCTTTGTATACCTAGACATATTTTTTCGAATAATATTCAACGATGTCAATTGCTAGGTTTCTGCGATGCATCCGAGCTAGGATACGCTTCTTGCGTATACGTTCGCGTCGAATTACCAAATAAAATTATCAAAACTGCTCTAGTCATGGGCAAGTCAAGGGTTGCTCCCTTACACACTATTTCAATCCCACGTTTGGAACTACTTGGAGCTACTCTATTAGCTGATTTACTCGAACTAGTTATTCGCACCTATTCATCATTACTCGTAATCGATGAAATTCTTGCGTTCTCGGACTCACAGGTCACGCTTCATTGGGTCACATCTTCACCTCACAAGTGGAAGACCTTTGTGGCAAACCGCGTGAGTCGTATTCAAGAAACAATCCCCGAAGTCCCATGGTATCACATTACTTTCTCTCGAAAACCCTGCCGACTGCGCTAGCAGAGGGTTGTCGCCTAATAACTTAATAAATCACCCTCTTTGGTTTCACGGCAAGTGGCAAATTCAAAGGTTTATAAATGAACGTTCTTTGGGAGTTCCAGACGAGGTTCTCAAAGAAGAAAAACCGGAAAATTCAGTGGTGCTGACGGCAGAACTTCAAAATAAAAACTTTTTTGATAGACTAATCGATAAAATATCCAATTTAAATACCATTCAAAAAATCATTTGTCATTTTCTAAGACTTATTCACAATCGAAAAAACTCAGTTGACCCTTTATCCGGCGTTTTTTCCGCTTTTGAACTACACAAGGCTCTACTTGTTTTAGTTAAAAGGGTCCAAGAAGAGTGTTTTTCGGATATTATTCAAAAAATTCAAAATACTCAGCTATTACCTAAGCCGTTTCGCAAACTCGCGCCCTTTTTGGACGAATTGGGTTTCCTTAGAGTGGACGGACGCTTACGGCATTCTCAACTCTCCTTTGAGGCAAAACATCCCTTATTATTGCCGAAATCTCATAGATTAACCCAATTGATCATTATTCAAACTCATAACGAAAATTTACATCCTGGAATAAACACAGTCCAATACTTAATTCGTCAAAAGTTTTGGATTATGTCATCACGTCGAGCTATTCAGAGGGTTTTATTGAAATGTATTCCCTGCTTTCGCTTAAAACCAAAATCCTATACTCCGTACATGTCGGATTTACCTTCGTTTAGAACGTCACAATTAAAATGTTTTTCACACGTTTGCTTAGACTATGCAGGCCCAATCAAAACCTTTGTAGGTCAGAGACGTCGTGGAGCACAAGTTGGTAAATCATATATCGCAGTCTTTGTCGATACTTCTGTAAAAGCAATCCATATCGAGCTGGTTTCGGATTTAACCACAGAGGCGTGCATCGCTGCTTTACGACGCTTTGTCGCTAGACGTGGCACTTGTGTCCAAATCACAAGTGATAGAGGCTCAAACTTTGTTGGGGCTATTAAGGAGCTCCATAATCTTTCGAAATTAGCTTCTGAGAGCTTAAAAATCAAATGGTGTCTTAATAGTCCGGGAGCCCCCCACCTAAATGGTCTAGCAGAAGCAGGAGTCAAATCTATAAAAACACATTTGTATCGGGTCATCGGTGACCAGATACTAACCTTCGAAGAGCTCTATACTCTCCTCGCCCAAATAGAGGCATTACTCAATTCTCGACCCCTTTGTGAGCAAAGCTCTGACCCAAACGATCTTACATCTCTGACTCCGGGTCATTTCCTCACAATGGAACCCCTTAATTCGTGTCCTGATCCTGACCTTTCTACTCTTAAAGTTAATACCCTTAAGCGTTGGCAACTTATCCAACGAATTCATGCCGATTTCTGGAAGCGTTGGAAACTCGAGTACTTAAATACTTTACAACAGCGATCTAAGTGGTTCGGTTGAAATCAAGCTAGATACGCTTGTTTTAATTATGGATGAAACTAGGCCGCCATTACACTGGTTGCTAGGTAGAATAGTGTCCGTACATCCTGGTCGGGATAATCACATTCGAGTTGCTACTGTTAAAACACAACACGGACTTTTCACTCGTCCCGTGGTCAAGTTGTGCCCACTACCTTTAGATGCACACTAAACTCCCAAGCAACTTCTTTTTGTTTCATGTGTCGTTATCTAGAATATATATATATATTTTTTGCATTTTTTTTTCCTTTTAATCTATAAACCTAAAACGGATTTCAATTACCTACCCTTTAAGGTTTTGAATTAACTTATATTTTTTTTTATATAGCCATTTGTTTATTCAACATAATCTACATGTAAAACTTCGTTTTAAGTGGGCAGAAAATGTTCATGCAACTTTAATTTTAAATTCAAATTTTGCGCCAAATTCCCGTATTCGGAAAACCCACACAATTTCAATTTTGATTGGCACAAGCAAAACGCCAGCGCCATCTACGAAAAATGAATCTGCGCAAAAAGGCGTAACCAAAAAAGATTCGTCTGTCGTATTCTTTCGAGATCACCACGCAGCATGGTGATAAATTCTATTAACCAAAAAATCCAATAACATTCTTAGAAAATCAAACTAAACCATTACACAAACAAGTGATTCTAGTGTGGATCGACTGCAACGACTGGGCCAGCGAGAGGAGCTCCTCTGGACGACGGAAACAACTAAAAAGGTGAGTGCCAATCCTCTATATTGTCTTTGTGTGGCACGGAAAAATTAATATTTTTACATCGTCCTTTTAAGGATTTTTGCACCCAGATTTTATAAAAAACGACCAGCGCGCTTACAGTCCCGCGGCTCTACCCCTCAAACCTCAAACCATCAACAAAGTCTAAAAGTTTAAAAACAAAAATATATTTTTTATAAGAACTGGCTTTTATCTATTCCTTCGCATAATTTTTACATTTTATGTTCGGAAATAAATCTGAGTCGTTCTAGAAAACGACCAGATTTATTAGCGACAAAAATAAATAGAATAGCATAATTCGCTTGATTAATAACGCATTTTATTAGAGACAACCAGACTCACCTCACCAGCGCGCGATCGAAGGCGGATAAAAGAAGAGACATACAAAGAATTCTGGTTGCTTTCGATCGCTGTCTCGAAAATCACATGGCAGTATTAAATTTGGCGTATTCCACCGTATGTTCCTAGTTGGGTGGTCCTCTCGGTATAGTGAGATAACAAAAAAAAACTGTTGCAGTGCTTAAAGTCGTTATCATTTTTACCAAATCGACAGTTTTTGTTTGAACTGGAACCTTTAAAATTTAATCACGCAATTATTAATTTTATTGTGTAATTTTTATAAAAATTATAATAAAAAATCAAAAAATTATTATGCAAAATATATAGTGGGCTCGATTTTTTTTCTTCTTTTAACTTTTCCACACCTTTTTAAGTTTAGGACATCGTTTATGTTACATACTGTATACTTCAGGTTCAGAGCGATTTTGTCCATTATCGGCCAGACTATTACCGCAAGTTGATCTCTTGACACAGGAAGTAAAACTGTGGGAAAAAGTTTGTTTATCTTTTTCATTTGCGAGAGACTGTTGCTACGCTCTGTAAAATATTTAGTTGTTTTCGGACATTAATCATTTTAAGCGTTTTGTTAAAGAAGAGTTAACAGTTTTTTTGTGCTAGAGCACTTTGTATGACAAAAATTATTTGTTTAAACCAGTGTCGGTATACGTAAAATCAAACGCGTTTGTTGAAACACTTGTTTTTATTTTAGAAGGCAATGGTTGAAATTAACACCAAAAACTAAATTTAACTATTCTACCTCATTACACTTTGTGCAGTTTAGTTTTTTAAGAAGTTTAGTGTTTGTACTTCTGGCCACACAATGAACTTTGCCGCATCCGGCCGCGCATTTTATATTTATTTATTTATTTTCCGGATGGCCACGAATTCTCAGTCCCATGTTATTTTCGACATACGGACGTTATATCCACAAAAAAGGACAGATGCAGTTATAAAATTTATTCGGGAAAAGTGCGAATCTTTCTGGGAAGTTATTTTGCCAAAATCTTGAGCAAAAGTGTAAAAACGCCGGTGAAACTTATCTAAAAATACCAAATCAATTTCGGTTATTTTCAGCCATCTATGGTAAGTCAAGTCTGCAACTAGAAAACGGCATGAGATTTTTCTTAATTTTCTTATAGATTTTTACTGCCTGAAGCCAAAAAAATATCAAAAAAACTCTTATCACATTTTTTTTTTAATTGAAGGGGTTAGATTTTTAAAAAAATTTAAAATAGTCTGTATATCTGCATATTTTTTTTTGTTCACCTGCAGTTAATATTGTTATAAAATTATGTCTTAAAATGCGCTGATTCCAAAAATGGCATAATTTATCCCTATTTTTATAAAAATTATAATCAAAAATCCAAAAACCATTATGCAAAATGTAATAGGATTCTTTTTATGTTCAGAGTGATTTTGTCCATTATCTGCTAGACTATTACCGCAACTTATCTCTAGACACAGGAAATAAAACTGTGGGAAAAGTTTGTTTATCTTTTTCAATTTCGAGAGGCTGTTGCTGAGCCCTGCACAATATTTAGTTGTTTTCGGACATTAATCATTTTAAGCGTTTTGTTAAAGAAGAGTTGTTAACAGTTTTTTTATGCTAGAGCACTTTGTATGACAAAAATTATTTGTTTAAACCAGTGTCGGTATACGTAAAATCAAACGCGTTTGTTGAAACATTTTTTTTTAAATTTAGACAATGATTGAAATTAAAACCAAAAACCAAATTAAACTATTCTACCTCATTACATTTTCTGCAATATAGTTTTTTAAGAAGTTTAGTGTTTGTATTTCTGGACATAATGAACTTTACCGCATCCGGCCGCGCATTTTATATTTATTTATTTATTTTCCTGATGGCCACAAATCCTCAGCGCCATATTATTTTCGATATATTGACGTTATTTTCACAAAAAAAGAACAAATGCAGTTATAAAATATATTCGGAAAAAGTGCGAATAGCGACATTTAAAAGCGGAAAAATGCCGGTAAACTTATCTAAAAATGCTAAATCAATTTCGGAAATTTTCGGCTATCTGTGGTAAGTAAATTTTGGTGGTATTCTAGCCTGTTACCTAGACACGAAAAATAATTTTTCCTACAACCACATATGAAAATGATGAAAAACGGTAAATTTCACCCGTGTGCCGAAATTCTCCGCACTTGTGTGGAAATGTACTTTTCCGCACATGTATGGAAATGGGAACTGTGACCAAACTTTTTCGTACATGTGTTGCAACGTATTTTTTCACACATGTCCGGAAAAGCAGTTTCTTTTGATTTGTGCAAAATTAAAGACCAATTTTTACAAAAATTAGTAAACTGCTCAAAAATTGAAGTGAGCCACCCCGTTTTTTTTAAAATTTTTAAAGTAAATTATTCCTAAACGAAACGGTCAATTTCCACACAATTTTCTATGTGATATAGCTTTGATTATTATCTTTTAATGTTTGGTTTCCTTGTTGTCCTGCGCTTGATAGATAGCTTCACAGGGCGGCTACAACGCAAGTGTAAGAAAGTGCGAAAGTTTGCACGGCTCCCATTTTCCGTACAAATGTTTTACAAAAAAATTTTAATGACTGAAGCCATAAAAAATATCAAAAAAACTCTTATTTTTTTTTTAAATAGCCTGTTTCTGCCTAATTTTTTGTTGTTTACCTGCATTTTATATTGTTACTCTCACGTTAGATTTTTTTGCAAAATTAATATACAGCGTGGCGACTTTAAATAGAATACTGCCTTCTAGCGGGTTAATATTTGGGTTTTTGAAGAAAAACAAAAACACGTCATCTAAGTTTTTTTACGAGCTTTCTTTCTACCGCAAAAAAAAAATTGGTCGGACCCTCGAAAAGAAGTCTACTTCCATACAACTTTTTTTTCAGATGGGATAACCCCACTTGTGGTACCTCGTTCGAAAGCTTATTAAAAAAGAAAAACAATGGTATGTCATTTTTTTGACATATGTCAATTAAAATGTAAAAAAAATATTATTTAAAATTTTTGGTTTTTTGAAAAAAACAAAAACAGATCTTTATTTTTTGACAATTTAATTGACAGATTTCAAAAATATAAATATAACTTAGTCTATAACGTTCTCCACCGTCTTCTGATTTCCAGTCTCCATTGGTCTCGATTGGTCCAGAGATTCTCATCTTCTTCTCTTTCTTTAATGTCTCTGTCTATTCCTTCTCTCCAACTCAGTCTGGGTCTTCCTCCTCTTTCTTCTTCCCTGTGGTGTCCAATTGTCTTTGGGATTCTGTCTTCCGCCATTCTTTGTACGTGTCCATACCATCCAAGTTGGTTAATTTGTATGTCTACCGTTATTTTGGGTTTAACATCAATAATTTCTCAAATTCTTTCATTTCTCTTTCCAGTTTTGATTTTCCGTCAGCGCGTCTCCAATAGTTCATTTCAGTGGCTTCAAGAGACTCGCGAGCGTTTTCTTTCAGGGGCCATACTTCACTACAATAACTGATGACACTTTTTACTATGTTGTTGTAAATTCTGTTTTTTTTGTTTTGCTACAGCCTTATCCTAGAGGATACTGTGGAGTCCTGTTGCTCCTTTACCTTCAGCCCCCACTTATCGTATTATTCATTTAATTTACGGGTCATGCATGTCTGGTACGTAACAAAAATGGCTGCACAGTCTGAGAAGCTAATTTTAGGTTGATAAAACGGCACCAGTTTAAAGGAGCGATATTTAAAACGGCGACATTTAAAACAGCCACATTCAAAAGAGCTACATATTAAAACGGCGACATTCAAACAAAATATATCAAAACAGCGATATTCAAAAGAGCGACATCTAATAAAATTAAGTTAACAGAGAAACTCCTTTTGTGAGGTCGAAATTGGTGTTTTTCTAACCTTTGTTACTTCATCGAAAACGTATCCTAACCTGTTCAGATACCCGCAAACCTTTTTCCACCAAAAATGTCCCTGAGTCACGATGAGGATACGTTTGCGCTCAATATCCGAAGGTTAGAATAACGCCGATTTCCTCTTAAAATGTTTCGGTTTGGTTGGGTACGGTTTGGTTTCACACCCTCTAGGATCCCGAGAAAAAAGTCAGGGAAGTTCTTTTTTTGAAAAAAATATGTTAGAACTGTTTTAAAATTTTTAAGTGTTGCTTTTTTTTAGGTGTCGCTCTTTTAAATATCGCTCTTTTGATATGTCGCTGTTTTAAATATAATATCGTTGTTTTAACCCTCCAATAGGCGGGTGGATTACATATGTAATCCACGCCCTTTTCAGCAGCGACCAATTAAAACCTGGCTTGTAGGTGGGATCGCCCGCTTGAGTAGCTGTCGATCATACGATTAAGCATTCCCCCAGTATGGAATTAATAGGCGAAGTGTGCATTGTTCTAAGCTAGCGGGTTTCAAATACGACTGGACTACCATTGTAATCCACGCGCCTAAATACGGAACGTTTTTTGCGTAGTGCAGTTTTAATATTAAATTTGTATATATTTTTTTAATGTTAAGTTTAATTTAAGTATAAGTTTATATTCAACCATAAAAAATAGAATTTTGTTTTTTGTTTCTTTAATTTTTGGTTTTACCACTATTATATATCGATACATTTTAATATTGATTTTTGGCGAAAATTTTTGTTTTAGGGGTCATTATTCAGTGGTTCTGGGGAGCGGCCCAAGCCCCCCCCCCCTCCCATTCCCTCCTGCGTACTCGACTGCTGTTAAAACATGCATTTTAATTTTAGGTTGATAAAATGAACCAACTTGATATAGCAGCTGCCCACCTGTGTGCCGACATATCAAAATCAGAATGTGATCAGATTTTTTTGAAGCTGAGCAAGCGCGAGCCCGAAATTAAATTGTTGTACTTAACACCCGAAAAGATAGGGGCATCAAGGTAAAGTAAACCCTATTAGAATATTTTTTTTAATTCCACAGATTTTTTTTAAAGAACTTGATTGTCATACAGGACAAAGAAAACTTCCAAGATCTTATAGGAAAATTGTAGAATAGTCCCAAAGAAATTTAAAGTCCAATTTCCAAAACGGAACAATTGATACCGGACATTATCAAAAAAGTCATTCATTAAAAGAAGAAGTCAGTAAAATTGTCTATGAATGAAGTGTTCGTGGCTAAGGGGGTAAAAATAAGGGTTTTTTGTTTCTCTCGTAATTTTCCGGGGGTAGCTTGAAAGCTTAACCTGACAGGTGCAACATCTAATGGACATTTAATAAGTGTGGATAGTTAACTGTTTCGTCCATATGGGACTCTTCAAAACACTGCTTGGTGAATGTGACACCCTTGCTAAGTTAAGTATGCGATTGTGTCTTTCACCTTACGTTATTAGTAAGAAAACAAAACCATGTACTCTGCAAGAAGCGCCATCTACCGAAATACGAGAGAAACTAATACAGCAGCAGGCTATATCATTGATCGATGAAAATATCGATTGAAAGAGATAATCCATCACGTGACCTACGACACAAATTGTCTTTTAGGTCATCGTCGCTGATTGCGTTTATTTCGCCATTAAGACGTCTGTCGGCAAAGAAGTTTTCGTGTCTAAGCGGGTAAAAATAAGGATTTTTTGTTTCTCTCGTATTTTTCTATGGGTAGCTCGAAAGCTTAACCTCACGGGGGTCCAAGATCTAATGGACACCTAATAAGTGTTGACAGTTAACTGTTTCGTCCTTATGCGACTCTTCAGAACACTGCTTGGTCAATGTTGACACCCTTGCTAAGTTAAGTATACGGTTTTCTCTCTCCCCTTATGTTTCTAGTGAGAAAACAAAATCAGGTACTCTGCAAGAAGCGAAATACGAGAGAAACTAAAATAGCAGCAGGCGTCATCGGACAAAAACAGAATCGTTTCTATATAAGTTTCCTATAACGTCTTTTATCAAAACCGGACAAAATAATGAAAAATGGCTTGGCTGGTCTGTCTCCCAGCATGTTTTATCAATATCAAAGAAGAGCGGATTTTGTATTGCTTTATTGTCAAAAAACTGTCAAAATCCAATTAGCTCGTCAGAGTGTCGAACACTATTTTATCTGAAAATTTTATAAAAATCGGTTCAGCGGTTTAGGAGCTATTGTGTTACAGACAGAAATAATGTACACACACACACACACAGACATCACGATGATATTGCTAAGATAGGTCAAAAAACACCCAACTAACACATTTTTGGCGTTATCTGAAAAAAAAAATTCGTTGAAAATAATAAGTTCTCTAGCCATTGCTACGCGGGCTAGGAAGGTAATACGGCACATTTTTTTGATGGTTGCCATATCCTGTGAGTTAAAAGCGGATGCTTACAATGAAATTTGTTGCGTATGTCTCACAAGATGTTAGAAGACAAATCCGATCTTTCGATTGTGTATGCGCAACGTTCTCTCATTTCTTTTCTTTTCATGTATACTGCTTCTCTCTTTCTTACTTTGCGGGCGACTTTAAATCGGGAATAAATAATATTGTTGTTTTTTCACCCAAAAAGATGACAATAAAAAATCTGCTGTTTTTGGTTGCTTAAAATGGGCTATAGAGGTTGCAGTGAAGGACGCTTCGATTGCATATCAATATCAGAACCGCTCTTGTTTAGATAAACTACACACAAGCTAAGCCATTTTTATTATGTTGTCCGGTTTTGAATAAAGACGTTTTACTTCGATTCTGTTTTTGTCCGATTAAAACCAATTCTTTAGGACTTTATGATACACTTTGATTTTGTGCATGTCTTGTTTTAATAAATGACGTTTCTGTTAATACGCGGTTATTAATAATTTAGTTTTTACCTTCCTAGCCTGCGTAGCAATAGCTAGAGAACTTATTATTTTCGACGAATTTTTTTTTTAAAGATAACGCCGAAAATGTGTTAGTAGGGTGTTTTTTGGCCTGTCTTAGCAATATCGTCGTGATGTCTGTGTGTGTGTGTACATTATTTCTGTCCATAACACAATAGCTCCTAAACCGCTGAACCGATTTTTATAAAATTTTCAGATAAAATAGTGTTCGACACTCTGACGAGCTAATTGGATTTTGACAGTTTTTTGACAATAACATTTTCTAAAAATGCTAACTTTTTAACGTTAATTATATTAATATGCGGTTTTCGGAATATAGTAGATTATAACTAAAAACTTCGTAAGAGCTTTAGTTTCTGAGGTATTTACAAAAAAGTGTTTTCAAGGCTGATATATCATGGTTTCACTTGAAGTGTGCTAATAGGCTCGCTAGGAAGGTATTAGATCCGTCATGGATCCATTTTTTTATATTTGACTGTATACCATCTTTGTACGATTTTTCGTTTGTCCTTTATAATAAACTGTGGGGCCCTTTTAAAGTAACATTAAAGATTGTTAAGAAGTTTTTTAGTGTTGGCCCTTTTTTTACAAGGGTTTATTGGTAAAAGATAAAGTATGGTTGTGTATTTTTAGGGAAGTCATTACACTTTTATAAATAACCATTGGACTTCTTATAATAGTGACGAGATATTTGTCACTACCATTTCGACAGTACCATTGCTTAATGAAAAGTTTTATAAAGTAGTAAATTATGCAATAAATACTTAATGGCACTAAACATTTTACCTCTGGAATCCAGAAGAAGTGTTTAATAAATGTTGTATATTTAACCGCATGAAAGTTTCTATTATAAATAGTTTTCGTAAATACAGGGCTTAAGGCTTAAAGTAAAAATCCTTTGTGTTTTAGTATTTGTTATTATAGGGTTCCCACAAAGTTTTGTCAAATTGCGTCACTTAGATTCAGAGAAATTTTTTATTAATTGTTTTGACACAAAATGTATTTTCTGCAATTTTTTTTCTAATAAATGGATTTTCTTCCATTTGTTTTCCTATCAAAACTCTCTTATGAAATATGTTGTTCGTAGCCGTAACAGTTCACAATATACTATTTTTAAAGTGATAAGTAACAGGCTGAATTTTCGTAAATAGCTTTATTTTGCCGAGTCGCCTAACTTTTTTGTTTACGAAAATTCTTAAAAGTGATTCCTCACAGAGTGCGCGGGCGCAGACATCTTTCGAGCGTCGTACTAACCCAAGTGTGCGATTTTGGAATAATGTTGTCATTTACTTTCAAACACATTTTTTGGGCTACAGAAAAAAATGGCTGACTAATTCTTTACTGTTTTTTCATTAACATGTTTGAGGTGTAGGACACGGCCGTCATAAAATCTTATTTGTCAGACAAACTTTTCCATGTTTGATATCATAAAATCTTTAGATTTAAGCAAAAAATTATGCAAATCTGACAGCAGAAAGGATATGAATGCTTTATCATAAACTTTTAAAGAGATATAGATAAAGATAAAGCTACTAAGAATAATCTATGATTAACTGGTCTACTCGATCCTAAGGTAATAGTTTGGGGCAGTATGTATAAAAATGCATTAGAGCTTTAGCCATAGCTCAAAACACAATTTTAAAAATTATATTTAAAATAGATGGGCGTTTTTCAACGGTCCAATTATACAAAGATTTAAAAATATTCAACATAAGAAATCTTTACACTTTCCATTGTAAAAATTTTTTTTAGCTCAAAATACAAATAATGTAACTAGATCAACTAAAAGAAATCTACAAATCCCAAAAATAATTATTAATGATATCCAAAGATTTGCTACATTTTTTGGTGCTAAAAGTTTTTAACTTACTTCCCAGAAACATAATAAATAACTTAAAAAATAAAAAATATAATTTAACAACAAAGTAAAAAATCTAGATTTTAAATAATCTCTTAAAATTTACAAAATTATTTGACGTTTAATGTAGGAATTAGAAATTTTTAAAACTTTACACCGCAAGTTTAAACCATAAAAAGCTTATAAAACTCCGGCATGGGACATCCTCGGGGTTCTAACTTCACTCAGCCTCAGTCGAAGCTATCTCTATGGTAAAAAGTAAAATAATAATAAAAAATGTGACATCTTGGTAAAAGATAAAGTATGGTAACACATCTGCACACAAACAAAGGTCTTTAGTGCCAGCGTTTAGGCAGATGTGATGCCAAAGATACTTAAATGTAGGATAGAAATTTATTGTTAAGTTTATTATAACAAATAAAACCATATTTGAATAGAATTGAACTAATTTTTAATAGCCACTAAATTGACATATAGTACCTGGGCACTCTGTTAGAATCACTTTTAAGGATTTTCGCAGAGGAAAAAGTAGGGCTTCTCAGCAAAATGTAGCTATTTACGAATATTTAGACTGTTGTTCATCACTTAAAAAATAGACCGGTGTACTGTGGACTATCATTTTTTAAATAGTCTTCACTTAATTTTAGGGCTATTATTGATATGCTGGCAGGGCTCCATCAAAGAGGCAAATTAGCGAGATTTGTAATTGATGAGGCTCATTGTCTATCCCAATGGGGACACGATTTTAGACCTGACTATAAGGTAAATAATTTCAAAGGATCTAATTTCGATGCCACCCTAATTTATATATACAGGGTGTCATAGAATAAGATGCTAATATTGAAGGAGGTAATTCTTGGATGCATTTTGAGAAAAAACTTCATATACATAGGTCCTAATGGTCTTTAATTTTGAGATACAGGGTGTTAAATATTTTCCAAAAATCGTTAGATATTTTTGTGAAATTTTGTACACACTTTATATTCAGCAAGAGACATGTTTGATGTATGTGTGGTAGTTGATATAAATTAAGCAAAATATAGTTTATATACTTTTCTGTATGGTAATACTAATTTGAGTATTACAATCATTGGGAAATAAATAAAAATCAAGATTCCATTTAACCGTGTATTATTAGCTTGATAATATTATAAACTGTTGTTTAATACATACATAGTAGCGCGAGAGCGAACGACAGGTATCTAAAAAACAATAACACCTTTTTTGTTGTGCGCTTGGAAACTGGGGTTTCGACACAAAAGTAAATAACTCACTCTTTCCAAAACTTCCAATAATAATATGTAACATATACATTTTTAAATTTAACACTTTTTGAGTAGGTAAGCATAATATACTTTAAAATGTGTTGGCAATTTGTCTTATATTTTTAGGAGCTATCCATGTTGCGACGAAAATATCCAAACGTGCCGATTATCTGTTTAACTGCCACTGCCACAAAACAAGTTGAAAATGACGTGATTAACATTCTTAGTTTGAAGAATGTCAAAAGATTTGTGCGAAGTTTTAACAGGCCCAACATTAAGTATCAGGTAAATATCCGTTTGTGTGTAAATATAAAAGTAATTTTTCGAGGTAGTCAAATGCAAAATAAATCAATTGTCAGGCTAGTCCTCAGAAAAATATTTGAAATTAAACCTGGGCTTAGGATACCTACTGCAGTGTTTGTTTTTGCTCGCCATTGTAGCATGTACTATGTAATGAACAATAAATGCACTGACCCGGACAAGACAGCGCTCAGGGGTGAATCCTTTAAGTGACTTTTTTTCGAAAACAACTTTTAGGACGCCACTGTAAAACACTAACTATTTGAGATCAAAATGACAACAATACAGAAAGCCATTTGGTTAGCTGATTTATTGATGTTTAAATGTACATGGTCTTAAGTATGTACAACCAAAGTAGGGTTAACAAACTTGTTATTACAGAAACTCCAATTAACGTACTTTTTTAAATTGAACTATTTTAGCTGCTGCCTCCCCAATAAATGTGGTAAAAGAAAAACAACCAGCTACAGTTTTGTTTTTATTATTTTCTATCTTGGAAGAGGATGTTTACACAACACTGTACATTGTTTAAGAAAGGAAAGGCAAATCAGTTTTTCAGTCTACTAAAACAGATCATGTTTCACAAAAATTTAATAGTTCTTTCTATAAAAAAACACTTCAGTGAACAGAATGAGTTCTGATGTCTAAATACCTAAACGATTATATCTATTGCAAATTGGCGTTAAAAACAAATTAACACGCACACAAAATGGGGCAAAGTGACAACTCCAAATTTTGCCTTGAGAGATAAATGCGTACCTGCAGATACCAATTATTTTTTATTTAAAACAAAGTTTTGTTTCCCAATAAAACCACTGTGAAAATGTATCGAAGGCCTCTAGTTTAGGTTATGTTTGGTTAGGTTACGTTGTTGGATGTATCATTAAACCGAAGCTGGCCTGACCTAACGAGCCCTAACCGTATTAAATCAGCTCTGCTGAACTCGGTTTGGGTTGCTTTCAGGGTAAAAATCAGAACTAACCTAATCTGGGGATATTGACTGGAAACCTGAACTAACACTTGCATTTTTATGGGTGACGGCTGGTACTATGCTTGTTTACCACAACGACCTCTGGTTCGGTTTGTTTGTACTATGCTTGTGGTGGCTGCTTGTACTATGCTTGTACACAACGACGACCTCTGGGGTTGTTGGCTTGTACTTTAAATATACAAAAAATGGCGACCACCGTTCCCATCTTAGTAGTGAAATACCTAAAAAATACTAATTTGTCATAATAAACTTTAGAAAAAAATTTGGATCCAAGTAAAAGATAGGCGAAGTCCGATAAAAGTACCTTTTTTCTTTTTGCACAGATGTACTTTTACTGTTCGGCCATTTCACATTAATAAATCTTTTTAGACAGTTTGTGGTGAAGTCTGGTCATTAGAGTAACGTATGCATGATAATTATATAGTACGTCTTTGTATTATATATAGCGCAATTTAAAAAGATAGTTCATAAATTAAAAATAAAAAATATTCAAGTTGGGATGTTTCTTACATGGTCGTATATGGTTGTCAAATAACTGTGAAAGTAATGACCATGGTTTCTACTAAAGGACACTTAAAAAAACTTTTGCCTTTTTGTGACTATTGATCCGTGGATTTAGTTACAAACGTCGTCGTTAAAATATTTTACTTCCGGTTACCAGTTGGAAATTTTGCACCATGCTTGTCCATAAAAATACGTTGGGAGACACTCCATCAGAATTCCTTCACCCCTGACCCTAATTTTATTACAAACACACAGAGGAACAAAGAGAAAAACAAACTTTACAACGAAATCGTTGCTTTCGGTCAAGAAATAAATAAATACCACGTTTTTGTTTGTTTTTCTATTTTAATCGTCTTAATCTGCGATAAGAATACTACTAGTTTGCTAATTTAACCAGTCTAGTAAATCCAATAACAAAAAGTTAGCAATGGTGCATACTTAATGAAACACCTTGTATAATGAATTATTTTCTTTTGCCTAATAACAAGATGCAATAGGTTTAGGTAACAAAATTTATTTTTTTAATAATAGAATGTTTTCTTTACTTAAATTATAAGTAAGCAACGGTGCAGATTTAATGAAAAACCCTCGGAAAAACCCTGTATAAAGAATTAATATTTATTTTTACTTAATAACAAAAAAAATGGGTTTAGGTAATAAAGTTTATTTTTTTAAATAATATGTTTCCTTTATTAAAATTATCAGTGAGCAATGGTCAAAACTTAAAGAAATAATTTTTATCTTATCTAATAATGAAATATAATAGGAACATGGAACGTTTATTTTTTAAGAATAACCTATGTTTCCTTTACGTAAATAATAAGTTAGCCATGGTGAAGACTTAGCGAAACACCCTGTATATAAATATTGCTATATTATATTTCAAAATAATACTTAATATAATAGTTATTTACCTAACAAATGCAGAAAGTGATACTTTACCGCACGCGACGGCAGTTGGCCGAACGACGCGGAGCGGAGTTCGGTCAAGCCGTCAAGGGTGGTAAAGACACTTTCCGCATGTGTTAGGTACAATATTTTACCCATGAGTACCTTTTTTTTTCAAAAAATTTAATGTAATTTATAAATAAACATGTCGAATTAGATGAAATTGAAATGTAAACAAATATTGAAGCTGTCTTATTGATGCGTTGCTAAGGTTTCTAAGGGGTGCGCGTGCGGTAAAGTAACTTTACCGCACAGTGTGCGGTAAAGTAATTACTTTACCGCACGCCAGTAGGTAAAATAATAAACCCGTTCCTAACCTATGAACAAAATAAAAATATATTTATGTCATTGTTTTAATTAAATCCCCCTAGATCATAAAAAGGACACAATGTGCGCCGTAGTCGAAACGAGATCTATTGTTTTTCTATATCTTTGATACGCATATGTATTTTTTAAGGTATTTCCTAAACAATCTGGGAAAAACGCGACAACTGTGGAAATAGGGAACCTAATTAAATCAAAATTTGCCAAAATGTCGGGGATCGTTTACTGCCTGGTACGAAAAGAATGCGACGATCTTGCACAACAACTCAACTCTATGGGAGTAACCGCCAAACCGTATCATGCTGGAATGAAAGATAAGGTAAGTAAATATTTTGTATACGACTGCACTGCCTTAAAAAATTTGGGTTTACACATTAAGCTTCTAACTGTTTGATAGTTGCAAAAACTATCAAAATCCTGGAAGATATTTACCAAGATATGCTTAGCTTTAACGCAATTGTTACTATGCGGGGTGTAATTTAAATGATGCAGCGAACTTTAGGCGGCAGGAAGCAAGGTCAAAGAAGAAGAAAATTCCTATTACATTTTGCATTAAACCTCTTTGTTTTCTAAATACCTGTAAAGTTAAAAAAAACGATTTGTTGTTAAAACTTTTTTAAAAATTACAAGACAATTGAAAACTTTGTGCAATTATGCACTACAATAAATATAATAATTTACTTTTAAAATTATTTTAAATAAGAAAAACAGTCAAAATTATTATCAAAAATCTGAGGGCACGGCAGTGCCTCGCCAACTTCGCGCTGCCGTATCATCTTTTCTTGAAACATTTCAGCCCATCTTTGACCTATCTAAAACTCTACTTCGGAATGAGCTACGAATCTTAAACTTTGCACAGTCGTATATCTTCATAGAGTGAACAACCCCTCCAATTCATGGACTTCCATACAGTAGTAAAGTAGTTACGAAATTTAAAAAAACGTCGAAATTGCCACTCACTCACTGACTTACTCACTCATGTATAGATCATTAAAATTCTACTGTACTTCCAGACATGCTACAAAGCTGAAATTTGGCAGACTATATAGAAATTATGACCAAACCCCTGGAAAAAATAAAAAAATACCGAAAATTCTAATTTACTCCCCTCCCCTATACTTCCAGAAATGCTAGAGAGATGAGCTTTGGCACACTGATAGGAACTATGATAAAACTAAAGGAAAAAATTAAGACACCCCAAAATTCTAATTTACTTCCCATGTAAAGTTATGTAAAAGTAACATTGCCCACTTCCAGACATGCTAGAGAGCTGAGCTTTCGAAGGCCGATAGTAACTATGATAAAGCTATATAATAAAAATAAAAACACCCCAAAATTTTAATTTACTTCCCTCCCCTATAAATGTAAAGTTATGTAAAAGTAACACTGCTCACTCCCAGAAACGCTAGAGAGCTGAGCTTTTTAAGACTGAAAGACACTATAATAAAACTATAGAAATAAATTTCAAAACACCAACATTTTAATTTACTTCCCTTTCCTATAAATGTAAATTTATATAAAAGTAACATTGCCCACTTCCAGAGACGCTAGAGAGCTAAGCTTTGGAAGGCTGATATGATAAAGCCATGGGAAAAAATTAGAAAACCCCAAGATTTTCATTTACTCTCCTCCCCTATGAATGTCAGGTTATGTAAAAGTAACATTACCCACTTCCAGAAACGCTAGAGAGCTGAGCATTGGAAGACTGATAGGAACTATGATAAAACTATAGGAAAAAATTTAAAAACACGAAAATTTTAATTTACTTCCCTCCCCTATACATGTAAAGTTATGTAAAAGTAACATTGTTTACTTTCAGAAACGCTAGACAGCTGAGCGTTGGAAGGCTGATAGGAACTATAATAAAACCATGGAAAAAAATTAAAAAACCTCAAAATTTGCAAGGCATTGCAAAAGTTTGGAACAATATTCCGCATATTTTACTACTTTAAAAATTAAATATTATCCAATTCCTCTAAAATTTCATGTAAAAAAAAAGCCAAGTACGCGAAAATGGCATTCCGGAAAAAGAATTGAGATAAAAGTAAAGCCAAGTTCTCCAATACAAATTTCAAAATGAAAGGTTCTTACTAGTTTGGAAATGTTTTTTTAAATTTATCTATTACAGCCAAACTTCTTTATGTTCAATTTAGCACTGTGCCTTTCAGTATATGACCCATATAGAGGTGCAACCGGCGAGCTGCTAGTTCGTATGAATTAAAAAAAAATTATTTCTGAAAAACTGTAAGCATGTTAAACTTTTAACGATATGACAAACGTTCAATAAGTGAAATTCTGATCCCAGCCTTTTAACCACTGGAGTGCAATTAGCATTTACACGAAAAGTTTGGGAAAGTTTAGAGACGACTAGAATAAGACACTAGTCTGTTTTTTTATTTACAGGTGCGGGAAGTGATCCAACGAGAATGGATGCAAGATCGATTTCATGTGGTTGTGGCAACAATAGCCTTTGGCATGGGTATTGACAAACCCGATGTCAGATTTGTCATTCATAATTCCATTCCAAAATCGGTAAGTCTTATATGTATAATTTTTTATTTTGAATGCCTTTAGTTATTAAAATATTAGTTCGAGTCACTAGAATTTCAACGTGTTGTGTTTCAAATAATTGAATTCAAATATAAGACTTAGTCGTTTTTGCTGTTAAAGTAGCTTTATTTTTGTTGGAAATGAAATTTGTACTTAATTTATAGAAACTACGTCGTTTTTGAGATGTACACGATACTCTTTTTTCAAAAATTTTGACTGGCAATCTTTACTGAAAATGTACTTATATAAATATGCAAACTTTGACGTTATGACAAATATTTGAAATAAAATTTCGGACTTCCATTGTCTTTATTTATTTTAAACACGACGTTTCGGTTAGTAAGTATCTAACCGTTTTCAAGTGTAAACTAAACAATCTAGTCTACAGGCTACTACTTATACTACTTGGTGTGCAGTCAGGTGTGACGGTCCGCCCCCTTTTTTTAATCCTAAGACGCTTGTTTTCCTTAAGGAGTGGTTTTTATATGTTTGGTATGTCCGTGCTTGGTTGACTGAAAACTTCTTTATTCTGCATTATAAACGCAGCTTCAATAAACTTTCGTTTTCGCCAATGCGACTCCTTATGTAAAACTTTAGCTTCTGACCACTGAATCCGTTGATCATTTGACCATGCATGATCCGCTAAACCGGATTTTTCAATATCCCCTAATGTTCATTTACTCTAACCTGAAGAGGGCGTTTCGTTTTACCTACGTATGATTTACCACACTCACACGGGATTTCGTAAATACATTCCTTATTATTTGAGGGATTTTCTGGATTTATTTTAGTTACAAAACAAAAAATACTGTTGTTATATTATAGTGTTTGGCTATTCGTATTATATTTTCTGAAATCCCTGGAACATATGGAATGTTGATAATACACAACGGATTATTATTTTGAGAATTTGCTACATTTGGTTTGTTTTTAATTTTAGAGATCGTTGAGTTTATCAATTTCTCGGAATAACCATTCTGTTGTAAGTCCTTTTTAATGTTGTAGATTTCTGTGGTTAATACTGTCCCGTGTGTGTAGGTTTCCTATATACAGTAGTTTGAATATTTCTGGTTATTCTTTTGACGAGAACATCCAAAAAAGGCTAAGTCTAATCTTTCTCAATTTCCATTGTGCATTTGATTGTTGGTGGAGTACACATATAATAAATCTGTCATGCATGTATCGTAGCCATAGTTTTGGCTTGACTCTTGCTGTGTGTGTGTGTGAGTGTGTGTGTGTGTGTGTGTGTGTGTGTGTGTCTGTGTGTGTGTCTGTGTCTGTGTCTGTGTCGGTGTCGGTGTCGGTGTCTGTGTCTGTGTGTGTGTATGTGTGTGTATGTGTGTATGTGTGTGTGTGTGTATGTGTGTGTATGTGTGTATGTGTGTGTGTGTGTATGTGTGTGCATGTATGTATATATATATATATATATGTGTGTGTGTGTGTGTATGTGTGTGTGTATGTGTGTATGTGTGTATGTGTGTGTGTGTGTGTGTGTGTGTGTGTGTGTGTGTGTGTGTGTGTGTGTGTGTGTGTGTGTGTGTGTGTGTGTGTGTGTGTGTGTGTGTGTGTGTGTGTGTGTGTGTGTGTGTGTGTGTGTGTGTATGTGTGTATGTGTGTGTGTGTGTGTATGTATGTGTGTGTGTATGTATGTATGTGTGTGTGTGCGTGTGCGTGTGCGTGGTCGTGTGCGTGTTCGTGTGGGTGCGTGTGCGTGTGTGTGTGTGTGTGTGTGATCCACTCCATTTTGATGTTTACTATCACTGGCGAAGGAGACAAACCCATTGGAAGTCCATCATTTTGCGCGCAAAACTTATCTTTCACTTAAAAGTAAGAGTTACGGAGACAGAGCTCCCTCCATTACCCCGCCGATAGCGTTGTTCTCTCATGATCATCAGTTTCTAATTTGTTTTTGATGAGACTGACTGACTCATTTATTGGCACGTTTTAGTTCAATATTGTTTGTTTATGAAAAATATTTAGCTCAGTCAAATGGTATCCAAAAAGGGGTAAACTGGAAAGTTCTGGTGTAATTCTTTTTATGTTTTTTGAGATGCTGATACAAATCCGGAGTTTCCCAAAAAAATTCCCTCAGGAAATATGAGATATTCAATATGGCGATGATAAAAGATAAAAAAATAAAAAATAATTTAATCCAGATCAGGCATAATCAATAGCTATTAGTGTCCAATAAAACATAGTAAAAGCCCCTTTTCCGCCGCCACCATCTTGGATTTTTTACCATTTTTGCTTTATTAGCCTTTTACTGAAAATGTACTGATCAACATTTTTAAGTTTAACCAATTTTCATAGAAACAAAGGAATTTGTGAAAAAAGTTAAAGTACTTTTTTGTAAACAAATAAAAGTACTTTTTTGTAGATAATAAAATTTTAGTTTATACCATATACCACTTAGTTAAATAATAAGTTTTTCTGTAAATCACTCACATTTATGGATGCCACCAATTTTATTTCTTTATTAGTCTTATACATATTATGTTTTTTAGAAATCATTAGTTTTTATGGCAATTGAAAAAACCTATATTAAACAAAATATTTGTTGTGGTTTTGGAAATGTTCCCAGTTTACAGAGGCCACTAAAGCCTTACCTGCAATCCAGACTGGACTGAGTGATACACCATTTAAATGAAAATTTCTTTGTTTACAAAAACAATTTTTTTAGTTTTTAAGAAAAGTGGTTAAACTCAATAAAATGTTGGTTTATTTATTTCGTCTAAAATGTGCAAGAACTCAGCATATTTGGGATGGTAATGGGTAAGTTTGTATCTCTCTGGAACAGTAGTACCTAGGAAGTTGAATAGGTCTTTTAATAAGCTTAAATTTTTTTATGAACGCAATTTCTCAAAAAGTAAGTACTTTCTGATAAAAGACTAATATAAGAAAAAAATAGTCCAAATACTATAACATAAAACGCTAAAAATAATTACACCAAAACTTTCCACCTGAAATCACTATTTGAATGGACAGATTTTTGCGATGTGTGTATTTATTTCAATGTATTTTGCATACGTTTTCTTTAAAAAAATACTGTCAAAAATTTTTGAATGATTTTTGTTCAAACTTTATCTGATCCTTTGACCGCTGCCAGCTAATTTTCATTTTGTTAATTATTTATGTAGGTAGAGGCCTTTTATCAAGAATCTGGCAGAGCAGGAAGAGATGGTGAGATATCTTATTCCTTCCTGTATTATAGCTACGGTGATGTTGTCCGGCTTAAAAAGTAAGTAGAAACCTTGATTGATTTTTGTGGGGTTTAAGGTGTTGTTTCTACGTTTTCAGGGTGTCCGCATTCTGGGTAAACCTGGAAAGTCTGGGAAAGTTAGGGTTAAAAAAGTGATCAGGGAGAGGTCAGGGATATTACTTTCATTGCCTGAAAATTCAGGCAATGAGAGTATTTGAGGTGATAAATCCATGTTCTAGCTTCGAACTATTTCAGACCTAAGTTGTGAAAAATATACTGTAGATTCTTTAATTTGGTCCTCTTTTTTTATTTTGTCTAAAAATTATTTTTTTGTAAGAATACCTAACCATTCTTTGATTGTTTCAGCTTTTTAATGTTTCATAAATAAAATATGGAATATGGTTAACAAAAAGTACATGTTTAACAAACCATGGTCTTTGGATATAATATAAAATATGAGAGAGTGAATGTTAGCTCCCGCTAAATTTCGCGGTTGTTTATATATATTTTTAAAAACACACAACTGTATGAAGGACAAAGCGCATTCCGCGTATTTGGACATGCGCACCAACAACCAGTGAGATCCTTGTCAATCGCCTAGAGAAAAAGGCGTGTTAATTTCGTTCTCCAACTATTTTCAAATATCTACACCTGAAAGTGCTCGATTTTTGTGTACTGAAGCATAGAACTAGAAACTTCAACCCTTCAGCTACGTGGTGACATCATTAGATCCATCAGGGGCCCCTTGGAAGTGGAGAATTTGGCTGCAAAAGGGGTGAGTGCATTTGTCTGATTACCGTTGTGTGTCACAATATTTTTCCTATGGACGTTTAGCTTATTTCGTAATTTCATATCAATATTTATGTTTGTTCGCGCTATCATTAATTAAAATATTTACAGTCCACTGCATTTAGCGTTTTTTTCTATCCGTGGATTAACATAAAGTGTTCCTTCCAGCCGAATTATTTTTAAATAATAAATCCATACGACGGTATTAATAATTATTTGCAGCCAAACAAGGCGACCTTGAATCGCATCGTATTTGCAACCAGAGAAAGTCGTCTGCACCGACGACTGCACGTGTCTTTCGCATGCTCGATTCAGTAAACAAAGCGAAGGGATCAAAACAAAACAAAACAAAAGTTCAGTGGTGTACCATATCATTTCGATATTTAAAACAATTTTCATGAATTGCGATAAATTAGTGCATATTTTCGACAATTCGTCATTTTTCTATTTCAGAAGCATTAATTTAGCGTTAATTGTATATTTACCGACAATTTCGTCATTTCAAAGGTAAAATCATGTCTGTCAAAAAAGCCGTACAAAAACGCAAGGGTTTTTTATCTGCGATCACCGAGTGTTATGTGTTGTCAAATACCGCGGAAAAGGATGAAAGAGCGAGAAACGAGTTTCAAGTGAGGTATTCCGATTTGGATGAAACCTTCGATAAATGCATGCTGGCGCATAATGACGTCATTATGTTGATAGACGACACGGACGACGAGGAGTTTAAAACGCAGAATGCGATCCTTTCAGAAGCTCGTAAATATTTTTATGCGTGTAAGGGGGTTTACTCTAAAATATTTCCGGTTGAGGCCCCATCTTTTTCGGGATCATATGTTCGACAAAACGAATCTGAAACTCCAAAACTCAAAGAGTTAGGTATTCCCATATTCCGAGGTGATAAAAAATTATGGCCAAGCTTTTTCGATCTTTTTAATAACATTATAGATCAAAATCAAAGTCTAAGTAACGTTCGAAAACTTCAATATTTATTTTCATATCTCGAGGATGAGCCTTTAAAATTGATATCAGGGATTAGCTTATCTGATCAAAATTATAAAATTGCTTATGACAAATTAGTCAATAGATATCAAAACAAGCGAGACCTCGCAAATGATGCTTTAAGCTCAATTATGAACTCCACCTTAAAAAACGAGTCAGCTAAAGAATTACGTAATTTAATTGACACCTTTTCTGAATCCCTAGAAATTTTAAAATCACTTAGCTTTGACGTTGACAGTTGGGACTTTATTATTTTTTTCATTTTATTAGAAAAATTAGATATTCCAACGCGTTCAAATTTCGAAATGAGTCACGCCAATACTAATACCGAAATTCCCACTTTTCAGTCACTTTTTCAATTTCTAGAAGAAAGATGTAAAGTTTTGGAATCACTTCCTCAATCAACAGCACCCAAAAGGGTGCCTATATATCAAAAATCAAATTTTATGCAAAATCAGTCTGGGCAAAAGCCTACCTATCAAAATTCAAATTCTATGCGAAATCAGTTTGGGCAAAAGCCTACCTATAAATCATCCAATTCGCCTTTTATAGGACTGGCTGGCACCTCAACCAATTCAAGTACGGGAATAAAATGTTTCCGGTGTAATCAAGGTCACGTGCTTTCGAAATGTCAAACATTTCTTGATCTCTCACCTATCGATCGCCTATCTTTCGTCAAACAGAAAAAATTATGTCTAGCGTGTTTTCATCCCTTGCATGATGTAGATACGTGCAAATCAAAATATTCATGCAGGACTTGCAATAGTAAAAGGCACCACACTTTAACTCATATCTTAGAAACTAATCAAGAGTCTGGAAGCCGAGATACTAGTCCTGTCATTCACACACCACCTGTCAATAATCTTCATGTGTCATTAAATGCCTCAGGACCTTCAGGTACCTTTCTTTTATGCACCGCCATAATAGATGTTATGGACGGTTGCGGAAATTTTCAACCTGTAAGGGCACTGCTTGATTCTGGATCACAGACAGGATTCATCAGTGAAAAGTGTATTCAGCGTCTTAATCTTCCTAGGCGAAGTTACACCACTGAAATATTCGGATTAAATCAGATGTCTTCTTTTACTTCCAAAGGGCTCGTTCAATGTCACATTAAGCCACAAGGACAAGTCACTCCTTTACTTAATTTCGAAGCAATTGTTGTTCCACAACTATGTTCCAATATGCCTACATTCTCTTTGAACGATAATCAGTGGAAACACTTGCAAAACCTTAAACTTGCCGACCCATCTTATTTCAAATCTAGACCTGTGGACCTGGTTATTGGTTGCGAGCTATTCGCACAGATATTCAAGGAGGGCAGGGTTCTTGGACAGGTAGGGCAGCCTTCAGCCCTTGAAACTATCTTTGGCTGGGTCGTCATGGGAAAGGTTGACGAAGTAGGTAGTCTTACGGAACGAACCAGTTGTTTTTTAACGAGTCATTCACCTCCTTTAGAGGTCATTCTCCCTAGGTTTTGGGAAATCGAACATTTGCCTAAAAAACAAATCTTATCAAAGGAAGAAAAACAGGCAGAATCAATTTTTACTGCTAGTGTAGTACGGCAACCGAGCGGTAGATTCATGGTAGATCTTCCGTTTAAAGATAAAATAAACCCTGACCTAGGAAATACTTATCCGCAAGCTTATCGTAGATTTTTACTTCTAGAAAATAGATTAATCAAAAATCCTGATCTGTACACTGCCTATTCAAGTTTCGTGCAAGACTATATCGATTCTAATCATATGAGTTTAGTTTTATCTAGTCAACCAAAGGTCGACGTATCGTGTTTTTTAGCACATCATTGCGTATTAAAGCCGGAAAGCTTGAGTACAAAATTAAGGGTAGTCTGGGACTGTTCAGCAGTCACCCCAAAAAATATTAGTCTCAATGACACATTGTTATCTGGACCGAAACTTCAAAAAGATATTGCTTCTTTACTCCTTACATTTCGTCTTAATCCTATTGCCTACATTGCTGACATCAAACAGATGTTCCGTCAAGTCCTTATCAATCCTTATCACCGTCCTTATCAAAGGATATTGTGGAGGTTTTCTCCACAGAATCCACTTTCAGTGTGGGAACTTTCTACTGTTACTTTTGGCATGACATGCTCACCTTTTCTAGCCATGCGTACCTTAAATGAGCTGGCCGAGAGAGAAAAGGAACGTTTTCCTATGGCTAGTACTGTTCTAAAAACGTCAATCTATATCGACGATATCTTGGGAACTAGCCCTTCGCTTTCTGAAGCTCTCTCCCTTCAAACAGAACTCAATGATTTGTTGAAGTCGGGAGGATTTGAACTTAAAAAATGGGCAAGCAATTGTCCTGAGTTATTGGCAACATTGCCAGAGTCCGATCGTCAAATGCCTCTCTCTTTCGACAAGGAGGAACCCCACTTTATCAAAGTTTTAGGACTTCAATGGCATCCAAAAAACGACATTTTTTCTTATCAATGCCGAATGAAGGACAAACCCCCAACCAAACGTTCTATTTTATCTATCATAGGGACAATCTTCGATCCCTTAGGTTTTCTTTGTCCCTTGTTGCTACAAGCAAAATTTATTTTCCAACAGTTGTGGATATCGAAAATAGGCTGGGACGAAGAACCAGATTCTTCTATCATCGACTCTTGGAACAACCTTCGTTCTGAATTCCCGCTTCTTTCCAATTTTCAATTACCCCGACAAATCAAACTGTCAAAAACCAATACCTGTTAAATCATCGGCTTCTGTGACGCTTCAATTCGAGGCTACGCAGGCGTCGTATATTTTCGTGTAGAAGAGGAAAACAATATATCTGTTTCTCTCATATCTGCAAAATCTAGGGTCGCGCCTATAAAGTCACAAACTTTGGCTAGGCTAGAACTCCTAGGCGCATTTCTTTTAAGCGAATTAATTGACTTCGTTTTATCTAGCTATGAAGGAAAAATAACTTTTACAAATATCGTTACTTTCTGCGATTCGCAAGTCGTATTGCACTGGCTTTCATCCCCTCCTAATCGCTGGCAAACCTTTGTTGGAAATCGAGTCAGTAGAATCCAAGAAATCATTCCCTCAAACTCGTGGCGCTACATTCCTTCTGCTTTGAATGCAGCCGATATTGCGTCACGAGGGGCCACCCCTTCACAGCTCATGTCACATGACATGTGGTGGAACGCACCGTCGTTTTTGTGGTCTCCCGAAAACGAATGGCCCGATTTTCATAAACCAAAAATGCCGATTGATTTCGGAGATATTAATCTGGAGGAAAAGCCAAAAGTCTGTTGCAATGCGATAATTGATGTCAACTTCTTAGATCAGCTTCTTATCAAATATTCCTCTATATCAAAAATTCAACGTATCATTTGTTATGTCCTTCGAATAGTTAACCTTTTTCAAAAGCATTCCTATCAAAAACCCACTAAGCCGCCGGACCAAAAAGTTATTTTTGAGAATATTGTTTTTCCTACCACCGGTGAGATGCAAAGTGCGTTACACCTTCTTATCAAACGCGTGCAAGGTTCTTGTTTTTCTGAGCTTTTTTCCGCGTTATCTAAGGATAAACCAATACCGAAACCTTTGCGAAAACTTTCACCTTTTCTTGATGAGAATAATATCATTAGAGTCGGTGGCAGATTACAAAAATCTGACCTTTTGTCTTATTCTGCAAAACACCCCGTCTTACTTTCGAGTGACCATCGTTTAACTACTCTTCTTATCGAGTCCGCTCATCGACAATATCTTCATCCTGGGTTTAAAACATTACATAATCTGCTTTTACAGCAATTTTGGATATTATCTGCCAGACGGGCAATTCAAAGAACCATATCCAAGTGCTTGCAATGTTTTAGAATCAACCCTAAACCCTATAGACCGCCCATAATGAGTTCACTTCCCGCTCATCGAATCAATCAACTAAAACCTTTTTCGAGTGTAGCTATCGACTTTTGTGGACCTTTCTTTGTGATTCCTCATCGTCACCGTGGTTGTAAAGCTTTCAAATCGTATGTCTGTGTGTTTGTCTGTACGGCCACACATTGCGTGCATTTGGAATTAACCATGGAACTGTCCACCGAAGGGTTCGTAGGTGCATTCCATCGATTCATTTCCAGACGCGGAAGCGTGACGCAATGCTGGTCAGATCAAGGCAGTAATTTTATAGGGTTTCGTAACCAATTACTGGATTACGCAAGAAGTGCTGCCCCCAGACTTTCTATTCGTTGGCATCTGGGACCTCCTCTCAGTCCACATTTCAATGGCCTGGCAGAAGCTGGCGTCAAAAGTTTTAAAACTCACTTTGTACGAGTCGTCGGCGACCAGAAGTTGTCTATCATGGAGATGTCCACCCTTACCTGTCGCATAGAAGCCGTACTGAATAGTCGCCCTTTATCTCCTGCCTCTTCAGACCCACACGATCTTCAACCTCTTACCCCTGGGCATTTTTTGACACTTGAACCCCTTAATTCAGAAATTCCGGAGTCAGATTTGTCCGAGGTTCCCCTAAATCGGCTCTCGAGATGGCAACTAATCCAAAAACTACATAATGATTTTTGGAAACGGTATTCTATAGAGTATTTGCATACGCTACAACAGCGACACAAGTGGACTGATTTGTCCCCAAATATCAAATTAAATGATTTGGTTATCATAACAAGTGATCACATTCAATCGCCTTTGAAATGGCCGGTCGGTCGGGTCATCGAACTGCATCCCGGCGGGGACGGTCAGGTGCGTGTTGCGACGGTAAAAACGGTTACCGGTGTTTATAAGCGGCCAGTTGTAAAACTGTGCCTCTTGCCAAATTAAAAGTAATTTTAATTTTCTACCTTTTACCGGGTATTACAATAGGTTTTTTATTTTTAATTTTTTTTGAATTTTTTGTTTGTTTGTTTTGCCTTTTTTTCGGGATTTCGTTATATCTAAATAAACTTACGATACTTATCTGTTTTCATTCATTTATATTTATCGGTCGATTCTTTTTCTTATATCTATATCTGTCCGGTTGAGATTCTAAATTTGTGTGTTTTTGAGGGCAGTTATGTTAGCTCCCGCTAAATTTCGCGGTTGTTTATATATATTTTTAAAAACACACAACTGTATGAAGGACAAAGCGCATTCCGCGTATTTGGACATGCGCACCAACAACCAGTGAGATCCTTGTCAATCGCCTAGAGAAAAAGGCGTGTTAATTTCGTTCTCCAACTATTTTCACCTGAAAGTGCTCGATTTTTGTGTACTGAAGCATAGAACTAGAAACTTCAACCCTTCAGCTACGTGGTGACATCATTAGATCCATCAGGGGCCCCTTGGAAGTGGAGAATTTGGCTGCAAAAGGGGTGAGTGCATTTGTCTGATTACCGTTGTGTGTCACAATATTTTTCCTATGGACGTTTAGCTTATTTCGTAATTTCATATCAATATTTATGTTTGTTCGCGCTATCATTAATTAAAATATTTACAGTCCACTGCATTTAGCGTTTTTTTCTATCCGTGGATTAACAGTGAAAACAAAACTTTAAAATTGAAGAAAATGCTCAAAAAGCTGAAGCAAGGCTTTTAAGCTTGCAGTGAACAGAATAAAAATATTAACAGTTGAATGAACAAAATGTAATTTTTCTTGATTTCTTTTAAACCAAAGTTCCTTTTCCTTTTTTTTTTGGTTATGTTATTTTCTTGTCAATTTCATTGGCGTTTCACTAAAATAATTTAAGTTGTCGGCGGTGAGTGACATCAGTCATCATGCAACATGTAAACAAAGACGCTTGTCGGTCACCCCCGGTATATGTTTTGTCAAAAATATTTTTATTTTACAGCTCTTGAATGAATTAACCACAACGGAAGGTGCGTCTCTCTCTAGACAATGCAAGAGTGGCTCTGCTATAGAATAGCGCCCTACAAAATAGCGCTGCTTCAAAATAGCGCAATCACAAAATAGCGCGCATCAACAACGCGCTGCGGCAAAATAGCGACATCTAATAAAAACAGCGAAATTAAAAAAAGCATCATTAAAAACAGCAACTGTTTTACTAAGGGGTCTTTTTCTAACATATTTAAAAAAAAAACTTCCCTGACTTCTTTCGCGGGATCCTAGCGGGTGTGAAACAAAACTGAACCGAACCGAACTGAACCGAATCGAAGTATCGGTTAGTTCGGTTTGGTTTCACAACCTCTAGGATGCCGGTTCGGTTCGGTTTGGTTCGGTTCGGTTCGGTTCGGGTCGGTTCGGTTTGGTTTCACACCTTCTAGGATCCCGGCAACAAGTCAGGAACGTTTTTTTTGTGAAAAGATATGTTAGAATGAGGTTACCGGGAGTGGTAAGTCATAAAGCGCTATTTCGTAGCAGCGCTATTTTAAAGCAGCGCCATTTTGATGCGCGCTATTTTGATGCGCGCTATTTTGTAGCAGCGCTATTTTGTAGCAGCGCTATTTTGAGGCAGCGCCATTTTGATGCACGCGATTTTGTAGCAGCGCTATTTTGTAAGGCGCTATTTTGAAGCAGCGCTATTTTGTAAGGCGCTATTCTGTAGCAGAGCCTGCTAGAGTATAGAGGCCCAATATTTCACTCCTTTGATGTTCGCTTAAATAAATTTTTCTTTGATAAGTTGTCTCTATTTCCTCAGAATATGTCAACCATACAGGGTCTCTCTTTATTTGTCAAACACACTGTGTTTTTCTTATTACAATCTAGTCAGTAAGACTAATTAGCAATTTTGTTTTAACTTAATTTACTAGAAAAGTCAGATTTATACTTAGGGTTCACTCAACAGTTCTCCCCGCTTTGTTTAGTCTGTAACTCACAATTGTGTTGTGTTTATAGCATTATTTTGTTTTATGTGTAATTCACTTAGTTTACTAGCTCAAACGGCTTCACTCTTTTTAGTCGTCGAACTAGCATAGTATTGTCTAGAAGCTGAATTGCTTCCATATTCACATGCCGATGGAGTCTATCTTCATGGCTTTTTGCGTACTTTTTTATAGTCTCTGCTACAGTTTCGATTTTTAGATCTCGATGAAGGTCACTATTTCGAACGTACCAAGGTGCATTCACAATGTTTCTTAATACTTTATTTTGAAATCTCTGTACAACTAGAATGTTACTCTCTTTAGCACAACCCCATAGTTGAATACCATATGTCCATACTGGTTTCAGTATTTGTCTATAAAGCAGTAACTTATTATGAATTGTTAAATTGGACTTCCTTCCAATTAGCCAGTTCATTTTTCTATACCTTATCTCAAGCGCAATTTGGCATCAAGTGTCATACCTAGATATTTTGCCTGATTCGAATATGGTACTGGAATGTTGTTAATTGTTATTTGTATGTGATTTATATTTTTGTTTGTAAAATCAACATGAATTGATTTGGTTTCATTTAATTTTATTCGCCACTTTGTGGTCCAACTGTGAATTTGGGTGACTGCATCCTGAAGTTTTTCTATGCATTTTTCAATAGATTTTTCTACCGTCAATAAACCAGTATCATCGGCAAATGTTGCTAAGTGACAATTTTCTGGCTTTGGGATATCACAAGTGAATAATAAGTATAGATAAGGGCCTAGTACGCTACCCTGGGGCACGCCTGCTTGAATTTCTCTTAAATTTGAGTATGAGTCTTCCTGTTTTACTCTAAAATGTCTATCAGATATGTATGATTCCAAAATATCCGAATATTGTTTTGGCAGAAACCTTTTTAGTTTAAAATTAAGGCCTTCATGCCACACTTTGTCAAATGCTTGTGCTACATCTAGAAAAACTGCAGAACAAACTTTTCCCTCTTCTAGTGCTTTTTCTATTATATTAGTAATTCTGTGTACTTGGTCTATTGTGGAATGCTTGTCTCGAAAACCAAATTGATGAGATGGAATAATTTCTTGTCTTTCTATGATGGGTTTTATTCTTTTAAGCAATAATTTTTCATAGAGCTTGGATATAATTGGCAGCAAAGATATTGGCCTGTAAGATGACACGTCATGGAGTGGTTTTCCCGGTTTTGGAATCATGATAACTTCTGCAACTTTCCACAGTTTAGGTACATACCTAAGCCTAAAAGACGCATTAATTAGGTTGCATAGTTTTACGATAGCTTTTCTGGGGAGTTGTTTTATGACTACCCCGTTAATAAGATCATACCCTGGGGCTTTTTTCGAATTAATATTTTTGATTTCTGTTAATATTTCTTTTGGTGATGTAAGCTTAATATGGTCCTCGATTTGATGGGGTTCATTTAAATGAAAGTGTTCATCTGGTGCTTCGTGGGGCTGAAATGTTTTTTCTAAATGACTTGCAAAAATATCTGCTTTTTCTTCGTTACTCCTTGCCCACTGGTTGTTAGATTTTCGTATGGGTGGAATTTGGATAATTGGTCTTTTAAAATCTTTGGTTGCTTTCCAAAGGGAATAGTCGGTATTTAAGAAAATGAATTTGAATTTCTCGACTAATGCGCTGCGTCATGTTGTTGAGATTTGTTTTGTCCCGAGGATCACGGCTTTGTTGCCACTTTCTTCTTAGTTTCCTTTTTTCCAATATAAGGTCTCTAATTTCCTTTGGATAGTTTTTTCCCTTAAAAATTCTCTTTGGTTTTGGACTGTTTTCCCAAGCTGCTTGTTGAATATTTGTAACAAAATAATCAACTTCTTTATCGATTTGTTCTGGCGTTTGCAATGGTACTGATAGGTTTATTTTTTCTGACAGACTTTGTTTAAAACTAATCCAGTCAGTCAGTTTATTAACTAGTGAGATATTTGCTTCTTTCTTTATTATGTTTTTACTAAGAGTTAGAATAATAGGTGAATGATCTGAGTGTAAATCAAAACTTTCTTCTATATCTACAAAACTTAAAGATATATTTTTTACTATAAAAAAATCAATTAGATCTGGAATTTTTCCTGGATCTGTTGGATAGTATGTGGGCTTACCAGTTGATATCGGCTCACATTGATATTCACTAATAGCTTGCAAAAGTTCTTTTCCTTTAGAATTCGTCAGTCTAGATCCCCAGTAGGTATTTTTTGCATTAAAGTCACCTCCAATTATAAAACGGTTTCCTAATTTTCTGAGAAAATTAAGATATTGATTTTTCTTTAGTAACTGCCTTGGTGGTATATAGACAACACTTATGACTAATGTATATGTTTTGGTTTTTACACTTACTAATGTAGCTTGAATCTCCATGGTTTTATATCCCATCTCCTCATAGTGTGATATATTTTCTTTAATTATTACAGCACTTCCCCCATGTGCAGTATTGCTAGGGTGAGTTGTATGATACACTTTATAACCTTTAAATTTAATGTGAGACTGGTTAGTGAAATGCGTTTCTGACACAAGACAGACGTCAATTTTTTCTATGTCTAGAATAACTTGCAAGTCTTGCTGATGTTGCAAGAGACCATTGGCATTCCAAGCTAGGATTCTAAGATTACTGACCATTTTGAGGCATATTGGTAGCTCCGTTATTGCTACTTTCTAGTTTAGTTAATCGCTCATCAAGTTTGTTCAATTTCTCCAAAATTAATTGTAGTGTTTGTTCCATAGTATTTTGACTACTGATATTAATATCAGGTATAGTAGCTGTTGCTGCTACTTGGCTGTATGTCCTTGTCACAGAGTTTTGTGTGACTGTGTTTCTTGTCTGTTGGTTTTGTCTATTTGTACTCACGTTTGGTATGAGATTCGGTTTCTTAGGTTTATTTTTCAATTTTTGTATTTCCTTAGCAACAAGGCATTCTCTGTAGTTAGCAGGATGCTTGCCTCCACAGTGGATGCATTTTGGCTCAGATTCTTTTGGTTTGGGGCATTCTACAGTAAGATGTTTCCCCGTGCATTTTACGCAACGTGGTTCTTTAGCGCAATATTTTTGCGTGTGTCCATAAGATTGGCATCTTTTGCATTGAGGGACTAACTTTGAGGTTTTTAGTGCTTTTATTTCTACTTCAATCCCAAGGATACTGGAAATTTCAAAAATTTTGTTGATATCTTCATCGTGGCTAAATGTGAGCATAAACATGTTAAGAGGTTGTCTTGTTCTCCATTTAAGTTTGTTGCTGGCCTCCAGTGCCTTAAAACCTTTTTTTTTGTAGATCAGCTACAATTTTTTGTGGGTCACATGAGAAGTGTAGCCTATTCGCTATTACTCTAATTGGCCTTATTTGTTTGTTTTCGTATGAGTGCCATTCATGCTTTATTTCATGAAGCATTTTAGTAACCAGCCGATAGCTGTCTGCGTCTTGTACATTTATTTTAATATTTTCGTTATTTAAAACTTTTATTTTAACTCCTTGTATGATATTTAACTTTTCATAAATATCATTAAAATTATTTACGCCATTTACCATAATCGGTGGAGGTAATGGAGCTTTTTTAACCTTAGTTGGGGGTTCTTCATTTTGTGTTTTATTGGAGGGCTCTCCAGTGCCCGAGCTTTGTTGTGGTGGTGAGAGTGAAGTATCCATTCGACGTTTTTTCCAACCTTTTCCTTTTTGTCTGATCCACTCAGTTTCTCTTGCCAGATCGTCCTCATCAGTAATGTAGTCCATGTCAGACTCTTCTTTTTTAGTGACTTTTGTCTCTAAATCTGCAAATTTTCTTTGCATACTTTCCAGTTGACTTCGGAGATAATCCACTTGTACACTAAGTGAATTTTTTTCGTTTTGGGATTTTTTCCATTCGCTATATAAAACTTCTTCATTTTGTGTTCTAGCATGGCTATCCTGAAATAATTTGGCATTATCCATTTTTTCTTGATTTTGTTTGGGCTTTTCGCTAATTTTTAAAACAAGTTTCACAGGTGATGGTACACTTTTTTTTGCTTTTAAACATGATATATTATTTATAATACACATTGTATATAGATTTTTAATAAAGGTATTTCGCGCGCGAGGTTTATTGTAAACAAAACAAACTTCGACTTTGACCTCGTTAGTACTATCATGCAGGTACGATGCAATATAACCGTACTGAACTGCGATCGAACGAATACAGGGTCTCTAGTCAGGGAAATTCAGGGATTTTTATCTTCCCAGCCCGCGTAGGAACGGCTAGAGAAGGTATTAGTTTCGACGAAAAAAATTTTTTTGAGATAACGCCGAAAATATGTTATTTGCGTGTATTTTGACCTATCTTAGCAATATCGTCGTGATGTCTGTGTATGTGTGTGTGTGTGTGTGTGTGTGTGTGTGTGTGTGTGTGTGTGTGTGTGTGTGTATTATTTCTGTCCGTAACACGATAGCTCCTAAACCGCTAAACCGATTTTCTTAAAATTTTTAGGTAAAATAGTGTTCGGCACTCTAACGAGCTGATTAGATTTTGGTCACAATCCATTAATACTAATGACAGTTTTTTGACAATTACATTTTCTTTTTAAATGCTAACTTTTTCACGGAGCATTGTATCAATATGCGGTTAAAAATATAGTAGGCTACATTTTGCTCAATAATTTGTGTTATACCCAAAAACTTCGTAAGAGCTTTAGTTTCAGAGATATTTACAAAAAAAACTGTTTGTATGCTAATAGGCTAACTAGGAAGGTTTCGAATTCGTTATGGATCCATTTATTACCTTCCTAGCCCGCGCATCAATGGCTAGGGAAGGTATTATCTTTTTGAAAAATGCTCTGGACACTGTGGTTTTTGAAGTCTGCATTGGGTGAGGTAACATAAGGCTGATTTAAATTAAGGTTCATTGGAAAAACCCTCGGACACGTCGATGTTGTTTGCTAGAATGAGCCTTTTTGGCTATCTTGAAATTTTTGTGGCACGCACCGCCTTCGAGGGGTAAATTTTACCTCTATATTCCGATTAGGGAAAGTGGGTAGAGTGACACCTTGTTTTGAAGGTCTAGTGAATGTCTTTACACTGTAAAAATTTTAAAAATGTACCAATTAGTTTTTGAGATATTTGCCTTAAAATTTTCGAATTTAACATGGATGAATAAAAATTAAATCAAAATTTTAGATTTTCGAAATTTTTACACGGTTGCAAAAATATTCCAGAGACTCTTAAAACACGGCATCACTAGACCTGCTTTCCCTATTTAACATGTAACGGTAAAGTTTACTCCTCGGAGGGGTGCGTACTACAAAAATTTCAAGATAGCGGAAAGTCTCCCTCGCAAACCAAATTGAAGTGTTCGGTGTTTTGCCAAAAACGTCATATATCCAAAAAAGCCAGTTAACAGGGTGTTTTTTTAAAGGTAAAAACACCCTATATAACTATTTTTATTTGGTGTAAATTGCTATTTTGTATAGATCTTGCTAAAGATAATCCAACGGTCAAATTGAATTTCATCTGACTCTTTTAGTTTCTGAGATATCACAAAAAACTTATCTGAGTCCACGGCAGTGCCCGGCCAAGTTCGCACAGCAGCATCTTTTCTTGAAACATTTTAGCCCATATTTGACCTATCTAAAAAGCTTTCGGAATGAGCTACGAAACTCAAACTTTGCACAGCCGTAGATCTCCATAGACTTAACAACCTTCATGGACTTCCATAAAGTAGTCAAGTAGTTACAAAATTTAAAAAAACGTGGAATTTGCCACTCATTACTCATGTATAGATCATCGAAATTCTACTGTGCTTCCAGACAAGCTACAAAGCTGAAATTTGGCAGACTGATAGAACTTATGACAAAACCCTTGGAAAAATCAAAAAACCCCAAAATTCTAATTTACTTCTTACATGTAATATTATGTAAAAGTAACATTGCCCACTTCAAGAAATGCTAGAGAGCTGAGCTTTGGCAGACTGATAGGAACTATGATAAAACTATAGGAAAAAAATTTAAAAATACAACATTTTAATTTACTTCCCTCCCCTATAAATGTAAAGTTATGTAAATGTAACATTGCCCACTTCCAGAAACGCTAGAGAGCTGAGCTTTGGGAGGCTGATAGGAACTATGATAAAACTATAGAAAGAAATTTAAAAACACCAAAATTTTAATTTATTTTACTCCCCTATAAATGTAAAGTTATGTAAAAGTAACATTGCCCACTTCCAAAAACGGTAGAGAGCTGAGCTTTAAAAGGCTCTTAGAAACCAAGATAAAACCATGGGAAAAAATTAAAAAACTTGATGATTTTAATTTGCTAATATTCACAATATTTTACTACTTCAAAACTTAAATATTATCCAAATTCGTTTTAAAAAGGAGTGAAATCATAACCAAAACATTTCATGTAAAAAAGAGCCAAGTACACAAAAATGAAGTTTTGTAAAAAGAATTGAGATGAAAGTAAACCCAAGTTCTCCAATACAAATTTAAAAATGAAAGGTTCTTACTAGTTTGGAACTGTTTTTCTAAACTTGGCTATTACGGCTGCAAATTACTCTTAGGCACTGTGCTAAATGGAACATAAAGAAGTTTGGCTGTAATGGCAAAGCTTAAAAAAACAGTTCCAAACTAGTAAGAACCTTCATTTTAGAATTTGTATTGGAGAACTTGGGTTTACTTTTTTCTCATTTTTTTTACGAAATATGATTTTCGCGTACTTGGCTTATTTTTACATTAAATGTGCAGTTTGAGTTTCGTAGCTCATTCCGAACTAGAGTTTTAGATAGGTCAAATATCGGCTGAAATGTTTCAAGAAAAGATGGTACGGCGCGCGAACTTGGTGAGGCACTGCCGTGCCCTCAGAAATGTGTTATTTGGGTGTATTTTGACCTATCCTAGCAATATCGTCATGATGTTTGTCTGTATGTGTGTGTGTGTGTGTATGTGTGTGTGTGTATTTTTTTCTGTCCGTAACACGATAGCTCCTAAAACGCTAAACCAATTTTCATAAAATTTTCAGGTAAAATAGTGTTCGACACTCTAACGAGCTGATTAGATTTTGGTCAAAATCCATTAATGCTAATGACAGTTTTTTGACAATTAAAAATTTTAAAAAATGCTAACTTTTTAACGAAACATCGCATCAATGTGTTTGTAGGAGCTTTAGTTTCCGAGATATTTACAAAAACTGGTTTTTAAGGCTGATTATCATTGCTTCACTTGAGGTGTGCCAATAGGCTAGCTAGGAAGGTATCAGATCCGTCATGGATCCATTTATTCTTATTTATTCCTTGTAGTTCAGGCCATACATCCGAGATTCAAGCGATATGCTGCGTTTAATGATAGAAGCAACACAGTTGGTATGGATAGACTCGCCCTAACATTTTACGAAAGAGAACCATCCCGCAGCCCTGGCAGGGGTTGGTCCCCCCCCTTAAACATGCTTTTTGATAGTTTTTTGCTAAGAACTCAAAAACAGTCAACTTTTCCGAAAATCTTCTAGAGACCATTTTTCAAGCAAATCTTCTAGAGACCATTTTTCAAGCAGATACAATTTCCTTTTCAACGATGTACCTTAGTACCCTGTGACGCCAGTGGTGCACGTTCCATTAGCGTACGAAAAAAGGGAAAAAATTTTAAAGTATTTTTTTTGAGAAATTTTTTATTATTAACACTATTTTTTTCTCAACAGTAAATCTTGCATAGATCACTTTTGTGGATGCCCCCTCCCCTCAATTTGAATTCAACTCGAAAAATTAAGTTTTAAGTTAATACTATTCAAAAATATTTTTTTTACTCACCTTGAATATTATTTACTAAGTTACAAAAATGAATGTTACAATATTTTGTTTGATTTGAGGATTTCTATAAACACATTTATTTTTATTTCAAGGCAACTACTTTAAAAATGTATGTCTAACTTAAAAAAGTTAATTAAATATTTAACTGTATACAATGGGTTTTTAAACAAAAATACTTTTTGCGAAAAACAATGTGTTAAGGATACAAAATGCCACAAGAAAAATTAAAAAGCATTTTTTTCTTAGACCTATTTTTCCTTAGTACTAAGGTACATGGTTAAAAAGGAAATTTTATCCGGTTGCAAAATGATCTTTAGAATATTTTTAGAAAAGTTGCCGTTTTCGAGTTATTAGCAAAAAACCGTCAAAAAGCACGTTTAAGGGGGGGGGGGTTACCTTTCGTAAAATGTTCGGGCGAGTCTTATGTTTATCCTTACCAAGTGAACTAGCATATAGGTCCACTACCAACTGGTAAGTATCAATTTTAGATTTGCGTAACGTTTTAATTATAGAAAAAAATAGCGAGGACAGAGCTCACACTTACCAGTCTTGTAATGTCCATATGCTGAGTCGAACAAACTGCGGGTTGGGTTTAGAGAACGTTTTGGCACTTTTTAGACGGAGTTTTCTTAGAATGTTGAAGTTTTATTTTCACTCCGCGCGCGGTTAGCTTGACATTCTTTTCTCAAGTCCCAGTTTCATGCGCACTTTCTTGCGCCGTTTTTACGTTGCATTTCTTCGCCACCAGAGGGCTCTTCCTGTGCTCGCTCTAGACCTTTCATTGGATACACGAGAAATTTAAATAAAAGTCGCGGCGCGGGAAATAAAGGTTTCTTATATTATTAGGCGTAATTTTATAGTTATAATTTAAATAATAAAACGAAATAAAATAAACAAAAAATTCTAACTTAGTTAGCTAATAAATTGAGGATGAAATCCGAGCATGCTCCACCCCCAAAGAAAGTAATTTCTTTCATTCAGATTTTGCAAAGGGTAGCGGGCATAATTTTACTAGGGGTCTCTTAAAAGTCCCTAGACTAGTTACCACAGTCGCTACATGACAAATGTTATCCTTGCCAGGATGTAACGCGGAAATTCGGCCTAATGGCCAGTTAGAAGGTCGAATATTATCTGCTTTAATTAGCACTATAGTTCCAACTTCGGGTAAAGGAGAAGAAGGTTCTAACCACTTGCCCTTTTGTTGTAATGTGTTCAGGTACTCGTTTTTCCACCTTGACCAAAAGTCCTGGTGCATTCGCTGCAACATCTGCCACCTATCTAAGCGGTTTAATTTAAGATGCGTTAAATCATGATCGAGTAAAGCAGAAAGAGGTTCAAGGGTCAAGAAGTGTCCAGGCGTAAGCACTGAAAAGTCGTGAGAGTCTGTAGAGACTTGACAAAGCGGTCTACTGTTCAGAAGAGCCTCAATCTGCACAATGACAGTATAAAGCTCCTCAAATGTTAAAATTTGTTCGCCGATAATGCTATGGAGATGGGTCTTAAAAGATTTTATTCCTGCTTCTGCCAAGCCTGAAAAATGGGGTGCAGAAGGTGGCTGGAAATGCCATTCGATATGTTGGGATTCGACTGAGGTTTTGAACATATCTCGTAGCTGTTTTTCCGCAGCCGTAAAGCAAGTTGCATTATCGGAGAATATTTTGCAAATTTTACCACGACGCGAAGTGAATCGTAGTGCTGCCAAGAAAGCTTCACAAGTAAGATCCGAGACTATTTCTAGGTGAGTTGCAGTGGTTGCAAAACATTTAAAAATGCAGACATAAGACTTTGAAGTCTTGGGATTGCGGGTTTTTGATAGAGCTGTCGTAAAAAAGCCTGCGTAGTCTATACCAACGACACTGAAGGGTTTAATTTGAGATACGCGAAGAGTAGGTAAGTTACCCATGGGACCAGGCTCATAGGGCCTCGGGTTAAGAATCCAACAATTTCTGCAGTTTAAAACTACTGAGTTTATTGCGCGTCGCGCAGACAAAATCCAGAAACGCTGTAAAATAAGAAAATGGAGGGTGTGTTTTCCTGGATGCAGATAGACCTTGTGGTAATATTCAATAACAAGAGTGGTTAGGCGATGATCTCGCGGCAAAATAGCGGGATGTTTTTGGTCATAATGTAATTTTGAATTGACTAGGCGCCCGCCCACGCGAAGGATACCATTTTCATCCAGAAAAGCACCTAGTTTTCGAAGATTTTTAACAGGCAGCTTTTTAGCGGTAAGATTTGCAATATCTTCAGAAAACGATTTGTGTTGAATGAGTTTTATGAGCATGAACAAAGAATTATCTATCTCTTGAAGAGTAATAATTTTAGGTAAGTTAGAGTCTGATGGATTTTTCTTACGGCGTAAAAGTTTGATAAAACGTAGTATATAAGTAACGATTCTTAAAATTTTTGTCAGTGAAGAAAATTTGTTTATTAAATTTTCGAAGCAATTAGGGTCTTCCACAAAGGCGGCGAAAGAGAGATAGTTTTTTTCTTCACAGGAGATTAGCTCCTTATCTACTTTAATATCTATAGATTTTGGCCAGTCGTCTTTAGACCTTTTTAACCATTGAGGTCCCTTAAACCACAAACGGCAGTTTAAAATTTCATTCTGAAGAAGGGATCTCGAAGCACAGTCGGCGGGATTCGATTCTGATACTACGTGATAAAAAATGGAAGGAGGGAGAATTTCTTGAATTCGGGAGACTCGATTCGCAACAAATGTTTTAAATTTATAGGGAGGACTTTTTATCCAATATAAGGTAATGGTTGAATCAGAAAAAACATATATATTTTCAATTTGAAGCTTGTCTTTAAAAAGTTCAGTGACATAAGAAATAAGTTGGGTCACCATCAATGCGGCTTCGAGCTCTAACCTGGGTATAGATAACTGTTTTTTAATAGGAGCTACTTTGCTTTTGCCCATTACAAAAAAAGTCTGAAACATGCCTGTAATTTTATCAAAAAGTCGGAGATATGTTACGCAAGAAATTGCACGCTGTGAAGCGTCACAAAAACCTATTAGATCGCACTGAGTTTTTGTGCTGATAAGCGTCATTTGGCGGGGAATTTCAATTTGTGATAAAGCGGGTAATTGTTCTTTGAATTTTGTCCAGCGTTCTACTGTTTCAGCAGAGGGGATAGAGTCCCAGTCTAAACCCTCCATCCAGAGAGTTTGGATAATCAGTTTTGCGAATAAAGTAACAGAAGCGAGAAATCCGATTGGATCAAAAATGCGTGCGACAAGGCTTAATATTGCCCTTTTTGTGCAAGTCAAATTATTATCTGAGGTTTGAATAGAATAGTGAAAAACATCACTAGATGGTTGCCATCGAAGGCCCAGAATTTTTATTGTAGCAGAATCATCGTCAACATTAAGAGAACCTGATTGAATATGCGACTCGGGAAGATCAGACAAAAAAGATAATTTATTGCTGCTAAATTTTCTTAAGTCAAACCCACCTGTTTTTAGACAATTTATAAGGTCGTCACGGACCAGCTTAGCCTCAGAAAGTGAAAAACAGCCAGTGACACAGTCGTCAATATAAATTGAGGATTTTAGAACTTCATATGCTCGGGGGTAGTTAGATTTTTCATCTTCAGCCAATTGAACAATCACTCTATTAGCAATAAATGGCGAACTAGACAGACCGAAGATCATTCTTTTCCAGCGGTATTCCTTTAGTGGCTCGTTTGGCGAAAAACGCCATATTATGCGCTGAAAGTCCCTATGAGGTGGTGTGATTAGAATTTGATTAAACATGCCTTTGATATCACATGTAAAAACCACAGGATAAAGACGGAAATTTAATAAGATTTTTACGAGGTCATGTTGGAGTTTTTGACCTACTAATAAGGTATCATTTAGGGATGTATGTTGAATAGTAGTTTTCATTGAAGCATCATAAACTATGCGTATAGAGTCCCCCTTTGTTACGCAATGATGGGGAATTATGTAAGAAGTAGAGGGGTTGGAGTTACTAGGTACTTCCTCGATATAATCCAAGTCTAGATATTCTTGAATTAAGTCAATATATTTTTTGTAGATATCTGGATTTGATAATAATCTTTTTTCTAGCATGAAATATCGACGAAGTGCGGGAATTCGGGATTCATCTCTTTGAAATTGCGGTTCTGACTTATTCTTAAACGGTAAGGAAACCTGATAACGGCCAGATTCGGTGCGAATATGCGTTTTAGAGAATATTTCTTCAGACAATTTTTCATCGGGAGAGAGACAAGAGATACTTGGCAACTCTTCTAGCTCCCAGAACTTTTGCATAGTTCTTTCCAGTGACAAGGGGTCACTTTGAGAGTGCGTAAAATATGAAAAGCTAACATTTTTTATGGACGGCTCAATGTTTCCCGAGAGAACCCAGCCAAATGAAGTTTCTAAAGCTACAGGTTCGTGAGGTTGACCTGACAAACGACCCTGTTGGAGAATATAGGGGTAAAGATTCGCACCTATAAGTAGGTCAATAGGTGATGTTTTATGCCAATTTAAATCTGATAACTTGAGCTGAAAAATATGCGGCCAAGAAGTTTTTTGAAAAGAAGCGATCGGTAACATTGTGCAAAGATCAGCCATTACAATGGCGTCTATCGAAAAAATGGGGTTATCTTTTGCCACAGGTTTAAGAGTGCATGAAACACCTCCTTTTGATGTGTGTTGACTCATTTGTCCTAAGCCATAAATAGACATAGAACAATCGAACCTTTTTAATCCGAGTCTATTAACACAATTTTCAGAAATGTATGTTAGCTGAGAGCCACTGTCTAAAAGAAGCCTTACTTTATGATAATTACCATATTTGTCAGAAATTTCAGCTATAGCGGTTGATAAGACGGTGTTGTTGGTAGGAATTGAACTTACTCCACAAAATGGGGGTTGCTGAGTGGTTTGGTTTGGCGGTGTGGCTTGCGGCGGACTAGATTGCGAGTGCGAAGAGTGATCAATATTTTGATTAGTGCGGTCATGATGCAAAAGACTGTGGTGTTTATCGTTGCAGAAACGACATAAATGGGTAGAGTTGCACCCCTTATAGCGATGACCTTGACTCAAACAGTTGGTACACCAACCCTTAAGCCGTACAAAATTAGATCTATCTTGAGGAGACTTATTATGAAATTCTTGGCATCTATAGATCGTGTGATCAGAATGACCACAGCAAGGGCATGGATTCTGAACAAAATTGTTATTTTGAGTCGAGCGAGAGGCACTTGGTGCGGTAAAGAAAGAATTTGATCGCTATTTTGGACTGAAATTATGAACTGCTTGCGCAGGCGGTTTGGATTTTCTATATTGCGGGTTAGAATAATAATTTGATTTGGAATTGACTGATGTAGAAAACTCTATGGCGTCTAGGGCGTTGCATTGATTAAGAACAAATATCTTTAGAGAATCAAATTTGGGGATAATTTTGCTGTTTTTATTTTCTTCGAATTCAAAACGAGTTATAGTATCATCATCTAAGTGCTTAGATAACATATAAAATAGAAGGAAGTCCCACTCATTTATAGGAAACTTCATGCTTTTTAGCGCAGATAGATTTTCAGAAAAAGTATCAATTAGGGTGCGAAGTGACTTTGCGTCTTTACAACTGGTTACGTAAGAAGCGTTTTCAATGGCTTTAAGATGCGCGAATGCTATAAGTCTGGGGACGTCATAGCGATCCATTAATGATTGGTAAGCGTTTGAGTATAGGTCAGCTTCCAAAGAAGTACACTGAACCAGGTCTTTAGGTGGCCCTGAGAGGGCTGAAAGCAGGTGGTTAAATTTTTCAATATTCTCGAGATCAGAATTTTCGTGTACAAGAGATTTAAAAACGTCTCGAAAATATCTAAAAGTTTTTGGATCACCTGAAAAGGTCGGAATCTCAATCTTAGGGAGTCTAACATTGCATGATTTTCTCTGAGATGCAAAAGACGCCCCTTGAGGTTCTGACCCCGTTTGGCTTTCATCCAAATTTTCGAAAATAGCGCGTACATAAGAAGCATTAAATTGAAACTGTACTGTAACTGAAAAAAATTCTAACTTATTTAGCTAATAAATTGAGGATGAAATCCGAACACCAAGTGTGTTACTTCTATCATTAAACGCAGTATCGGACCCCGTAGGGCCTGAACTATTGCCCTGATGCCAATAAATTATCTATTATTATTATTATAATAGGTGCTAAAACTAAACTTTGTGAAACATTTGAATCTTAGATTGATGCAGATGGATCGAAACGTTAGGCACAACACGTTAGACGCACACTGTGAAAATTTAAATCAAATGGTCGCTTTTGCCGAAAACGTCACGGATTGTAGGCGATATCTGCAGTTGATACATTTAGGCGAACATTTTGACAGAAGGATTTGTATTCGGTAAGTTATTAATCATTCACCGGAAGTATTTTTCATAATATATATTTTTTTAAGGATTTGAATAATATTGAGTTTTACATTAATAAAATCTTAGCAATAATGTCTAAATTGACTTTCACAATGCATGTGACTGAACGCTTTTAAGTTTTTACCTTTTTAATTTTCCTATTGGAATTTCTATTTTTATTAATTTGTGCATTAGTAATAAAGGGATTGGTAATTTGGTGTGCCATTGCAATTCTATCCCTGGTGGGTTTGCGAATTTTTTTAATATTTAATTTGTTACAGGAGTTTAGTTTTTTTATATTAACAAATTGGATAAATTTTCACGTATCTAATTAGCTTTCTGCTTACATCCGTTTTGTACAAATTAAATCTTATAATGAAAAAGGAAGGAGGGTTTTAGGATAGAAGGAAAGGGGCTCCTACTAATTGTAAGAGTGGGATAGGAGTAAATTTTTTCCACTCGTTAGATTTTGATACCATTGTTTATTTTTTTGTTATACCTATATATCTATATATTGTATATAATTGCGTAAATGTTTGATTTGCTGATAAATATATGCTTTTACGAGAAAATGAGTCGGAAGGGGGGGGGGGCTATGTTTAAGAACTCCATAACTTATATCAGTTTGTCAAATCTCAGCTCCGTAGTTTGTTTTGGAAGTTTGCAATTTTAATTTAACATAACCTTACATGTATAGGGGAGTGAATTCAAAACTTGTTCTTTTAACAAGTAAAACTATCTGCATTGACTGGCCCTTTAAATCAAAGTATTAAGTTCTAAGAAACACTATTTAGAGTTTTTCTTTTAGAAATCAAGACACAATATGTGATAATTGCGCCAATATTAATAAGTACAAAATGAGGGACGTGACTAAGGAAGCCAAAGAACTGTGTCAGTTAGTTAAAGACTTTGCCGACAGAGATGTCACCATCACAGGTGTTGTGGAAATATTCCGGTAGGTCAAAATTTTTACAAAGTGGCATTTGAACAGGCAAGGTGCCATGTATAAAGCAACTTTCGGAATAAAATTTGAATTTGCAGTCAGAAATTATGATTCAAATAAAAAAACCAAACAAGTTTTCGTTGTTAAGCGGGTAAAACAGGTTTTGTTTATCTTGTATTTTTCCGTGGTTAGCTCGAAAGCTTTTTTTTCAAAGGGGTCCAAGATCTAATAGGTGTTGATAGTTAACGTTTATAGCGGAAAATGAAATCGTCTAATCCGCAAGAAGCCCCATCTACCTGTAGTAAACTGTTATATCGATCGATGAAAAGATCTATGACAAGATATAATGCATCACGTGACCAACGACATTGCCTTTAAGGTCAGATTAACGCTGATTGCGTTTTTTTCGCCTTTAAGACGTCGCGTTGGCGTCGCGTCATCCAGCGGAGTTTTTAATCCAAATACTACATTAAAGAACTTTTCTTGGCTAAGCGGTTAAAAAAAGGTTTTGTTTCTCTCGTATTTCTCCGCCAGTAGCTGGAAAGCTTATCCTCATGGGAGTACAAGATCTAAGGACGAATCAGTTAACTGTCAACACTTGTGTGTCGATTAGATCGTGGAGGTCCGTGAGGAAAAAATTTAGAGATTCCCATGAAAAATACGAGAGAAAAAAACATTTTTACCCGCTTAGACACTTGTTTGATTTTAAATTTACGGGTAGTAGAATTTAGGTTTGTTAAAAAATATTAAAATAAAATCACATTTTCAAAACGTGTTTAAAAAGATTTTTCCGATAATAGTAAAGTGAAGAGACAACACTTTTTGCAAATAAGTATTTCTTAAGTTAGTTTAGGTTGGCTTGGGATAAGTTAAATTAAGCTAATGCAATTTATGAGATTAATACTGTGGATTAAACGTAGTTTTGTACGTAGATGACGTTTAATTGGTGTCCGTTTGGACCACACGAATTTTTTTTTAAGTTTTCGACCCTTGTGAAGGTAGGGGAGGGGCTCGGCTCCCTCACCATCTCGTATTTAGTGTACACAAAAATGTTTTTATTTTAATTACTTGATTCCAGTATATTGATTTCTGTACGCTTTAGAAACAAAAGTTGAATATAATAAAAATTCATAAAAACAGTGCTTTTACACACTTTTTCGTTAGACGAATGGTTTTCGAGGTATGAATCTAAACATTTCGCCGCCATTTTGGATTTTGAACATTTTCGTTTTTTTAGTGGCCTTTAACTTAGAAACTGCTTATTTTTGCGATAATCGGTAATAAAATAAAACAAAGACTAATTAAAATAGCCTATAAAATGAGATATCATGAGTGGTCTGTGTAGTACCCTTCCAGGGATACGAACCTTGAAGTGGTAGCAGTACACCCTTTTCCTATGTTTTTTCATAGTATATGCAAAATAAACCGACATTATTAGGTTTTATATAATTTTCTCAAAAAGTAAGCATTATACAGAAAATGTGTAATTAGCTGTATTGTAAAACATGTAATTATCTTTCTATCTAGTAAAAACCTTTAATTTTGAAATTTATATTAGAGAACTTGGCTATCCTTTTATCTCAATTATTTTTATGGAATACGGTTTTCGCGTACTTGGCTTTTTTTACATAAAATGTTTTTGTTATGATTTCACTCCTTTTTTAAAGGAATTAAAATATGTGGAATATGCTCAAGATTTTTGCGAGGATTTTACTTTTTTTAGTTTTCCTTTTGAAATGAATAAATTTCTATTTCTATCAATTTGTGCTTGGGAGGAGGAGGGATTTGGAGTTTCTTTTTAAAAACTTGTGTATAATTTCTGTTAGTTTGCCAAGTCCCACTTTCTAGAATTTCTGGAATTAATTTTTCCTATAGTTTTGTTATAGTTCCACTTTTACATAACTTATAGGGGAGGGAAGCAAATTAAGTTTTTTGGGGTTTTTTAATTTTTTCCTATAGTTTTATTGTAGTGTCTATCAGTCTGCCAAAACCCAGCCCTCTAGCGTTTCTGAAAATGGGCAATGTTAATTTTACATAACAACATGTATTTCATAACTTTAAATGTTTAGGGGAATTGTAAATGAAAATTATGGGGTTTTTTATTTTTTCCAAGGGTTTGGTGATAATTTCTATCAGTCTGCCAAATTTCCGCTTTGTAGCATGTCCGATGATGATATACATGGGTGAGTGAGTGAGTGGCAAATGCGACGTTTTTTTAAAATTCTGTAACTACTTTACTGCCTTATGGGAGTCCATGAAACTTGGAGGTATTGTTAACTCTAAGAAGGTCTAAGACTGAGCAACGTTCGGTAAGTAAGTAAAACCAGGCCAGGATAGGATACTAAGTTATACAGGTATATCTATCCATTGTTAGTGCAGGAGCGTGTATTTGAACTTGTTATAAAAATAGGTTTTTAATTTTAATTGTGCGTTATTAGTTGCGCGCGTTGATCCGTGTGCAATAGGTTGCGCAAGGTCGTTCGCTCGAAATTTTTCGCGCGCAATTCACTTGGGCGCAATTATCCTGCGTGCCATTTACCCAGCCGTTTGCGTCCGTCAGCAAAGATATAAGCCAACAATATCACTAACCGTAGAGTTTAGTAGCCGAGATTAAAAATAATTTTTTTATGGATTTATGAGCTCGATTAAAGCAGGCTTAATTTTATAGGGGATCAAAAAGCAAAAAAGTTTTGGAACGAAAGTGGAATCAACACGATCTTTACAATGCAGGAGCACATATCACCCGAATCGAGGCCAGTAAAATCCTTCAAGAACTGGTTTGTAAAAACGTCTTGGAAGATTTTTGCAAGTACACTGGGGAATTTCCCGTTGTATATATTAGACCTGGTAAGTTTTTTTTTAGTCCATATTTCAGTCCCTCGATAAATTGTTGTTTTACACCAGAGTTGGGCTCTTTCTTTCTTTTCACTCTCTTTTACAGTACAGGAAATGTTATTTTAAATAAAAAGCAATTGAGCTGATGAAAAAATATTTTTCAAAAAAATACCAAATTTGGTCGGTCGTTGTTAAGACCTCCTTGCTTGCTTCATCGGCATAAACCGACATCTTCAGAGTCAAAACTGAAATACAATAGAAAAAGTCCTAATAGTACAAATATTATAGGTTAGAAAATAATCTATATTTAAGTTTTTCCCCTTTTTTTCTCTTTCTTAAGAACAATATTAGAAGTTTTAAAAATGGAATTATTATTTAGGTTTTCATGTTAAATACAGATGTTATGGAATATAATATGTGAAATGTCCAATTTTCTTCAATATTCACAAAAAAAAAACTTTGAAAAAACTATAAAAGATTCTTTGAAAAAACGTCTGTTTTATAAATACTATACTCAAGACTTACTCAGATTGAGCTGGCGTCACTGCAGCATCAGGAGAAGTTAGAGGTGGAGAACTGAAATTTAAAGGAGAAAATGCAAACATCCATCGTTAGATAAACACACGAATAGGAAATTAAAAAATGGAAATATGTATGAGTTTACATTTTTTATTATTCTTTATAGAGAGTTACTTCTACTTACTGCAAAAAACTTTCTTGGCGGTAAAAATATATTCTAAATTTATAATAAAAACCCAAAATAACTATAACGGATCCATTTCAGCGATCGTTCGTTTGGTTGTAATGCTTGGGTGGTAGTGGAAATTACGTCACATTTAGATGTCAAAGTTTGCAATCGAAAATATAACTGCGGTGTTTACCGTAGATTTATGTATTTAAAAATACACAGGTACAGTGTTACTCTCTTGTCACGATCCTCTTAAATCTCTATTTAACGAGCCTCTTAACACGACTGTACTAGCCCACTTAAAAAAAAACACAACTCAAAAACAATTTCAAAATTTTTAAAAATATTCAAATTTTACGAAATTTTCATAAACTTAAATTTTGTTACAAAATTTCGCATTAGCAATTCTCTTATATAGTTTAAATAATAAATAATAATAATGAAACGTGGTTGTAGAAAAAATATAGTACACAAGGTCGCATAGTATGGTAATTACACGCTCAGATGAATTAAGATACTCTCCTTCGACTCACTTCTCAAACTTCATATTCGCATGTAGTGATCATCATAACGTGCTTGTTATACAGCCTTCTATCTAGGGGTAGGATTTTTCTTTGAGCCATAAGGATTGCATGGGAGATAGAAAGCGTAAAACAAACGTTGCCAGATTAGCGAAAATATCAGTGTAAGCTGCTACCCGGTGCACGAAATATCAACTTAGTCATTTTTATTTAAATGCATTAATTAAACGGGGTGGGTTTCTTTTCCGAAAACACAGTTATCGAAAACAGTTTTTTCGAAGAGACATTTTAATTGAAAACCTAAATTTCAAATGACATTATTTTCGGAAACCGCAATTTCGAATGACATTTTTTTTTAAAACATTCTTCCGAAAATGTTTTTTTGAATGAATTGTTTTTTCGATAACGTTTATTTTAAAAACATTCTTTTTGAAAGAAAATGTTTTTCGAATCTTTTTTTTTCTATAACGTTTATTTCAAATACATTTTTTTTAAAAGACGGTTTTTTCGAAAAATTTTCCTTAAAAGAGTTATTTCCTGTCTTACTGATAGCAAACGTACAATAACCTGTCCAGAACCCCCCTGCTGACCTTTTTCCTTCCCAAAAATGTCTTCAATGGACAGGCAGTGGTGCACCCAGGAATATGTCTTGGGGGGAGGGTGGCGAGGCCTTTGGGGGGGAAATTCGAAGTAACTGTTATAATAACGAAAAAAGTGTCATTCAAAATTTAGGTTTTCGATCACACTGTCTTCGAAAAAAGCTTGTTTTTAAAAAACGAACAGTAACCCAAACGGGATGAAACACTCAGAATATTACCCTAAAATTCGGCGTTCCTAAAAGTGAATAATTTTATGAATTATTTGAATTGAAAAGTAAATGATTAAAATAATGATTTTCAATTTTAAAGTGTTATTCTGGGTATTAATTTTCGTCAAGTAATAATAATTGTCGCCTCCAAAAATTGTTTCAGGTTGTTACCTTTTTCAACGGTCGAATGCTTTCTACGGGCGGGAATCGCGGTCTTCTATTAATCTGTTTTATGTCCTCTTATAGAAATTGAGCTCCCTAGATGTGGACTTGTTTACGCGGTATAAACTACAAGAATTGTTGTGCTTAGTTTGTATTTTGATTTGTTTAAGGTCAAAAGTTTCAAACGTTTGTTAAATCAAACGAAGAAATGAAGATTCCCATATCAATGGAGATGTCTCTAAAAACATCAAAAAGGTTTGAAGACATAGATGACACTCCAATTGTTAGCAATAGCTTAACTAAAAAAACAGGTAAATTTATTTAATAGAGAAAATATTTGAAAGCGCAAGGCAAAAAAATTTCAATAAATGTATGTAGCATGACTTGGCGACCACGGCAAATCATGTCACAGGATAAATAATTCAATTTCAGAAAGTATTTAAACCAACACAAAAGAGATGTATGTGATTTTTGGCATCGGATTCTAACTACTCACGGAAAATCCGAACTTAAACTATACAGTATGGTTAAAATTAACGAAAAGAGAGATAACATTGAGTAAAATATATATAATAAAAATTGAGAAAAATACAAAATAATTTCTTAGAACTACAAAATTTATATAAATATAACAGATCACCCTGTACAGTGAGATTAGTTATATTTTACTCAACAGCTATCTCCGTTAATATCTATTACACGATATGATTTTGAACCGAACCGAAGCATAAAGGGTCACTGGATCACGAACACTGCGTCGTCAGGCTTCAGACCGCAGTAACCTTACAAGCGTAGTATAAGCCACCACCCCTAGAGGTCGCTGTAAAAAATACGCAGTGTTGCTCTCCCTCAAATTGACCGTAACAAGGCTTAGCTAATCCATTCTCTAAACCCCTCTTTGTGGTTTTGTATGTAAGCAACAAGGACTTAGTCGCGATTAAACCCATAATCGCGCTTAAGTGCTTACGGTGCATCTGAGGGTCTGTCAAATATATTTAATTGAGATCAGTGGCTTCATATGATGTTTTACCACAAGTTTAGTTCAATGCGGCCGCCTTTAAAATCGTGCCTGTCAAAGTTAGCCTTGCTCAATCTGTGAAAAAATGGCGGATTTCAATTTCTTTCCATTTCCTTCAGTCTCCGCAGGTTTGACCAGCGTTCTGTTTATTTTACTATTTTTTTTCTAAAACTGAGTTTCGGAATTTCAGCGGTTGTACAATGGAATTATAATAGAGGTACTCCTTTTTAATAGGGGAAAACTCTTTTACTCGCCCATGACCAAAATATGACTGCTTTTTTAATTTTTTGTTAAAAGGTACATCTATCAACAAAGCGGTCAACAAAAATTTGGGTTACCTTCCGATGCCTAGTACGTCAGCCGTAGTACAATCACCTGCGTTTATTTCGGCAAGTATCCATGCTCAGAGGCAGAACGATAGTAAGTTGGCTGCCGTTAGAAAATTGAAGGCGAACAAATTAAAGGTAAAATTTTTTGAGGATTTTTTCTCTTTTGGGGAAGCAAGTAATGGGCTCATCCTAACATACAGTCAACTCCGGATATAGTAAACTCGAAGATTGCACGAAAACTGGTTCGCTATATCCGAGGTTTATTGTATTTTGAACGGGGTTTGCTATAAGCGAGTGTTCATTATTAACGGGTTCGCTATATCGCTATATGCGAACTTCACTGTATCTTTTTTAAACATACTATCTTGTCTTCTTCCCCGGAATCCTAGAGAATGTGAAACCTAACCGTTGTCAATTGATCGCCAACGTATCCAAACTGTGTAAATGAAGAACAGGGGCCTTCACTGACACGGTTAGGATACCTTGGCAATCAATTGACAACGGTTAGGTTTCACACACTTTAGGACCCCAGGCAAAAGGTCAAGAGAGTATGTTTTTAAAAAAGTCGTCTGACAAAATATACCTACTAACATAATATAAATTAATTAACTAAGTTTACATAAAAAATTTCTAAACATCATATGAAAACAATGAATGGTCGTACCCAATTGGCTCGCGTTGAGTTGGCCGTGTCGAGTAGTACCTTTCTCTTAAAACATTTTAAATTCACAAAAGTCAAAAGTTGAAATAGGTAATAGACCACTTTAGATACCATATAAAAGCAAAAATAAATAAATTAGACTTGATCCGAGTTATTAGGGTGAAATGGCGTGAATAATTATCTTTCACTATTTTCAGCGAAACTAGACCTATAGAAAAAAGTTAAACATCAAAGTTATAGGTAATAAAAAGGTCTATAACTGTTTATAAACCATATTTTTATAACCCAAATAAATGTTTTTTCAAACAAGCCATATATCACTTTGCTGGTTTAAGTAGTTTTTGAGATCTAAATTATTTTATTATGTTTGAGCCAAATGGGCAGTTTTGATTTGCAAAAATTCATTTAATAAAAACTACTGATAATTTTTTTTTAATTTTGGGTTTTCCCAACTTCATTTTTTTAATTGATTTTATATGAATTAACCCACTGGGGGAAATTTTAGACATCTAGGGTCTTTTTTGACCCCGGATTCGGATTCAGCGTCTAAAACGCATATGAATATCATGGTCTGTCTTACGGATCCCAACATTTTTACCTACTTAGCCCACGCCGCAATGGCTAGAGAAGGTATTGTTTTTGAAGAATAATTTAGCTCACACTACTACTATACTATAGTAGTGTGAGCTATAGTGATCCTAATTTTTTCGAGAAAAAAAAAGTTGCTCCGATTTCAAATTTTTTTATATATCTTTGTGTTTCAGATGATTTTGAAACTTTTTTATTGCGCCGTCTGTCTGTCTGTCTGTCTGTCTGTCTGTCTGTCTGTCTGTCTGTCTGTCCGTCTGTCTGTCTGTCTGTCTGTCTGTCTGTCTGTCTGTCTGTCTGTCTGTCTGTCTGTCTGTCTGTCTGTCTGTCTGTCTGTCTGCCTGCCTGTCTGTCTGTATGTCTGTCTGTCTGTCTGTCTGTCTGTCTGTCTGTCTGTCTGTCTGTCTGTCTGTCTGTCTGTCTGTCTGTCTGTCTGTCTGTCTGTCTGTCTGTCTGTCTGTCTGTATGTCTGTCTGTCTGTCTGTAACGACCAACGCGCATACTCAAAAACCGCTTGCCCGATTTTAATGAAATTTGGTGCCTACGCTGGGTTTTGGGTCGAGATGGCCCCATTTAAAAATGAACAAAATCCACCAAACAAGCCAAATAAAAGGGTGGGGGTATATTTCAAAAATTAGAGTTTATGTAAAAATATGGCGTGTGTGATATCAAACGAAAGGTAATTGCGTCTGGAGTTAAATAAAATACATTTTACTTTAAAAAAAAGGGTGGGGGTAAATTAAAAAAATTAGTGTTATGTGGAAATATGGCGTGTGTGATATCAAACGAAAGGTAATTGAGTCTGGAGTTAAACAAAATTCATTTTAGTTTAAAAAAAAAGGTGGGGGTAGATTTGAAAAATTAAAGTTTAAGTCAAAACATGGCTTGTGTGGTATCAAACGAAAGGTAATTGAGTTTGGAGTTCAATAAAATATATTTCAGTTTTTAGTTATATTAGCTCACACGTACACTATAACTATAGTACCTAGTGTGAGCTTAGGTGCCCATAGATTGGCAGAGTATTTTTTAAGATAATGCCGAAAATGTGTTATTTGGGTGTATTTTGACTTATCTTAGCAATATCGTCATGACGTGTGTCCATGTGTGTGTATGTCTGTCCGTAACGCGATAGCTTCTAAACTGCTGAACCGATTTTTATGAAATTGTCAGGTAAAATAGTGTACAATACTGTAAAGATTTTGGTAAAAATCCATTAATGCTAATGATAGTTTTTTGACAGTTTAAAAATTGTAAATATGCTAACTTCTGACCGGACCATTATATCAACTTGCAGTTTTCGGAATATACTAGAACACGTTTTTCTCAATAATTTATGTAGGAGCTTCCGTTTCTGAGATATGTCCAAAAACTGTTTTCAAGGCTGATTTAGCTCACTTGGAGTGTGCTAACGGGCTAGGAATGTATCAGATCCATCATTGATCCATTTATTTTTTATTGTGAGGGTGTCTTATCAATACCTAAATTAATAATTAAGGTGGAGTGTCACGAAGCGCTACTTGAAGAATGTCGAAAGCTGGCGATGGACAGAAATCTAACACTATCATCGGTCATGAATCTCTCCGCTATCAAAACGATGTCAGACGTTTTGCCAGCAACCAAAGAAGAAATGCTTAAAGTTCAGCACGTCACTCAAGCTAACTACAATAAGTATGGAGAGTTCTTTTTGAAAATTACGCAAGATTTTCGAAAAAGGTAAGAAAACAAATTGTATCCGCTTGAAAAATAATTTCCTGAAGATTTTTTGAAAAGTTGACTGTTTTCGAGTTATTAGCAAAAAACTATCAAAAAGCACGTTTAAGGAGGGGAACCACCCCCCTGCCAGGGTTGGGGAGTGGTTTTCTTTCGTAAAATGTTCGGACGAGTCTTATGTCTATCTATACCAAGAGTGTTGCTTCTATCATTAAACGCAGCATATCGCTTGAATTTCAGATGTACGGCCTGAACTCTATGAAATATTTAGAGTATAATTTTTTTTTTTATTTTGGGCTCTGGTTCGTCCTTTTTTTTACTAGGCCAAAGGAAAAGTAAAAAAAATCAAATTAAATATAACACAGGCTTACACTTTTTCCCAATTCTCTAGAATTATAATATTTGCGTCTGCCGGGTTGCGCCCAGCAATATAGGTATCGCCCCTTTGTCCATTTTTTAAGACTTGTTGAAGGAAATTTAAAACTTGTCAATCAAATCGTCAAGAAACTCATGTCATAGCAACCTTAATTCTATTTCTTAAAAATAAATTTTGGTCAAAAGTTTTCGTACCGATTCTCCCTTGAGTTTGAATTAATTTCCGCAAATTTTTTATCGGTAGCTATTTTTTTTTAAAATTTGTACCTCGAAAAAAATTTCGGGTTTTAAGAATATTGAAAACTAAATATTTATTTTTTATTTTTGTCAATCAGAATCTTCGCGCCCTCTTGTGATTTACGACCTAAGCTTCATTATTATCCTAGGAGCGTAAATTGGACAGTAAAGGTATTTTTAGACGCTCTTTAAACTAGTATTATTGCGTGGTCGTATGTAAAACATCTAATTTGACATCCTTATTTCTAGATATGACGAGATGATGCCTGTTCCTGAGAAAGCAGCTCCGATGCCAGAATCCTTTTCGGGTGATGAAGAAGAAGACTTCCGTTCCATAAATGGTTAGTAAATTAAGTTTAAACGCTAGTTTTGGGCATGCGAGGGATTTTTTTAAATTGCTTAACCGCCACTCCAGTAGTTCCTAGGGGAGCTTTAAATATCGATGACCAATACTCAATTAACAAAATTCTTTCATTTTGATACCGCTGAACAAGAGATTCATGCCATGACATAATTCACTGCAACGATTTTATCGTCGGTCTCCTTATGTAGTGGCGTAACTGCTTTTTACAAATTGTAGAGGCGTAAATTAATGTACGCCAGTACGTGAAAAACGCTTTAAACGTTTATGCACTTACGTCACATTTTAGTAAAGGCGTTCTAAGCAAACTACTAATAATCGAGTTACGCCACTCTGCGAGTTACGACACTACGTAAGCAGACCGACGATATGTTTAATAATCAAGGCACTTTGCAAGAAGGATGCCAAAAGCTGAATTTTTTTTATATCCGAGTAACGGGTATTACAACGTACAGTCACTTGTACATGCCAAAAAAGAAATGGCACTGTTTTATGTCACCTGAAAACTTTCGGACACTTGCAAAGGCCGCAGTATCCTCACTATAGTCATTGCCATAGGCAGTTACACTTTTGTGACTGACATGACCAGAAATATATTAAAAAGTTAATATGTCATGTTTGCATAAAATTAAAGGTAAAACTGTCTGGATGAAAATATGCTGACTGTAGCTTGACAAAAAAAAACCACATATAATGCATAAAATAAATAAAAGTGTAACTGCCTATGGCAAGGACTATACTGCTTGACCATGGCGCGAAGATGGGGACGCAGGTTGTGAAACAAACAATCACATAAGGTGTTGTGTGTGGTGTGAGAAAAAGTTGCAGAAAAACGGGTTTTATACTAGACACCATAGAGTTTACCTTTAATTGCAATGCATATTGCTTATCCTTTTTCTTTTCCTCCACCAACGTCACAAGATCCATCTGTGTCGCCGCGAGCAAATCATTGTGACGAGATAAATCTTCAAACGCATACTGAAATTCTAATTTTCGTGCTTGAGTACCTCGGTACCGCACGCAATCATTCACTCATTTGCGTCATTCGGACAAACGCCAATGCGTGCGTACAGAGTTTTCTGAGATTAATCAGTATCATTTTAAGTTTTAGGCGAACTCTATTATTATTGGAATGTATTCTTAAAAAACAATAAAGAAATCTTGAAGAAAATTTGACAGGTTTTACATTTAAATGTAAGTCAAATTATTTAGATACAGTAGGTAGTGCCTACCATTAGGTACCAATTTTTTATTTTAAACCACTTTACCAACCATTATCAACAGTCAAACGTGGAATTTCGTACCCGTGAATTTAAAAATCAAACAAGTTTCGTGGCTAATCGGGCAAAAAGGAGTTTTTGTTTCCCTCATATTTTTCCGTGGGTAGCCTGAAAGCTTAACCTCACAGGGGTCCAAGATCTAATGGACACCTAATAAGTGTTGACAGTTAACTGTTTCGTCCTTATGGGACTCCTCAGAACACTGCTGGTCAATGTGACAAATCTTGCAAAGTTAATTAGACGGTTTTGTCTATAATTAAATGTAAATAGTGTGAAAACTATCGCAAGAACAGAAACAAAAAACAAAAGCAGGCGAAACACTGCTATACAATATCGATCAATGAAAAGATCGAATGCAAATAAAAGAAAACAACTATAGTCCGTGACCTACGACAGCTCTTTGTCTTTCAGGCGTCCCCAAAGTCCTATGTACACGCATATATAAATACAAAAAATGCATTTTTTTAAATACTACATACCTAGTATATATAAAATTACATCTTTTTAAACTAATATAATATCTATTAATATAAAAATTAATGTCCACAGATTGAGTTCGGGTAAGGTATAAATGACCAAAAAATTTCGATTCAGATTCTGATTTTCTGGGAATTGCGCCTGCTTGGTCTCAATCTAAGATGTTAAAAAATGAGCCAAATCAATTAATATACAAGGTGGTTTAGTATGCTGATTTGATGATGTAATGAAAATTGTTCGATTTAGATTCTGATTTTCTGGAAATTGCGCCTGCTTGGTCTGAAAGTAAGATGTTAAAAAAATGGATCAAATTAATTAATCTACAGGGTGGTTTAGTAGGCTGATTTGATAAAAAGTGTTAAGAGTAAAGTACCCTTGTTTTAAAAGATATCGGAAAATGTTATTAAGAAGAGTTGTTTAGATGCAAAAGTGTGAAAAATAAGAATCTGTCGTAACTTTTAATCATAAACAACTTTTCCTAATAAGCTTTTCTGATATCTTTTACTACATTAGTCTTAACACTTTTTATCAAATCAACCTACTAAACCACCCTGTATATTAATTGATTTAGCTCATTTTCTTAAGGAGCGATTCCTAGAAAATCAGAATCTAAATAGAAATTTTTTGGTCATTTATACCTTACCCGAACTCAATCCGTGGACACACTGTGTATATATATATATATATATATATATATATATATATATATATATAATTAAAAAAAAAATCACAAACCTATATCCCAAGTAACATTATTACCACTCAAGGTTTTATTAATTTGGTTCCAAGGTTATTTAGAGGGTGCTGTTATGGCTTTTAGGATCAATTTGGCTACAAAAAGGTAATCTATATTGCCAATTACCTAAAGAGGTGTTATACAACCAAAAAGTGTTCTTCTGTTCCTTTTAGATACTTTTGGTTTTATTGATTTCTGATTTATAAAGATGGTCTTATAAAACCCTTTTACCTAAAGTTTTTTAAAATAAATAAATATAAACTTTGGTCTTTTAGTTTTTTTCATTACTTTAGGTCATAACAAAAGTGTTTTATAATGGAGCTAAAAGGTTACCTTATATCCTTTTGTTTTTGTAGTTACCAGTAGTTTAAGAGTAAATATGATTATATAGGCGGCCATATAGAACCTAGTTTCCTTAAGGTTTTTAAGAGTGGTAAATATAAACTTTAGACTTTTGGTTTTTGCCATTACTTTTAGGCATTTTAAACCGGTTTTATTGGAAGGCTTAAAGGTAAACTTAATTCTTTTGTATTTATGGTTACCCATAGCTGCATATTAAATATTATTTAAATAGGCGGTCATATAAAACTTTGTTTCCTTAAGGGTTCTAACAGAAGTAAATAAATACTTTCGTATTTTAGTTTTTACTAGTAATAGTACAGATTGGTACCTACCTATTGCAAGATTGATTATTTATTATCCTCCTGGGTAGGGCACCCAAGCCTAGATAAGGCCTGTTTAAACAGCCAATATAAGAGGTTTCCCTCCAACCTGCAGGCACAACGGATATCATTGCACTGGCCCTCCTGATTGTGTGCAAATTGCACGATAAAAAATATTTAAATTTAACACAATACTTTAAAAACAAATACAAAAAATTTAAGTGAGGTTATGTTCACTATGTTTACCTTCTCTTTTTTATTGGTTTCATAAGCGCACTCAAAAATCCTTGTTGCGATAGAGTAACAAATAAAACCAAGTGACCACTATAAAACGATAATGGCGTATATAGAATTATTTTAAAAATATTGTAAACAGAAAATATTTATCTAGTCGTTTTAGCAGTGTTTTTTAACAATAATTTTACTTTAATTTTGATTTATGTAAACCAAACAGACTTTTTTAATGGTGAATAGTGTAAATTATTTTTTATTTATTTTAAATATTTGTTATTTAGTTATCAGAAAACTATTAAAAAGCATTTGTGAGCTGGCGCGCTTGTTTTGAGAGCTTTTCAGATACGATTTTATCAGAAAAATAAGTCTGGCAGGCAATTTAATGATCCACAAAACGACAAACTGCTCATATATAGGTATATTTTTATGTGATACAATAATTTTGGGACTCTGACATTTTTAGCAATTTTATGACCTAAATTATTTTATATAGCCATTGTGAATCTAAAATATCGCTAAAGCTTTTATAGGAAAAATTATTTACTCTAAAGGTATTATGGTATTCAACAGAATTTCCAGGATACCAAATTACCAAATCTAGTTTTATAACAGGATAGAGGACGTTTCTGAGTTGCTTTTAGAACCTGGCATAATAGCTTTAGGCTCTAAAAGGTTCTATACTGGTGGAGCCGCTAGAGGGCGAAGCTAGCGTTTATTTCTTATGGTTTTCTAATGAGTTTAATACATAGTTTGCCACCACCAATTGGGGAGTCCCATTTAGGAGGTCTAAGGGGTATATAAGCGTAATGGGAACGTGCTAGCGACCAAACATTGAAACTAATGGTTTTAAGGAAAGGCGCTGGCAACCTTTTAGCTTCTGCTATAAATAAAGAAATGTTACTTGGGATATTTGACAAAATTTTAACTTTCCTTGTTCTTGTTTTGTCTTTTTGTGAGTACTTTACATCACGATTAGTGTATTTAAGGGTATAAAATATTTTCAATCTTATAAATAATTTGACTATAAAATTTTTAGGAAAATGTTGACAAGGATGAATAAAAACTATTTTTTCCATTTCATTTAAAAGTTTGAATGAGAAAACCACGGAGTCGATTATTGAATAATTCCCGAATTTTTCGGGGAATCACCGGTAATATTCCGGTTTTAACGTACACTCGTACGTTACAACCGGAATATTATAACGGAATTAGTAAAATATGGTACGTTATAACCGAAGTAGAAGGTATAAAAGGTGCGTCTCGTAATTGCTGGTAAAAAAAGAAGAGTATTTTGGTCGGACCAATGAAAAATGTACGTAATAACTGAAAGTGCGTTATAATCCAGGTCCGTTATAACCGGAGTACACTGTTACCTTAATGTTAGAAAATTGTTATCAATAAAAATTTTATAAGAGGTTTCTCAGAAAATTACAAGTTTGCTTAACAGTAAAGTACATACAGGTTCTCTTAAAAAAAAAGCTATACTTTACTGTAGCGAAAAATTAATATTTTTTGGCAGACACCGTATATCCGAAGAAATAAAAAATATTATTTGATGTATACTACAGGGTTTTAAACCATGGCGAGCTTTATTTGAAAAAAAAGTAAAATAGTAATAAAAATATTTGCTAAACCTTAAAAGTAGAGACACCGTCTATATAAAGGCTGTCTTATACATCAGGTGCGTTCATGTGTGTACTTACCGCTCAGCATCTTTAGGAAAAGCAAACAATGATAGTCCTTCACCGGATTTGGATTCACACTCACGAAAAGCACAATAAAATCCTTTCATTATCACTTTAATAAAGCACAAAGGTAACAAAAACTCACAAGCTTAAAACTGCCAAAATATGCGTTTAACAGACGTTAACGACTAGAACAACTCGTGGACGTCGCGGAGTTTTAATAACGTCAATATATGATAGTCATGGTGCATTTTTCAAAATGGAGCGTTTTTATTGGCTCGAAACAATTTTGTCTCCAATAAAAACGCTAACTCGTGGACGTCGCGGAGCTTCAATAACGTCAATATATGATAGTCATGGTGCACTTTTCAAAATGGAGCGTTTTTATTGGCTCGAAACAATTTTGTCTCCAATAAAAATGCTTAAGTACAGCCCCGCCCTCTCCGAAAACTTTTATTGTTGCATTTAATAATATTCTCTATGATTTAATCTGTCAAATTCAATAAAAAAATTTTGCTGCTTACATACAGGAATTTTGCACCTTAAAAGAACATTATTTTCTTTATATATGCGTGCAAAAGTTTACATTAGTACATCTATTTATATGCCCATGTTCATCATTTAAATAAAAATGTAAAACACTTTTTCCCACATAAGCAGATTTACGCTGTTTTTTTTTTAGTGTAATTAACACCTCGCACGCACTTTCTCTCAGTGTGATAAGTTGTCCATCCCCACCACTCGATTTTGGAAGCAGGCCGCTTTGTCGCTTCTGTGTGACTCTTCTGTGACGAAACAGTTAACTGTCAACACTTATTAGGTGTCCATTAGATCTTGGACCCCCGTGAGGTTAAGCTTTCAGGCTACCCACGGAAAAATATGAGGGAAACAAAAACTCCTTTTTGCCCGATTAGCCACGAAACTTGTTTGATTTTTAAATTCACGGGTACGAAATTCCACGTTTGTAGTATTATTTGGCTTAAAAATTCCGTTGATTGACGCTCACTGTCTTGATGACGGGTAAAAATGCAATATGCGTTGATCCGGCCTGAAAGACAAAGAGCTGTCGTAGGTCACGGACTATAAATGTGTTCTTTTATTTGCATTCGATCTTTTCATTGATCGATATTGTATAGCAGTGTTTCGCCTGCTTTTGTTTTTTGTTTCTCTCGTATCTCGATAGATGGCGCTTCTTACGATAGTTCTCTCACTATTTACATTTAATTAGAGACAAAACCGTCTAATTAACTTCACAAGATTTGTCACATTGACCAGCAGTGTTCTGAGGGGTCCCATAAGGACGAAACAGTTAACTGTCAACACTTATTAGGTGTCCATTAGATCTTGGACCCCCTTTTTGCCCGATTAGCCACGAAACTTGTTTGATTATCAACAGTGTTGCTTTCCTCTGATGTAAAACAACTGTGTAACAAAAAAAACCAATAAAAATGTATTAAGGGCCTGTATTTAAAACTAAAGGCCCTCGCTAAATTTTGACAGTTATTTACACCAGAAGTGAGCAACTCTCTATGAAAGTAGTTAGCAAAATTAGTTTTAAATAAAAAATGATTAGTAGTGGCCGTTTGGCATTATTTATAATTAATTTTTTACCAAAATTTATAGTTTTGACTCTGCCGCAAGCTCCACAAAAGTCCAATAATAATAGTAAGCCATAGATAATTTGACTTTTTTGCCAAATATTTTAACCGCAACACCCGCTTCTTTTTTACTCAATTCTCTGGAGATGACACTGTCAATTCATACAATTAAAACAAAATGAAAGTATAATTTCAACAAGACGTAGATTTCCAAAAATGTGCGCTAGCTGCGTTGGTATACCGGCTTTTACATGGATCTTGAGAGCATTTACTTTCCTCTAAAATTACAAAACCGTGTCAAATAGTTTTGATAGCATTTTTGTTCTGTTAGCTATCTATGATTATAAAAGATTATTGGAAGAATAACCGCGGGAAAGTGTAATAAACTATTCAAAAATTAAAAAAATTACGACTTTATTTACTATATATTCACTGTCTCAATTTTTTGTCGATTTTTTTATTTCAAACAAGATTATAGTGTTAAGCACGTATTCAGGTTAAAAGATTCAAAATATGTACAGCAGATTTTGAGAAAACTAAGTTGTAAGCCCTTAAGGTCTACGTTTTGGAGAAAAATTTAGATATCAAAAACGTTTGCATGTTTATAATTTGGTTTTACCCGGAAAACTGAAAAACTTGCTAGAAAGAGAGAATAATATAAGTTGCTCACCTCTGTTTAAAACTAGTCCGTTTAGATCTATCAAAGTTAAAAAATAATTATTTTCTTTGTCTATCACAGCCAGCCAAACAAGTAGCAGAGCTACAGGGAGAGGGCAAAAACGTAAATATGGAGGCGGATGGAAGAGAGGCAAAAAACGGGCTCGAAAATCTGGTGCAAAACGTAAGTAACTCAAGTTTTGAATGAAACCGAACCCAGGAATTTGTCTTGGGGGGGCCGAGACCCCATGATTTTATTCATAAAATATATGGAAAATATCTAAAAAATCTTAGGTTTGGGGAAGGCCTCCTGGGTGCACCCTTGTATAAGTAAGATATTGTTTTGATAAGTTTTTTATTCATACCAGGGCCGACACTAGAGATTTTTGCGCCTCGGGCTAAACCAAAATTTGGCGCCTCCTTAATAATGTTTTCTTTGTTGCCTCTGCGATACCAATTTGGTAGATCCTAATTACGTTATTCTCAACGATATTTGCGCCCTTGGTCGTTGCGCCCCAGGCAGTCGTCCTGCTCCTGTGCGGCCTTGGTTGCCCTACCCAGGAGTCGGCCCTGGTCGCCTAGGCCGGGCGACAGTCCTGGTATTACGTAAACAAAAATAACCGAATAAATAAATGCCTGTACTTGTGCCATTTTATAAAGCCTTTTTGAAGTTGCTGTTTTAAAATATACTGTACCTGTTGCTTGTGTTGTTAGTGTGCTGGCGCAACGCTGTGCGATGGGGGCGCCATTAAATTAATTTTAGATTAGGCCAGGTCAGGTTTTAGTTAATATGATTCAGTTTTGTTGTTTTATTTTTATAAAAATGTTAAAAAATCTTATGTTCTTACTTTAGCATTTGTAAATAATTTATATAACCTTTTTAATCGGTAGTCTAGTTCTAGAAGAAATACAAATAAATATAATTTTTATGTAGTTCTTTTTATTGACTGAAAATACTACTTCAAATGTCTTTGCTCTCAAAAACCTTAAGGACTCTTCACGTCTTCCTTTTTTTACTTTTTTTCTCAGTTCCTATTCCCCTTTTTCTTCTTCCTTTTTTGGAAATGCTTGTCTAGAAACTAGTAAGTTTTACTGTTTTTTTTTTAAATATTGATTATTTCACCTATCGAAAAGTAAAAAAGTAAAGTACCAATTTTAGCAATACGTTTATAATTTTGGTGAATCGGTTTAGGAAATCCCTGTATGAATTACATCAAAAAGTTTTATTGATTTTTCGTCAGTCAACAATGTTTTATAACATTTACAGATAATATTTATCTTAATTTTTCGTCCTTTATAAATAATGTTGCAGTTTAAATATCCCATAACCGAGAATTTTAATTAATTTAATTTTAAATGATCGTATTGTAAATTATTTCTACTTATGCATAATTTCCGCAAAAAATTTCTCCTGCTACTGAAACTTCAGCTCCTGTGTCCGCTATTGCTTCATACCATATTGAATCCTGATCGTGTCTGCCAACCAAACTAACTTGAACTAATATATGATCCTTTTCTTTAGAACTATCGTTATCTAATTTATTTACCTTTACCACTTCAATATTAACAACATTGCAGTTGTCTTCATTAGATAAATATCTTTTGTTCGACACAATTGAGTTTGACAGAATTTAAAAAATCAAGCAAGTTTTCGTGGCTAATCGGATAAAAAGAAGTTTAATTAAAACGATTAGCCTCGAAAACTTGTTTGAGTTTTTAAATTCCCGGGTTCATTTAAAATTTACGTTTGTTAGTATTATTTGGCTTACAAGTTCCGAGGAGTGACGCATACATCTAAATGTGGGTAAAAACGCTAATCAGCGTTGATCAGACTTGAAAGACAAAAGTGCTGTCGTAGGTCACGGATTGTTTCTTTTCTTTGCAATCAATCTTTTCATCGATCGATATATATATATATATATATATAGCAGTTTATACTTGCCTGCTCTTGTATCAAAAGCTTTCGAGATACCCCCGAAAAAATATTAAAGAAACAAAAACTTCTTTTTACCTGATTTTAAACTTGTTTGATTTTTTAAATATATCTTTATTACTGCATTGCATTGTTTCTTCTTTTGTTGCTGCTTTTTTATTCTCATATAGTTTTTTAACTTCTTCAATTTTTTTTAATTCTGGTAAGGAAGGATCTGCATTTTTTTCTTACTTCCATATCATACAAGATTTGATTAACTAGTCGGTAAATTATTAGTCATAGCAATTAAAGCATGGATCTGTTAAATTAAAAATTTTTAATTTTTCTCTATGAAAGTGAGTAAAAGATTCAAAAGAATAATAAAAATAGAATAGTCTTGTTGTTTTCTATTCATAATGTTACTACGACTTGCAACGACGCTGCTATTTTTAAAATATTCTTCTAGTTTGTTTAGAATATCAACTACTTTGACGGTTTTTAAGATTTCTGGGTTAAACAATGTACCCAACAAAGCTGACACGCGATCACTTACTTTAGCTTGAAACAACGAACTTTTGTCGCCAATCTCTCAACTATCCTAGATTTAATAATTTAGTAAGTTTCTTTGTCCAGGTATAACAATTTCAAATCCAAAAAAATCTTCTGTAATTTTATTTATATAGTTTGTTTTTTTATTAGGGCGGTTACGTCATAACATATTTACATTATGCTAAATGTCAATGACGAACCGCCATAATAAAATAACCAAACTTAAACTCCATATCATAATTTTTGAGATAACTTTTTGACAGTTATCAGCTGCTTACCATAACAAATAGCATAGGTCAACGAAAAAAAGTTGTGATATGAACTGTAGTCGGTTTTGACTTTGCTCATTCTTCCACTAGGTTATCCTGATTATTCCTATTTAGCAAGCTTACAACAGTATTTTTTATATCTTCAATACTTTCTTTTAGTGTATGAACTGCATTTCGTGTTTGATTTATGGATTCTTCTATTGGTTGTAATCTATCTTTCATCTCTGGCTTTGAGCATTATTACCTGATTGAGTGTTCAGTTCATTTGAAAGCGACTGCGCCATGTTGGAAGAAATACAAATAAATATAATTTTTATGTAGTTCTTTTTATTGATTGAAAATACAATGATAATAACAATTCAACTGTCTGAACTTTCAAAAACCTAAAAGTTCAGCTCATTTCACACTTATAACTCGCATCAAGTCTAATTTATTTTACCCGTTAGTTGTGTTATATTTTCTTCCCTTTCCAACGGTTTTCTTGCTTTTATTTTTCTGTCTTTTTAAATGGCATAATTACCAAGGCAAGTACCAACATATAAAAATTAATTTTAAATTTTTTTAGCAGGTACGCCGAACAAATGGAAAGGAAAAACTACTGGTGCTGGTGGCTGGAAAAGTAAACGCGGGGGCGGTGGCAGTGGACGCAAAGGTGGCTATAGTGGCTCTGGACTGGGACTCATGCCTGTCGTTCATTTTAAGTAATGTAAGTTATTTTATAAACCTAATCTAGCCGCCGAATGTCGCAGGGACTCGAAAACTCCGAAATTGCTGTTTTTTACTGTTCTTAATCTCTTCATGAAAAAAATGTGATAGTCTAGGTCATGGCCAACAACTTTGAATAAAACATTTTTCCTCGAACTTCTACGGTGAAGCCAAAAATATCGATCGTTTTAAAGTAAATTTTTTGCCTCCCCCTGTAAAAAAAATCGAGTAAATATGTTTTATTCAAAATTGTTGGCCTTAATCGAGTATTTCGTTATTTTTTTGGAATATTAGCATTTATGCAGGTTTTCCTAAGGATCTATTATAGTACAGGCAATAAAGACATTTATTTTACAAACAACGCGTAATTATGACGTTTAATATTTTTAATCATCTATGTTTTCAAGATTTTAATGAGTATCTAGATTTAGTATACATTTTAAAATTATTTTATTTAATGTTAAAATTTCTGGTAAAATTAAATACAATGTAAATACACTTGATTTTTGTAAAATTTTACAACCTCCGGTAAAACCTAACATTATTTTTAATTTCAATGCAATTCTTGGCCACTATTTGTATTTTAAATATGTAAACTAAAATCTAAAATACCTTTTATTTTCTTGTTAATTTCAAATAGAATGTTCTTAGGTACTTGATCAGGAAAATATTAACTGATTAATTGGTATTTTTTGAAAAGAAATGAAAAAAAAAACTAGTTGGAGACAATTTGTAATGGTTGATTTTCTTGAGCTATCAATACGTTATTTTTTAAAATTGATTTTAAATGTCTTTAAAGCACTGGAGAGACGTTCAACACAAAGAACTTACATTAAATTGTTAAAAAGATCAGTTCTTATTCTTAGACTACTTTTCGTATGCACCAAAGTGAAATTGCGACAATTAAATTTTAATTATTGGTTTATACATTTCTGATTATTTCGTGCACCAAGATAACATTTTGCTAATCGGTTGTTTTTACTAACCGGCCGAACGCGATAAGTATAGTGATTGAATAATGCACATTACGAATTAGAAATGTATTTTTTTTATGTTTTGAGTCTGATTTTTGTTGTCCGTCTTAAGTTATGCACACTCTAAAAAGTTTCTAGCACAGAACCAGGATTCCCAAAAGTCTACAGCATTACCGTGCATTTTTTGCGTGAAACTTCTTCTTTCTTTGGCCTCGCTCAGCTAATTATTTTCAACAAAATATATAATCACAAACAATTAAATTGGTGCATACGGACATTAGTGTTTTACTTTTAAGTTTATAATTACGTGTGTAGGTAGTGAGCTGTGCTCGTGTCATTAACCGTACTATGTCAAAAGGGATTGGCACTACGAAAACAACTGATTTATATCAATATAGACGCTGGAGCGTAAAGCGGTTCTCCATAAAGCGTGATGTGATATGTAGCTTAAAATTGTGCCGCAGTGTGATAAGATACAGATTAAACAAAGGCTTTTATATGGAGCAATCCTTTCTGAATAAGTTTTTTCCTAAAATGTTAACAATAAGCCCTAAATTCACAGTTTAAAAGGCCAATGTTCTGTTCTGTTAGCTATCTCTTGTACAGTCGGTTACATGAATATGTCGGAAATTAAATATTTAGGGACATAAATTTAAACTAACTTGACAACAATGCATTGTAGAAATTATGGGCGTATTCTTCTCTGTCTTTTGTGTACACCTATACTCTGCTGTGTTAAACCAAGGGGTGTATCTTGATTTTTTTATGCCAAAAGTAGTAGGCCATGATCCTTATGACATTTCATTTTCTTTTTTGTCAAGCCGTTAAATATAAACCTGAACCTATGTTTTATTTTTTTTCAAAGGTCATTCAAAAGTCTTGTTATGTTTACAGAATTATAAGAATTTGAATAAAAAATTGTTAGGCTAAGTTAATTTTAAAAAAAAGTTGTCAAGATTTTTCATGTTAATATATTGTTAAGCGAAAACCTGCATAAATTATTTATTTTTGATAAAAAAATTTCTGCAAACAAAATTTCGAAACTTTTTTTGGCTATTTTTTATTTATTTAGTATATTGACTATTTTAGTTTCATTGACTATTTGGTACCCTATTATTTAATTAAAAAGCATAAAACCACAATCACCAACAAAAGTTACTGTTATGATTAGCTATAGAAAAATACATCATTCATGAGGTAAAGCAAAATAAAATTAAATTAAGAAACATTCCAAAGACATCTTTATTAAAAATAAAATATTAATAAATTTTCTTTTTCATGTAAAGTTGTAAAAATCACTTAGACCCTTTTAAATTAACACGAACAGATGAAGTGCGGAGAGAATCGTTTAACTCGTCTGCCAAAAATCGTGTAAAGTCGTAAAAATGTTAAATATCTTCATTTTCAGAAATACATAAAAACAAGTAATATAATACGTATTATTCATCGAAAAAAAAAACTTTATTGCGATATCAAATTGACGGGTAACATAATATATATAATAAATACAGAGCGACATACGACGACATAACTAAGTACCTATATTTTAAAACTATATTATACTACTCGGAGTCGCTGGAGTCTTTACTTTCTGTTTCACCTTAATATAGTAGCCTATAAAGTAAATTCGTAACATGTCTTGTTTTCCATAAAACTTTTTGTGTACAAAAGACCTTCTATTGTTTTTGTTTTTAATTTATTGCGAAACTGTGTTTTAATCAGATTGATTTGGGAGAATATCGCCTTTACAGCCGCGCTAGAATGAGGCAAACAAAGAACTTGAAAAACAAACTTAGTCAAATTTGAAAATTTTAGCGAATCTCGTATCATTTTCAGTATCATCTAGTGGATAATTTGAAAAAGTGACGATTTCTTTAGCAGAATTTAAAAATCGTGAGAATTGGCCTTTGATTCGTGTAATCGTCTAAAAAGAACTGAAATCATGTAATTACACGATTAATCGTGTAATCTGGGAACATTGCCTGCAGGTATCGTTTGTTAAGAAATTAGATGAGAATTTTGATATTGGTCTTTCTCTAATGTTCGGTTTACTGTGCGAAAAAAAAGAATTTCCGATATTTTTTGCCCACCATTCTTGAAGTTGGGTGTTTCCAAATTTAAGCAGAAATTTATAAGTAAGTAACTTATCCAACCAGGCCGAAGCCCCGCTTTGCGAGTCTTATCATCATTTATTTAAAAAATGGCCTAATAAACCCGCCTTGTTGTCAAATCGTTAAAAGTGCGTCAGATCTAGGGAAATTTTGGCGACATTGTTGGTGAAAGCGTCTGTACATTTTAAATGTAGATAACATTGTCTTTCTTATAGGGCAAGTAGCTCCATCTCTTATAGTTAGCCAGTTTTTATCGGCTGAACCGGGAAAAAGATCGCTTATCTACGCTTATGTACAATTGCTAAAAGACCAGAGCATTGGTCTATTAATTTATAAATATTGAAGCTTATTGTTACATTGTAGGAAAATACTTATTTTTCTCGCCTTCAGAAAGGATTGTTCTATATAACAGCCACTTTCTTTTAATAAGTAATTTTAACTTACATTAGCATTACTCCTTATGGAAAAACGCTTTACTTGTACTCCATTCGCCATTAACAGGTATTTGGGAAATCAGCGTAGAGTGCTCCACTCCACGTGTAGGTAGCAAGCCGTACTCTTGTACGTACTACTATGTCGAAATGGATAAGTACCAAAATAATTGTGGTTTACACATAGTGAAGTTTTCAATCTAAACTTGACTTGAGGTACTTTTAATAACTTCACAAGGATCTAGCGGGATAGAAACACTTCTTTAACCATTTTTTAAATATAAAAAACGCTATATAAAGAAACGATTGACAACATGTGTAAACACCGCGGTATTGACAAAAAAGAGTTTCGCGGGTTTCGGCTATTTCTGAGAGAGAAAATAAAACTTACTCGCGCTACGATCGTGGATTTTCAATAAAAGCACAAAGGTAAAAGCACTATCTTGATATCATGAGCCTGAAGAACGGCTTATGGGGGGGGACTTTTTAAGTAACTTAACAAATTAAAATATAAAATAAAAAGGAAAAATATTAAAAAAATATGCAGAAACTTAAAAAATATATATATCGAGTTAATAATGGTGCGTTTTCCATAACAAAAATACAAACTTTATATAATGTTTCATAGGTATATAGGAAATTCATGTGACAATTGAAAGTCTCTAAAAAGCTACTTACACAAAAAAAACATTTTTATATATGCCAAAAATGCGGATTTTTCCAAAAACTCCGGTAGAAATGGTTTGCAATATTAATATGAGGTTTTTGCCTTTAGGTATGAAAATCGATATCCATCTATTTTTCTCTTTCAATTTTTTTACATGATCTTTTGTTTTTTTTCTTTTCTTTAATTTTTTGCTGGTTTTTAACTTTTTTGCTTTCTTTTTCTATTGCGCTTTTCTCATCTTCTTTCTTCGAAAAAAAATCTTCCACTCCTTTGAGGTCGTCACTAAAGGCACTTTTTTGGCTTTTTTTAAATATTTTTCTTAACATCTGGCCAAAAGAAAGCTTGTTTAAAAGGAGTGTCCATTAAAACTTCTGAAAAGATGGACCTGGCGGAGTTTTTTCTCTACTTTCACTTGTTTTTAGTCGTTCTATATTTTCTGGTATAATTTTGTTTACTCATTAATTTCACCTGTTTTTTCAGATGTTTCCTTCCTCTTTAAATTATCGTATTCTTTATTGTAATTTTTAAATTGAAGCCATACGTAAAATAAATCTCCTGATTGCTCATTTCTATTCCAGAATCCTTCATCATAATCATCATCAAATTCTTGCAGTAAATCACGATCTATACATTTTTCTAAATATTCCAAATGAGTAAGCTCAGTTTTTGTTTTTCTTTGAGGTACTTTAGTAGTTGGTTTAATAGAGCCTTTTTGATCATCTGGCTGATTCACATTCAGACACTTTAAATAATGCACCGATTCAGAGCTCCATCTCCGAAATCCTTTTATTATGGTTCCTGAATTTATGTTGCTTAACGCTTTTTGGACAACTATTAAAAATGTGGGCTTGTCACTCGTATCATTATTGATTTCAAATTATTATTTATGTGCTGCATTTCTCACATGGTTGGACTAGGAGTTGCATTAGGAATTAACAAAGTTCCTTCTGCCCTAATATTTAAAAGATCTGTTAGTGATTCTTTATTTTTGACCACACTTTTATTTGACCTTCTGTTACCAACGCTCTTATAAAAGTGAGAGTTTCAGGAATGCTTTTAGCCGGCTAAAATGCAGCGGATGTGAGCGGCGTTACGGATATATATAAAATTTACGTGCTTACATTAGGTAGCGACATCTGGGCAGACGGGTTCCATGCCCACAATGCAACATGAATTTAACCTCGATGAAGCAGCACATTACTAAGAAACATGCTGCAAATAATAAAACATCTGTAATATAGTGAATAATATCTTTATTATAAACAGTTAAAACCTATCCAGAAGCAAATTAATCGAAAAATGTTTTCATTTTAAATAATAAGGACTTTAGTTGTGTAACTAGTCAATGGTCAAGGTATATTATATTTCAACTAAAAGTTCCTGTTTCCACACTTTTTTTGAATTTATTATACCTAAAATATGAATTTTTCCTTAAAAAATAAATGTGTCAATATAATTAGCGTTTCCTTTAATGCAAATTCAAAATACTAATTTGGTTCCTGAAGCCAATAACGTTTTAAATATTAACGCACTGTTCCAAACAAATGCAGGCAAACATTACGTTTTTAATGATTATGATTCGTTTATTGACTTTGACAACAAAAAGATTGTATTTAGAAGACGCATCAATGTTTTTCCAGGAGTTTCAAATGGAATAACATCAGGTTTTAATAATTAAAACTCATTTGAAACTCCTGGAAAAACATTGATGCGTCCTCCAAATACAATCTTTTTGTATTCAAAGTCAATAAACGAATCATAATCATTAAAAACGTAATGTTTGCCTGCATTTGTTTGGAACAGTGCGTTAATATTTAAAACGTTATTGGCTTCAGGAACCAAATTAGTATTTTGAATTTGCATTAAAGGAAACGCTAATTATATTGACACATTTATTTTTTAAGGAAAAATTCATATTTTAGGTATAATAAATTCAAAAAAAGTGTGGAAACAGGAACTTTTAGTTGAAATATAATATACCTTGACCATTGACTAGTTACACAACTAAAGTCCTTATTATTTAAAATGAAAACATTTTTCGATTAATTTGCTTCTGGATAGGTTTTAACTGTTTATAATAAAGATATTATTCACTATATTACAGATGTTTTATTATTTGCAGCAATACATAATCATACAAAAAACATAATTTTTTCCTGCATTTGTTTGGAACAGTGCGTTAATATTTAAAACGTTATTGGCTTTAGGAATCAAATTAGTATTTTGAATTTGCATTGAAGGAAACGCTAAAGTATATATCCTATTGCCACTAATACCAACTAAAGAAAGCACAATTTTGATAAACGTGTGATACTCTTGAAAATCGTTTCGGAAATACTTTGCAAAGTTTTCTGCATTTACGGGTATTTTATGATCCTTTAAATCATTTACAACATTTATTAATAAAAAAAATATATATTTATATATACATTCAATAAACAGTTATATGATTCCTTGTTTCTCTTTAATTTTTTGTATAATATTAAAAAAAGAGCAACTTTGTAAATAATATTTTTTGTTTATTTTAATATATTGGATATAATAATAATTAATATTTTGTAATATAATCGTGGTTCTTAATTACTTCCCTGCATCTATTTGGCATTGATTGTATTAATTTCATAATTATAGTCATATCAAAGGTAAGCCAGGTTTCATTTAGCGCATGAAATAATTCTTGTTTGTTACTGTACGTTTTTGCCCTAATTTTTCTGTCCAGTAACTCCTAAAAATTTTCTATTGGGTTTAAATCAGGCGATTGCGATGGCCATTGTAAAACATTAATTCGTTCCTGTTTAAACGATGCTTTTAGATATTTTGAGCAATGTTTTGGGTCGTTCTCTTGTTGGAAAAAATGTCGTAGAGGCATTGTTTCTTCAGAATATGGTATCATGTTTTCCTCTAATATTTGCTTGTACTGGAACCGATCCATATTTCCCTGAATCTCGTGTAGGGGTCCCATTCCATAGCCGGAGAAACAGTCCCAAACCGTAATGTTCCCACCACCATACTTCACTGTCGGGCGGGTATATTTCGGGTTAAGCCTTTCATTGACAGGTCGTCTTACATAAGTCATACCATCACTCTGGAACAAATTAAATTTGGATTCGTCGCTCCATATGACTTTTTTCCACTCAGAATCTGACCAGTGCAAATGAGTTTTAGCAAACTGTAATCTGGCCCTTCTGTTTTTCGCTGACAGTAAGGGTTTTTTAGCTGGTCTTCTGCCAAATAATTTGCCCTCAATTAATCTGCCTCTTATGGTTCTTGAACCCTCTTTAACACCCATGGTCTCTGAAATTCGAGCTTTGATTTTATTGGAACCAATAAAAGGTTCATTTTTAGCAAACTTTAAAATTTCCTTATCTTCCCGGGAGTTTGTTTTTCTTGGCCTTCCAGACTTCTTCTTGCCAGACACACCCCCAGTTTCATGAAATCTCTTAAAAATACGCGACACAATACATTTGTTTAAAGAAAACCTTTTGCCGATATTAGCCGCTGTTTCACCACTTTTAAAAAAATTCAAAATGTTTAATATCCATGGATAAAGGTTTTCCACGAGGCATTTTGCTATCAACAAAATCTTTACCACCTGAGTATTTCAAATAAAATACAATTTAAAAATTCTAAAGTTGCTCTACTCTTTTCCAAAAAATTCTTATCAGTATTAAAACGCTGAGATAAATAAATTCCAATGTATTTTTATCAATACATATTTGTGTACAGTGTGTGCTTAGTTTAGCAAAGTATTTATACATTTGTATCACTTATAAGAGAAATATTATGATTTTTAAAAAGTTGCTTTACTTTTTGCCACTACTGTATATATGTTAGATTGCTAAACGTTTTAAAACAATTTTTATTTAAAAATACAAAATCAAGTGTCGTGCTTGCGGCTTACAATAAAAGTAATCTAATTCTAAAAGTTACATTTCGTTTTTATACTAAAACTAAATGTTGACTGGGCGTTCTCATGGTTGCAGGTGTGGATATAAAACACCAGCAGGTTTGAGTCTGGGAAACTGGAAGATAGTGGCGATTGCCTGTAATCGGACTACTGCAGCGTTTGCATAATTCATGGAATATGGTAGATAAGAAACACGTACGTTGTGGTCGATGGGAATATTTTCTATATAACGGCTCCCCTGTTTTTCAAAAAGTTGGCGTTATACGGCAACTTTTATGAAGAATGTCCCTTTTTGATCAAATTCAATTTCTTCATCGATTTGATCTTCGATATGTATGGTGGGTCTTCTTTTCTGAAGGAATTTTGACTTTCTCTAGACTTGGTTTACGAAATGGTGTACAGTCGGGGACTTAATAAATGGCCGCTGCCGTTTTCAGAAGAGCTTGGATAAGAATCCCAATACCGGCCGAGGTTATTGACCGGATTTCGTGGCGCGTCGTTCAACACATATAATTTATTCGCATTCCTGGGTTAAATTTAATCATGAAAAATTTCGCTTAGGTCTGTATTCCGTTTGAATGTTCGGTTAAAAAAATACACATAATTGCAGAAAAAATTAGCTTTGGTCTGTAGTCAGTTTGAATGTTCGGTTAAAAAACTTAACTTTGTAAAAATATGTTTTATAATACATTAAATTAAACTTCTCGTTGCCTTCTATATTACTATATAAAAGGTAAAGGACAAGTGTTTATAATATTGCCGCGAGAGGCCGCCAAAGTCACTTCAGTTTTGCGTTTTGGCAATTTAAACTTTTATTTATTTCTTACAAACACAAACCTTTAGACCAACTTTTGGGGTCTTTTTTATTACTTTGTGAGGCAGGCAATAAAAAGATAACAATGGTTTTGACGTATATCCAATAGCAAAAAAGTTGACTTTTTTTTACAAAATTATTAATTTTTGGAGAATTTTCAACTTTTGATTCTATTTTTCTCGATAACCATTACATCTACGCCTGTAATATTTTCAGGTTAGTATAAGGGACTTGATAGCTTCTTCGTGGCACAGTATCAACAAAAAAAAATTGAAATTTTTGGTGAAAATTTTCCTGACCAAAGGGGTACCCAAAAAGTGCAGTTTTTTAATTTTTTTAAATTGCTAACTTTGTAAAAATATATATTATATTACATTAAATTAAACTTCTCCGGGCCCTCTATATCACCATATAAAAGGTTAAGGACAAGTGGTTATAATGATGCCGCGAGAGGCAGCCAAAGTCACTTCAGTTTTGAGTTTTGGCAATTTAAACTTTTATTTATTTCTTACAAACACAAACCTTTAGACCAACTTTTGGGGTCTTTTTTATTACTTTGTGAAGCAAGCAATAAAAACATAATAAATGTTTTGACGTATATCCAATAGCAAAAAAATTGACTTTGGGGCTCCCTGGTGGTCCAGAAAGGAGAGTTGTCTGGAATTTAACGGTGTCAGATGTGGACTGTACATTTAAGGGAATAAGGTCATAGGCTAAGCTGGTACAAGGGATTCTGAAATGGTCTAGTTTACCTTCTAGGTTAGTGTAGCAATAAACAAATGTATGTAAGGTAAAAATAATGCATTTTCACTTACCATTTTTATACAGGAAGCGGAACTCATGGGAGGACACGCTGTTTACCCGTGTTTTTTTTGCACCCCACAATCATGTGGTAGGAGAGTCGCTAACACGCGTGTATTATCGTTCGAAGGCGAAACGGTTCTCTCTGGTCCGGCAGCAGGTATCGCTGCTGCGTTCATTCTCCCACATGTCGCCCAGTGGCGTCGTTAATCCATAGGCGTAGGAGAAAAGGGAATAAGTAGGAGGGAATGAGATTACGAAGGTCCATATTAAAGGAACTAGGAACCTTAGTAATTCAAAATGCATTTTATGTAAAGTAAATTGATTATAGCAAATTGTAATATTTGCCTTTAAAACCGCGGGAGTTTCAAATGCAAATAACCCAGTAATTTTAAGTACTTAATTAGTTAATTAATACTAAATAAACAAAAAATAGAAAATGCTCTAGTAAATCACCAAATAGCCTAATTCGAACCAATTTGGTAAATTATAGTAAAAAGAACATATTTACAAAAAGGCAGGCGGGACGAACCATTTCCCACCCCCCTGAGAATGCCCAGGGGCATTTCAGAGAGTTTAATTTGTAGGCAGGGCGCATAGTTTTACCAAAGGCCGTTTGTAGGTACCTTTAGTAGTCTTTACAATAGCAACCCGTGGAACATTATCAGAACCTTTAATAAGGTCTTCAATGCGGCCTAGGGGCCAATCCAATGGAGTGGAATTTTCATCTTTGATCAGTACCATAGTACCAATATCAATGGAAGCAAGAGGTTGGTGCCATTTGGCTCGCTGTTGCAAAGTGTGCAAATATTCGCGATGCCAGCGAATCCAAAAATCGCGGTGCATTCTTTGCAACAGTTGCCACCTGGACAGCCTGTTTAACGCAATATCGCAGTAGTTTGGATCGGGTATTGTACCTGGAGGCCTCAAATTTAAAAAATTATTAGGAGTCAAGACCGCCAGATCAGTAGGATCGGTGCTTAAGGCACATAAAGGACGTGAGTTCATTATGGCTTCAACTTGGGTTAAAACCGTATTTAATTCCTCATAGGTGAGTATTTGATTTCCAACTACCCTGTGAAGATGAGTCTTTAAAGATTTAATGTTTGATTCCCAAATGCCTCCCATGTGGGGAGCAGCAGGTGGGTTAAAAGACCAAACTATACCTTCCCCCTTCACGCAATCAGAAAAAATTTGTCGCAAGTATTTTTCAGAGGCCACGAAGTTGGTCCCGCAGTCTGAAGAGATCTTTGAGCATAGTCCTCTTCTAGCTATGAAGCGGCGCAGAGCAGCCAGAAAGGCTTCTGATGTCATATCAGAGACTAACTCTAAATGCACGGCTTTAACAGCGCAACAGATAAATAAACAGACATATGCTTTCATGGTTTTTGCACCTCTGGTCCGACCAAGAGTAATCGTGAACGGACCACAAAAATCTATACCTACATTTTCGAACACCTTTGCTTCGGAAACTCTAAATTTCGGTAGGTTACCCATAGGGGGTTGAAGGGAGTTAGGTTTAGTTTTCCAGCAAGTATGGCAAGAACTTAAAACTTTTCTCACTACCCTTTTAGCAGACAATACCCAGAAGTTTTGCATTAGTAAAAAAGTTGTGGTCTGTATACCACAATGAAGATTGCTGCGATGCAAATCTAAAATCAGTAATTCAGTGAATTTTGCACTAGAAGGCAAAAGAATTGGAAATTTTTTATCGTATGATAAATTTGAATGGCATAAACGGCCTCCAACACGAAGCAAATCGTAGCTTTCATTATGCAAAAATGGACATAATTTTTGAAAAGCTTTTGGAAGCTGTTTCTTATCTTTTAGTAATTCAATTTCTTTTTGGAAAGAAAAAGATTGTACGCATTTCGAAATAAAAAGTAAGCTTTTGTAGTAATCCTGATTTGTAAGGTAATCAGTAGCAAAATTGTATGAGGGATTTTTAAACTTTTGTAACCCTCGCAAAAAGTAAGCAACTATTCTCTTAATTTTAAAAAGAGAACTGTATTTTTCAAACAAGTTGTTTACATAATATTCAACTGTTTGTTCGCAAGTAAAAACGTTAAAAATATTTTTTCGCTGTTCTTCCAAAACTGCATTCCCATCGTAAGTAACTGTCATAAAATCCCAAGTATTTGTAGGTTGGTTTAGAAAAGAAGGCCCTTCTAACCAAAAATAAAATCTTTGTAAATCAGAGGGATACATTTCCCTAGTACCGCAGTCAGCAGGATTTTGTTCAGTAGGAACATAATGCCAAAACTCAGGGCTAATTCTTCCTTGTATATAGGCAGTTCTATTCGAAACAAATGTTTTAAATTTGTGAGGAGATCCCTGAATCCAAGATAAGGTCACTGTGCTATCAGTAAAAGCAAGAATTTTATCAAATTTAATTTTTTCCGAGAACGTTTCTAGTAAAAAATCCATTAATTTAGCCAACAAAACAGCTCCTAAAAGCTCTAGTCTTGGTAAAGTTAGTTTACGACGCAACGGTGCGACTCTAGATTTACTACAAACAAAAAAAACTTTAATGTTTCCATCAGAATAAAAAATTCGAATATAAGCGACAGCACAATAGGCCCGTTCTGAACTATCGCAAAATCCTACTAGCTGGATTTGACTAGCATTAGGCAAAATTATTTGACGAGGAATTTTAACAGAATGCAAAAACTTTAATTCATTTTTAAATTTTTCCCATTTAAAAACAATTTCCGGACGGACAGGGTCGTCCCAGTTTAAGTCTTCTGCCCAGCAGTATTGAACAATTAATTTTAAAATTAAAACTATTGGCGCCAAAAAAGACAGAGGGTCGTAAATGCGGGCCAAATTACTTAAAATTGTTCTTTTAGTGCATGTTTGGAGAGAACAGTCGAAAGTATAAAAAAATTCATCAGTATGAGGGTTCCAATTTAAACCGAGAATTTTCAAAGTTGAATTTTCAGCATCTAAATCGAGAGAAAGAGCCTTCATCGAAATGTGTGACTCAGGAAGATCGGATAGTAACTCGGGACAATTGCTCGCCCATTTACGCAATTCGAATCCACCTCGGCTAAGTAGCTCGATTAATTGATTTTTCATCTCAGTGGCCTTAAAAAAGTCATCACTTCCCGAAATCACATCATCGACAAAAACTGCCTCCTCAATGATTTTTGAGGCAAGAGGAAGGTCCTCATGCTCTCTAGCAAGTTGCAGCAAAGTTCTGATAGCCAAAAAGGGGCTACAAGAGACCCCGAATAAAACTCTATTTATTTCGAAGTCTTGAATAGGCTGGTTAGGATCAAACCTCCAAACTATTCTTTGAAAATTAGTTTGACTAGGGTCAACTAAAATCATCCTGTACATTTGACGGATGTCGCAACAAAAGCAAAATTTATGCAAACGATAAAGTAATAAAATTTTTTGTAAGTCCCTTTGTAAAGGGGGCCCAGTATAAACAGCGTTGTTGAGCGAGACTTTGCCAGGGGCGTGCATGCTCGCATCAAAAACCACCCTCAGGGGGGTGCTAGTAGAATCTTTTTTAAACACCGCATGGTGTGCAATATAAAAATGATTTGAAATTTCGGTCGGCAAAGGTGCAGAAACCGGTTGCATATGATTATTATCTAAATAATCTTGTAAAACAGAGCTGTAGGCAGCATAAAAATCAGGGTTTTGTAGCAATTTCTTCTCAAGGGAGAAAAAACGACGTACGGCAATGGATCGAGTGTCGCCAAAATCTGGAGCAGTAACTTTAAATGGTAAAGATACAATATATCTCCCCTCCTCATTTTTTGAGGTAGTTTTCAAAAAATAATTTTCGCAAAACTCATCTTCGGGGTCAATGGCCTTGACATCAGGTATGTCATCTATTTGCCAAAATCGTTGTAGATTTTTATCTAAATTGACAAAAGAATCGTTCATTGACGTAGTAAAAAATGTTTTAATTTGATTTGTAGTTGAAGGTGAAAGTGAAAGATTGCCCATTATTCCCCAACCAAAAATAGTATTAATGCAGACGGGGTTGTTGGGTCCCGTAGACAAACGACCATCTAGCAAAATGTAAGGGTACACATCGCCGCCCAACAATAAATCAATTTTATCGCTTTTATTAAAGCCTGGGTCAGCTAGTTCTAAGTTGGCGAGAAAAGGAAAACTTTTAATCGAAAATGAGGAATGAGGTAAATCACTACAAATTTTATCGAGTATTATCGCATCAAAATTAAAAACAAAATTATTATCACGCAAAGAGGATATATTGCAATTAATTCCAGATTTTGCCGAAGTTGTCATTCGATCTAAGCTTTGTAGAGTCATGGCGATATTAAATTTAGGAAGGCCCAAACTATCAGCACATGACTTAGATATAAATGAAGATTGAGCACCAGAGTCACAGATGGCGCGCACTGTGTGCCAATTTTGAAAAACATCCTGTATTTGTATTAAAGCGGTACAGAGAAGTACTTCGCGATCATTTAAAGACATACCAGTAACAATGGTGTTAGTGGTTCTATTAAATTCGGTAGTCACGGGGCTCCTCGGGGGTTGCACTGCAGAAGTAGAGGGGCTACTCGCAGAACTAGGTGTAGAATTAATAGGAAAAAAATGTAAGAGACTGTGATGAAATTGGCCACAATGTAAACATCTTTTTTCTGATTTGCATTGCTGGGGTAAATTATGCTTTGAGCCCAAACAGTTGACACACGCTTTATGTTGTTTAACAATCTCAAAACGTTGCTGGGGAGTTTTCGCCAAAAAATGAGGACATCTGTATCTTATATGATCGCCACTTTTACAGAGAAAACAAAATTTTTGAGGGTTTGGAGTATTATTTAAGCCACTTTGGCCATTTGGAGACTGGGAGGCATTTTTGGAGGCTCTCTGAGTATTAGCAAACAAAGCAGATCGATTTTGAAACTTTGCTTGATTTTTCTGACTTGAAATTGACAAATCTTTATTTTTTAAGTAATCTTGAGTTTGTTGTATTTGTTCCAACGCAATGCAATGGCTAGAAACAAAAGCACGAATTTTATCATAAGAGGGGATCTCATTGGAGCAATAATTTTGCTCAAATGCCTTGCGCGTGGTTAGGTCCAACCTATCCAAGAGCATTTGTGCCATAATATAATCCCAAAACTCCGTTTTAAAACCCATGACTTTTAAAGCACTTAAGTTTTTCGAAAAACAATCAAGCAAATTCCTCAAATTCGTAGCATTCTCTTTAGTAAGAGGAGAGAAGCCTTCAATTGCCTTCCAGTGAAGGTAAGCTTGTAATCGTTTATTTGTATACCTATCCACCAAGGTGTGGTAGGCATTTAAATAATTTTCAGCAAGGATAGGAATGTCAGAAATGACATCCAGGGCAGGGCCCTTTAAATTAGAAAAAAGCAAATTGAATTTTTCAAAGTTTCCCAGCGACCTATTATTGTGCACGGTAGCATTAAAGGCTTGCAAAAAGGTTGGAAACTCCTTAAATTCCCCTTGAAAAAGAGGTATTTTTATCCTAGGCAGTAAACCATGCTGGTCTGTGGAGGCACAGGGACTGCCCATGGGATTTATCGTACTGCTCAAAAGCCCTCCATCTTCAAAGGGTAGTTCGAAAAGTTCGTAAAATATAGTGGAAATCTCGTCACAGCGTTTGCAAAAGTCCATAAACACTTTGTTTTCTACTACTAAGCGATCCTCATCAGAGGCTACCAACGTCAACAAAGTATTATGGTGCTTTTCAAAATCTTTTTTGATTTTTGACAATGTCCGAAATTTGACTTTAAAGCCGCTGTGATAGGCAGGGTCATTTTTTGCGAGGGTCGCGGATTCAATGATCAAATTTAGCTGTGAAATCGCACTATAGCGCAAGGCTTTAGCCTTTAAAATTTTATCCGAACTAGACATGATTTAAAAAAAAATCCAAAAAATAATTGACAAAAATTAGGTAAACTGAAAAAAAAATCAAAATTTGGACACCCTGTATAAATATTAATGTCCTACGTTTAATTACAATAATCAAACTATAAGCGCACAAAAGTAAAGAAAATACCCGATGCAAACTAATGATAACAAAAAAACTTGTGTATAAGTTTTTTTATCTTCGCCTCGCGAATTCAAATAAGTAGGTACCTACTATGTATTAAATTTAAAAATAAATACCTACAAATCAAAAGCATTTAATTTGGTAAAACTATTTATCTGCCTTTACACGAAAACAAATTCTCAAGTTAAGAATTAAATTTCCTTCAAAATTTATTATGCACGCAAAAAATGGATACAATCATAGCCATTTGCAGACAGATATTATAATAGTAAATTAGAAATAGATATATTCATAGCAATTTTTACGCAAAAACGAATATAGTAAAGCATCCGCAATCGGATATAGTCATAGCAATTTGCAATAAGCAAAAATGAATATGGCAATTTGGAGATTTTTTTTCGAGCAAATTGGATATAATTATAGCAATCCACAAATGTGAAGGCACAACGGCTAAAATAATAGCACTTTGCAGACACTATTTTAAACTATTTCCAGTGACAAACAAAAAAACACCCAAATTCCATACGGTTTTTTTTTTTACAAAAAAGAAACGAAAAAACTTGATTTATTCGAAACAAAAAAAAGCATAGTAGTTTACAGATTTTATCTGTGTTTGGTTTTTCGCATGAAAAGGCTAAATTTATTGGTAAAAATATTTAATTTTTACACAAAAAAAATCGCAAAATGTATTTTAGAAACCTAGGGGTTTTCTAAAGTAGGCATGTAAGAAAAACAAGGGTTTTTCTTGCATTTGTTTTTACACAAAAAAAAATCGCAAAATGTATTTTAGAAACCTAGGGGTTTTCTAAAGTAGGCATGTAAGAAAAACAAGGGTTTTTCTTGCATTTGAAACCAGTAAAAAAGGCATTTAGGAAAAACAAGGGTTTTTCTTGCATTTGAAACCAGTAAAAAAAAACTAACCTAAAAAGGCAAAAAAACGATTCCAGAAATCCGGGTCGCTAAGGATCAAAAATGGGGCTCCCTGGTGGTCCAGAAAGGAGAGTTGTCTGGAATTTAACGGTGTCAGATGTGGACTGTACATTTAAGGGAATAAGGTCATAGGCTAAGCTGGTACAAGGGATTCTGAAATGGTCTAGTTTACCTTCTAGGTTAGTGTAGCAATAAACAAATGTATGTAAGGTAAAAATAATGCATTTTCACTTACCATTTTTATACAGGAAGCGGAACTCATGGGAGGACACGCTGTTTACCCGTGTTTTTTTTGCACCCCACAATCATGTGGTAGGAGAGTCGCTAACACGCGTGTATTATCGTTCGAAGGCGAAACGGTTCTCTCTGGTCCGGCAGCAGGTATCGCTGCTGCGTTCATTCTCCCACATGTCGCCCAGTGGCGTCGTTAATCCATAGGCGTAGGAGAAAAGGGAATAAGTAGGAGGGAATGAGATTACGAAGGTCCATATTAAAGGAACTAGGAACCTTAGTAATTCAAAATGCATTTTATGTAAAGTAAATTGATTATAGCAAATTGTAATATTTGCCTTTAAAACCGCGGGAGTTTCAAATGCAAATAACCCAGTAATTTTAAGTACTTAATTAGTTAATTAATACTAAATAAACAAAAAATAGAAAATGCTCTAGTAAATCACCAAATAGCCTAATTCGAACCAATTTGGTAAATTATAGTAAAAAGAACATATTTACAAAAAGGCAGGCGGGACGAACCAGACTTTTTTTTGACAAAATGTTTAATTTTTTGAAAATTTACAACTTTTGATTTTATTTTTATTTTTTTAAATTGTTAATTAAATTAAGCTTCTCGGGCCCCTCTATATAACGATGTAAAAGTTAAAGGACAGGCATTTATAATAATGCCGAGAGAGACCGCCAAAGTCACTTCAGTTTTGAGTTTTGGCAATTTAAACTTTTATTTATTTCTTACAAACACAAACCTTTAGACGAACTTTTGGGGTATTTTTTATTTCTTTGTGAGGCAAGCAATAAAAATATAACAATTGTTTTGACGTATATCCAATAGCAAAAAAGTAGACGTTTTTTTGACAAAATTTTTAATTTTCTGAAAATTTACAACTTTTGATTCTATTTTTCTCGATAACCATTACATCTACAACTGTAATATTTTCAGGTTAGTATAAGGGAGTCGGTAGCTTCTTTGTGGCACAGTATCAACTAAATCTTTTTTTTGAAATTTTTGATGAAAATTTTTTAAATTGCTAACTTTGTAAAAATGTATATTATAATACATTAAATTAAACTTCTCGGGGCCGTCTATATCACCATATAAAAGGTTAAGGACAAGAGTTTATAATAATGCCGCGAGAGGCCGCCAAAGTCACTTCAGTTTTGAATTTTGGCAATTTAAACTTTTATTTATTTCTTACAAGCACAAACCTTTAGACCAACTTTTGGGGTGTTTTTTATTACTTTGTGAGGCAAGCAATAAAAATACTCTTCCAATCTATGGGCACCTAAGCTCACACTAGGTTCTATACTTATAGTGTACGTCTGAGCTAATATAACTAAAAACTGAAATATATTTTATTCAACTCCAGACTCAATTACCTTTCGTTTGATACCACACAAGCCATGTTTTGACGTAAACTCTAATTTTTAAAATCTACCCCCACCCTTTTTTTTAAACTAAAATATATTTTGTTTAACTTCAGACTCAATTACCTTTCGTTTGATATCACACACGCCATATTTTTACTTAAACTCTAATTTTTGAAATATACCCCCACCCTTTTTTTTAAATAAATTAAAATGTATTTTGTTTAACTCCAGACTCAATTACCTTTCGTTTGATATCACACACGCCATATTTTCACATAAACTCTAATTTTTGAAATCTACCCCCACCCTTTTATTTGGTTTGTGTTCGGTGAATTTGGTTCATTTTTAAATGGGACCATCTCGACCCAAGACCCAGCCTAGGTACCAAATTTCATTAAAATCGGCCAAGCGGTTTTTGAGTTATGTGCGTTGGTCGTTACAGACAGACATACAGACAGACAGACGGCGCAACAAAAAAGTTTCAAAATCATCTGAAACGCAAAGATATATAAAAAATTTTGAAATCGGAGCAACTTTTTTTTTCTCGAAAAAATTAGGATCCCCATAGCTCACACTACTATAGTATAGTATATGTGTGAGCTAATATAACAATTGTTTTGACGTATATCCAATAGCAAAAAAGTTTACTTTTTTTGACAAAATTTTTAATTTTTTGAAAATTTACAACTTTTGATTTTATTTTTCTCGAAAACCATTTCATCTATAACTGTAATATTTTTAGGTTAGTATAAGGGACTTCGTAGCTTCTTTGTCGCACAGTATCAACTAGATGTTTTTTCTGAAATTTTTGGTGAAAGTTTTCCTGACCAAAGGGGTACCCCAAAAGTTCAGTTTTTTAATTTTTTTAAATTGCTAACTGTAAAAATATATATTATAATACATTAAATTAAACTTCTCCGGGCCCTCTATATCACCATATAAAAGGTTAAGGACAAGTGGTTATAATATTGCCGCAAGAGGCCGCCAAAGTCACTTCAGTTTTGAGTTTTGGCAATTTATTTTTCTCGAAAACCATTCCATCCATAACCGTAATATTTTTAGGTTAGTATAAGGGAGGGATTATTTATTTCTTACAAACACAAACCTTTAGACGAACTTTTGGGGTCTTTTTTATTTCTTTGTGAGGCAAGCAATAAAAATATAACAATTGTTTTGACGTATATCCAATAGCAAAAAAGTTGACTTTTTTTTTCAAATTTTTGAATTTTTTGAAAATTTTTAACTTTTGATTCTATTTTTCTCGATAACCATTACATCTACAACTGTGATATTTTAAGGTTAGTATAAGGGACTCGGTAGCTTCTTTGTGGCACAGTATCAACTAAATATTTTTTTTGAAATTTTTGATGAAAATTTTCCTACCCAAAAAGTGCAGTTTTTGAATTTTTTTTAAATTGCTAACTTTGTAAAAATATATATTATAATACATTAAATTAAACTTCTCGGGGCCGTCTATATCACCATATAAAAAGTTAAGGACAAGAGTTTATATTATTACCGCGAGAGGCCGCCAAAGTCACTTCAGTTTTGAGTTTTGGCAATTTAAACTTTTATTTATTTCTTACAAGCACAAACCTTTAAACCAACTTTTGGGGTCTTTTTTAATACTGTGTGAGGCAAGCAATAAAAATATAACAATTGTTTTGACGTATATCCAATAGCAAAAAAGTTAACTTCTTTTGACAAAATTTTAAATTTTTTGAAAATTTACAACTTTTGATTTTATTTTTCTCGAAAACCATTCCATCTATAACTGTAATATTTTTAGGTTAGTATAAGGGACTTCGTAGCTTCTTTGTCGCACTGTATCAACTAAATGTTTTTCTGAAATTTTTGGTGAAAGTTTTCCTGACCAAAGAACGTGTATGGCTTAGCCCGTTTATCGGCCAATATTCCAAATAGTTATTAATTTCAATAGCAAAAATTGCATTGCACAAAAGTGCACAGCGACAGCCGATCGACGTGGAGTCGAAGGAATGAATAATTCATTCATTCATAAACCTCGCCCGGTATTGGGATTCTCATTCAAGCTCTTCTGAAAACGGCAGCGGCCATTTATTAAGTCCCCGACTGTACCATTGTCGTTATTGGTAATTGTTCCAGATCTGGTGCTTCGACTTCTTTTGCATTTACAAATGATGTAGATTGTAATCAATAGTGTGCTATCAGTGTGATTGTAAAGATAGTAAACCAATCTATATGTTTTTGAATAAACGGTTGATTAATCATCTTGTCGAGTTCTTCTGAATATTGATTAAGACTGTTGAGTGATATTTAAGTCTTCAATATTGAGTTTGCTTAACTTAAGTGGTTTTAAGTCTTCTACGTTTAACTTTTCGGGTAGATGTTTGCAGCAATTAAATGGAATATTGATTTTTGGCATATTGTTTGGGGGATGCTTTCTTGGTTAATTTTCTCAAGAGTTGTTTCGAGATGAATTCGTGTGCTTCCAATAAAGGCGTTGCACAATTCATGAAAGTGCAAGATGCTGTTTGTTTCGATGAATTTAGTGGATATTTATAGGCCTTCACATTTTACGTTAGCCGGTACGTTGTAGCCTTGTGCGTAAAATATGGTAGTTTGGCAGGTTTTTGGCAACTGCATTTGTTGTTTCATTAGCTGTGCTTCACAGATAGCATCACTGTCGATGGGATACGGAAGGACGTTGGAGCAGAGCTTGGTTCTTCTTTCGATGTTCTTGCATTGGTCCGTGGTTTGAAAGGTAACGAAAAACATTGAATCATCATCACGCGCAATGTATTTATTTATTGTTGTTATAGTGTGATAAAGACCTGATCGATTATCTAGTAGTGGAATAGGGTACAGTCTGTATAAGGTGTAAGTCGAAGGGTCAGTAAGTGGTATTTTAAGAATAAATACAATCTTTGATTCTGTTTGAAAAGCTTGAAGTTCAATTAAGTCAATATATTGTGCTACCGCTGAGGTTGATATTGGCAAGGGTAAATTGTTCTTTTGTAATAAATGCGAAATTTGTCTCAATGATTCCACTAAATCTGAAGGTTTTATTATCGAACCATGCATTATTTTTAGGCATGTTAGGAATCCTTAATAAAGGGATAACTTTCGATAAGCGATTCGCTTTAATTTGTGCTTCGGCGTATGTGGCATCGTCGTAGACCGATTTTACTAAAAATTGAATTAATTGAATATCATCATTGAACGTTTCTTCGTCAATCAGACTTGCGACAGATGTGACATATTTAATTGCAGTATCTCTACTTTAAAAAATATACGATTTTTATAATTTTTATTTCTGCTCACTCAGTGTAGATGTAGTAAATTTCTTTTATTTTGTACTTCATTTTATTCTTAGATACTGTTATTGTTAATCACTGTATTATTCCCCACTTTGTAATTGGGTTAACTCCTGTTAAGTGGTGTAAATAAAATAAAATAAAATAAAAAAATAAATAAAATAAAATTTGTAATTTTTGCAAGGTTGAGTTAAAGCTCTTAATAACAATGGTTGTAACCGATATTTGCTTTTGTAGTAGTTTTTTCATTATTCACCGTCTGATGCGTCTAAATTTCCGGTGATTGTTTTCCAAACTGTTCCGATCCCATTAAATATTCCTCGTTTTTGTTTAAGTGAGTCGTCTTTAGTGTCTATCATAAGTTCCTTTATAATAATTAGAAAATTGTTTTAAGAGGCTAACATGAGTTTTGATCTGGGTTTTAAAGGCTGCTAATCGAATCATATTTATTGAAAAATGATCTATAAAGGTATTTAAAATTTTATCATTGTTTTCAATTGCCCGTTTAAAAGGGATTAGGTCTTTATAAACAAGAAGTGTCTATTCATTATTTGAGATTTTGATTGATGATTCTTCATGCAAGAAGAGTCCTATTGTATTATTTATTGGTGAAATGGTATATTGGCTGGCTGTGATCAAAATTACTGCAAGTAGTCTGAAAGGAAAGAAAGTTCCTTATTCAAAACAGGGTTTTAATCTATCAAAATTAACTTTTGTTGTATAATTGGTTTGGGAATTTTTCAGTGTCGCGGAGTTTTAATGAATTTCGGTAACTTCGTATGGGCATTAAAAAGGTTTTCTGCTTTATTTTTAATGTGATTCTTTTAACCAGACTTTATCGCCAATATTAAATTCGGGGAGATTTTTCTGTATAAGTTTATCGAATCGTTCTTTTGATTTTTGTTTTGATCGTTCGGTTCGGTTTCTTGCTAAGTTATAAAATAGTCCATCCTATTGTTTAAATCACGAACGTATTTAGATATTAATTGAGGAACAGACTCTCTAAATGCATTTTGTCAATTTTTTGTAATTTTGGTTTATAAAAAAACTGCTATGTGTTTGATAAGAATACCTAAAATATCAATAAAAAATCATTATACCTATATAAGAAAAATCTAGTATTGATAATATCCTAAAAAAACTTTGAAAAACTGTTATACAAACTGCATTTGGAATGTCATCCTGGGACAAAAGGCATTTTGATTGTCTACACAAAACGGCATGACTGACTTGATAGTAACGATGTAAAAAAACTTAAGAAGCTTTGTAAAAATAGTATTTTATTATTAAACAAAATTATGTTTGAAAAGTAGATCAACAATAATGGCATTTTACATCGTCGTCGTCAGCTTCACCATGGTTAGCTTTATTGTCATTTCGCACACGATCGTCAGAGATAATTGGCTGTAACCATGTAGCTCAGGATCGTTGACCCAATTTGCCCCTGACAGTTCCACTAATAGTTTTGAGAGGCGCAGGAGTTTTTTTCGTTTAATTTCGTTGCCACCACAGCTCTCAGAATTTGATAAAATCCAAATTTTAGCTAAATTAGATGGTAAATGGTCTATTCGTCGGGTCGCCGCCTATTATGGACGAAACAAGAAGAAGAAGAAAGAACTGTTCAACTCAAGGCACTGGCTTGACTAAAGTAAGCACGCCTCAACAAGATTCGTTAATTTTCTTAAAGAAAACCCATTTTTCACGGCCAAAGCAATATTAACAGTTGATTTTCCTGGTACGGTTAGAACCGCACAAAGGCGAATAAAGAAGTCGAGGCTGAGATGTGTTGCAGCCAAAAAGATACGGTTAAGTGTGGAAAAAAGCAAGCCCGATTAATTTTTGCTCTGAACTATTCTAGACAAGGAAACGAATTTGGCGACAGGTGGCTTTTACCGATGAAAAAAATTTTGGTTTATCGGATTGCGAAGACAAGATTTGTAGAGCGGTATATTTCCGGCAACGAAGATCAAGCCGATAGATTTTCTGTGAACGTGTGGAGCTGGATTTCAGCAAGAGGGCATGGTGCGCTTTTCAGAATTCAAGGAAGGTTTACAGCAGAGGTTTATGTGGATATGCTGCAAAATATTATGCTTCCGGAAGTGTCAGCGAGGGTTTTGTGTATCAACAAGACAATTGCCCGTTACACACTGCCAGGATTTCACAGCAATGGTTCCGGGAACATAATATTGAACTTCTCCCATGGCCAGCAAAGGCCCCCGATGCATGCAATGCAATCCCATCGAAAATGTATGGGGGCTTATTGCGAAAAAGTTGACAAAGCTAAATGTGCTTCCGCGAAATGCTAACCATTTACTGGAACTGGAAAATCCAAATTTGTTTCAAAACCTTTCAGATTCGATGCCAAGGCGTTTGCAAAAAATTATAGAGGGAAATGGTGCCAGGACAAGATATTAAAATTCTGCTAAAATTTGTTTATTTTTACAATACAATGTTTATTTTAAAGATAAAATCTTTTTATTTTATAATTCGAAACAGCAACCTTAAAGCTAAAATCAGTAAGGATTGGTAAAAATACTTTAAGTGTCGTTAACAGCATTTGTTTATGTTGTCTTAAAGTGTTAACCTTCAAAGCTTGGTAACAATAAGCAAGCAATTTTCTAAAATATAGAGGTCTGCCTAACTTTCGCTATATTCATTTTATGTGTCGGGAAGTGTAAGTGTAAATTCGAAAGCTTCTTTCCACGTTTTAACGTTTGTTTGGACGGATCGTCAATTCTATAAAACAACTCGGTCTTAAGCAAGATATCGGTTTTGTTTTGTGATCTTTTAATAATAATCTGTTTGGCCGCACTGAACCCTTCAATTTTTTTTAAAGAAGTTAAAGCCATTTTTATATCGCAATGAACCGAACCGAACCGAACCCAGTCCCAACCAAGTTGTCTAACGTCTCCCTTCTTGGAGTAAATGTCATGATATTGTAGGTGTTTTTATTGAACTGTAGGATCGTGTAACTTTTTCTATTTGTCCGGAAACACGGTTCGCTGGCAAATATGAGTGTCCGCGTACCAGAAAGGTGAGTACCACGGATTTAATATTTTGCGGGGCATCTTCGTACAGCCATAACATAAGCATCACGTGTGCATTTTTATTCTGCCCGGCGCAACCATCTGCGAACAGTCTTAACTGTTTTATATCTGGTCCAAAGTGTGCTTTATTAAGAAAATCTCGTCGAGCAGAACTTGTCTCTGCAGATCCCCTTTTTGCTTGATGTTCCATCTAGGTGTAGAAAACTGGTTTTTTAATATCCACGTCGGTTACACAAAAACAATAAAAAGCCAACTGCTGGAGATAAAATGCATCTTGGATGGGCACTTTCGGTAAGACTTGAACCTGTTGAAGGTCAAAGCCAGCACATAGTGTTTCGTACACACTCTGTGCCGGCTTTTCATTTATAAGCTTGAAAAATTGTTTGGCCCGTAATTTATGTACACGTAGAGAAGTTTTTAGTTTGTCTTGTTCAGTTTTGTCTTTGCAAATGCTAATAGAAGTTTGGGTCCTAACACAAAAGCCACATACGTCGGTGGCAGGGCTTCCAAATGCAATATTAAATTGATTATTAAAGATTCTACTAAAGTACTTGTAATTTACTTTTAAATTTTCAACTGCACTCTGATTGTAGAGATTATATAAAGCAGTGATATTATGTTCGGATTATAGATAAATGCGTCGAAGCACGCCCGTAATGACTTTCATGTCCTTTCAAACTGGCTATAAATTTTTTCACAGCTTCAAATTTATTAACATTCCTAAAAGACCGTTTGTCCCCTCCACGCTTCTCAACAATACCACTTCCACATTGAATTTTTCGAGAAATAGTATTTACGCGTTTCTGACTGACACTAAATATTGATAAGAATAACTTCTGGCAGATGTAAATTTTTTTCTTATTCTTCCAAACCTAAAATAAAGAATATTACCTATAAAATCGGACCTTCCATCAGTTAGGCATTCGAAACAATTTGAAAAGTTTGAGGTTCTGGTAAAATTGGGTTTTGATTTTCAAAAGTTTGAAACTCATTGGACTGATTAAAGTTTAAAGAGTATTGATTCAAATCGCTTAAGTATTGTTATTGACGTACACCTTCATCAAGATTTCGCGAAAATTCTTGTAGATAGGATGATACGGTCTCTTTCAGGTTAATAACGGTAATGATAATTATCTTCATATTCAGTGTTTTCAAAATTTGGTTCACATGAATCAAAATAATTGCTATAATTATCGTAATAATCAGAATCAGAGTAAGACATTACGTGCGGTTTATGTGGTTGAGGGGGATAATTCAGGTTTCTTTGAATGACTGAAGGTCGGAAATTATTTTGTCCATTTGGAGATGAAAAATTTTGGACCGGTTTGGTTTTGATTAAAATTTTGTCCAAAATTTTGCCTTTGCTGAAAATTAGAATTTGAATTGTTTTGTTGTTGATTTTGATTTGGATAAATCGGTGGTATTTGTAGAAAAGCACGACAATTATTCTAGCTATGACCAATACAACCGCATTTAAAGCATATTAATATTAATATTAATGTCGACCGCCTATTAGGTAGATTGTTAGGTTGATTTGGTGGGTTGTTTGGTCTATTATTAGTTTTTTGATTCTCATAATAAGACAGTTGTAATTCGCGCCTAATACGTGATTGCGCTTCAAGTAGATTTTTGGGGATTAAACATTTTTCTGAATTAATTATAAATTTTTTTAGATAAAAATAAATTGCAGAGAAAACTAAACAAATATATAAAAGGATAGTGTAAATGCTTGTTTCTTGAGTTTTTATTGAACCTTCAGAAATTTTGAATGTCCATATCTTGATAACTTCTTCGAACTTAATCTACACCTAACCGAACCGAACCGAACCGAACTGAGAGTTTGGTTTGCTATTTTCGAAAGTTTTCAAAATAATGTTCTTGATGTAAACTTACACTGACTGTTAAGTTCAACAACATATGTGCCATTTATTGGGATATTTTCTTTTAAATTTTCACATTTTTGAATTGCAACGAATTTTTGCGGAGTTATTACATCCTACCAACTGCGCCAGAAACGAGCTCTTTTGACGGTGGCAGATTTAAAAAAAAACTTTAAAGTTACAGATTGAAGTTACAGGTTCTTTATTGATCGAAAGACGACAAATAAAGACGTAAAAACTAAAATCGAGTTTGGCTTTATAACATATAAATGCTTACTATGCACTAAGATATGTCTATAATACATTCTATTCATATAATAATCATTCTATATATAATAATACATTCTATTCATGATGTTTTTACTATCCTACCGACTGCGCCAATGTTAGATTACTGAACGCCGTGACGACTTTTTAAAAACAATTTTTATTTAAAAATACAAAATCAAGTGTTGTGCTAAAAGCTACAAATCGTTTTTATACTAAAACTAAATGCTGACTGGGCGTTTGCACGGTTGCAGGTGTGGATATAAAACACCAGCAGGTTTGAGTCTGGGAAACTGGGAGATAGTGACGATTGCTTGTAATCTGACTACTGCAGCGTTTACATAATTCTTGGAATATGGTAGATAAGAAACACGTGCATTGTGCTACAAGTCGATGGGAATATTTTTCATATAACATATATACCCTCTAAGAGTCCTACTTAAGGGTTCATCAGCGGATACCTCACAAAATGTATACAAAGTTATTAACGGACCATAAAAACATTAAGTATTATTACTGCAGTGAGAGAGATCAAATCATATCTAGAACGTTTTGGTAGCAGGTGCAAAAATTCAAATTCTCCAACGAGTCTTTTATTTTGGTCCAGGATCTGCATTATAACTTCTTGACATAATATAAATTTAACTCCATGTTTGCTGATCTCTAAAAATTTCTCATCGTCATTCACTAATTGAGTAATTTTACACTTTCATCTGGGTAAGCAGTAGTGAATTTTTCCAAAAAAATCAGTAATTCGCGGTTGCAAAAGTACAGTAAAGTCCATTTAAAGATACTTGAAAATTTTGCTTAATTTCAACGACATCGAACGAATCAACAAGTGAATATATTGATTCCAGTAAATAGGTGGTGGAGATAATTCAAAAGCACTGTCTTGACTTATTAATGTTCCTGTTTCGACAACACTTTTTTGAATTCATTATACCGAAAAAATTAATTTTTCCTTAAAAAATAAATGTGTCCGTCAATGTAGTTAAAAGCTGATGTTATTCCATTTGAAACTCCTGGAAAAACATCATTCATGCGACCTCTAGATACAATCTTTTCGTAGTCAAATTAGTATTTTGAATTTGCATTGAAGGAAACGCTAAAGTGTATATCCTATTGCCACTAATACCAACTAAATCGCCAGTACCATTTTGATAAACCTGTGATACGTTTGACAATCGCTTCGGAAATACTTTGCAAAGTTTTCTGCGTTTACGGGTATTTTATGATCCTTTAAATCATTTACAACATTTATTAATTAAAAAAATATACATATTTATGTATATATATATATATATATATATATATATATATATATATATATATATATATATATAGATAATAACAAAATACATGTATGTAATTGTGATGTGATGTCTAAATCACTTTTCTTCGGAGGAAAGATTTCAGAGCCATATGGAAAATTGTTCTCTTTTTCCCCACAAAAAATAATTGTACCTGAAATTATCAACGCTGTTCTTAAATTTAATTCGTTTAAGGCTCTTATTATGAAACCATTTGTCATCTATTGCGATTTTGAGTGCTTTACTAAGAAAATAAGTACGTGTATACCTGATCCAACAAATTCTTTTCAAAATATTTACGAAAAACATAAGGCATACAGTGTGGCAAATAGTGTGTTCTTTTGACGAAAAATTAAATAAATTTAACTTGTTTAGAGGAGAAAAACCTGCAAAGTGGTTTATGGAACATCTTAAAAAGGAAAGCGCTCAGATTTCAATTATATTAAAACAAAAATTATTAGATAACAAAATATGTGAAAATTCTGCCTTTAACTTTTCTGAAATTACATTATGTCCGATTTGTAATGAATGTTTCTCTGAAAAAAATCCAAAAGTTTTACATCATGACCACTACACAGGTAAATTTATAAAATTTTTGTGTAATGAGTGTAATATTCAAATTCAGACAGACAACAAGATTCCTGTGTTTTTCCATAATCTTAAATACGACTCAAAATTATTTATCGCTGAGCTTTCAAAGCTAGGTTCTGTCAATATTTTACCTCTTAATCATGAAGACTATATTTCATTTTCTCTATACTTAGGAGATCTGAAACTAGTATTTTCGGATTCATTTCGATTTTTGGCCACATCCCTAGAGACTCTTATAAAAAATCTTGATTTAAAATTTTTTTCTTATTTAAGGAACACTTTTCAAATGAAGAAGAACTAAAGTTGATTGTAAGGAAAGGTGTTTTTCCTTACGAATTTGTGGATAGCTGGGAAAAACTAAATACCATGCTTCCACCAAAATTATGTTTTTTTAACACCTTAAAAGAAGAATTTATTTCAGATGAAAAAAAGTCTGGGATGTTTTCAATGTTAAAACTTTAGGTGAATACAGCGATATTTACCTGAAAAGTGACGTCATTTTTCTTGCGTTGACATTTCAAATCTTTCCGCCAGATGACGCTTAAGTATTATGGATTAGATGATGCTGCATTTTATACTCTGCCAGGTTTATCTTGGTCTGCAGCATTACTTTTTTCAAAAATCCGATTAGAACTTTAACAGACATAGATCAAATTTTGTTTTTGGAAAAAGGTATTAGAGGAGGAATAACACAATCATGCACCCGATATAGCAAATGTAACAACCGTTTTTTTCCGTGTACCTATGAAATTGATTGCTCGCATAACAGCTGGATCGAAGCTTCTGACATTGTTTAGTATTGCGGGAAACCAAGGAAGAGTAGGAAAGAAGTTATAAATTTAAAAAAAATTGGCTACAATGATCTCATTTTAGTTTCAGTTTTAGTTTTTGTTTTAAAATGATAATGAGCCCAGAAAGTGCCACCGACGTCGACAGTGATTACGAACATCAATGAGTCAAGAAGTGCTTCTGAAGCATCTCGACCACCTAACGATTTGGAAGTTGATAAAATTTTGGAATTATACGAGGCTGAAGCTAGATTAGAATATTATTATTTACTGAAATCAATATACTCAATGGGTGGTTACGAAGTAAAAGTTGAAATGTCACCAGCAAGATCGTTTAGCCCCGCCATCATTTTGTCTCGGTCGTTAAAATCAAGCAAAATTTCCAAGTATCTTCGAATGGACGGACTTTATTGAACTTTTGGAGTAGCGACTGATTTTTTTGAAAAATCCACTACTGCTTACCCAGATGAAAGTGATTTACCACCTAGATAGTGTATGCAATTAGCAATTATGTTTTGTAAAATTACACAATTAGTGTATGACGATGAGAAATTTTTAGAGATCAGCAAACATGGAGTTAAATTTATGTTATGTGAAGAAGATATAATGCAGATCCTGGATCTAAATAAAAGACTCGTATCACATCAAGTAGCAATGTTGGAGAATTTGAATTTTTGCACCTGCTACCACAACATTCTAGATATGATTTCATCTCACTGCAGTAATAATACTTAATATGGTCCGTTAGAAACTTTGTATACATTTTGTGAGGTATCCGCTGATAAACCCTTAAGGGCTCTTAGAGTATATATATATATATATATATATATATATATATATATATATATATATATATGTTATACTTTAAAGTTTACTTTTAACTTTTTAAAAAACTTTATTTTGATTAAATACAATATAGGACTTAAACGTTATAATTGAACGTGTACTTAAGAACGATTCTAAAGAGAATGACTTAACATTACAATGATTTGAGTTTATATAAAGAAAATGTGCTGATTAAGCAATGGAATAATTCCTTAATATTCTAGACTTAAACTAAAGTGCAATTCGGCAGGAATGCACGTGTTGTTTATTCCGTGAGAGACGCAAGTCAGCAGAATGGTCTTCTTATCTTGAAAGGTTCTGAGAAATAAAGTGCTGATTCGGCTTGAATGCACGTGTTGTTTATTTCATGGGAAACGCAAGTCAGCAGAATAAGCTTCTTATCTGGAAGGTTCTCGGGTTTCATAGAAGGTTCTGGTTTCTTCTAAGTGTAGGCAGGATATTTTCATATAACAGCTCCCCTCTTTTTGAAAAAGTTGGCGTTATACGGCAACTTTTATTAAGATGATTGATTGATCATTAATTTTGCATTGGGTTCGATTTCTTCTTCGATTTGATCTTCGATGTGTATGCTTGGTCTTCTTCTTGGTAAGATATTTGATAAATTCCTAATTCTTTGTAGATTAGGTTTTGGAAATGGTGGAAAGTCATTACCATTATCATTATCGTTATTGGTATAATTACCATTTCTTGTTCTTCGGCGTCTTCGACATTTGTTAATAATGTAAAGAATTACTAGTAGTACTATCAATGATATTGTAATGATAGTAAACCAATCAATGTGTTTTTGAATGAATGGTTGATTGATCATTTTATCTAATTCTTCTGAATATTGGTTAAGATTATGTTGTGCAATATTCAGATCTTCGACGTTTATTTTGCTTAACTTTAATGGTTTTAGGCCTTGAATTTTGGGGATTGCAGGCATATCTCTACAACAAGTATATGGAATATTGATTATGGGTGAATTTATTTCTTCGAAGGTACTTTCTTGAAGTATGGTTTCAGAATGAATTCTCGTACTTCCAATAAAAGCATTGCATGTTGATTTGAAACGAATTATACTATTGGTTTCAATTAATTTCGTAATGATTTCTTGATTCTTGCATTTAATATTGGTAGGTACTGGTTCCGATGTAGTAACTAGCCATTGATTTTCTTCTAGTGGTTGAATATTGTAGCCTTGTGCATAGAAGATGGTTGTTTGACATGTTTTCGGCAGCTGAGTTTGTTGTTTCAATAGTTGAGCTTCACAAATAGCATCACTGTCGATGGGATACGGAAGTACTTTGGAACAGAGCTTCGTTCTTCTTTCGATGATCTTGCAGTGGTCCACGTTGTGGAAGGTGACGAAAAACATTGAATCATCGTCACGCGCAATAAATTTATTAATTGTTGATATAGTATGGTGAAGACCTGTTCGATTATCTAATATTGGTATTGGGTAAAGTCTGTATAAAGTATAGGTCGAAGGGTCTATAAGATGTATTTTAAGAACAAATACTATTTTTGATTCAGTTTGAAAGGCACTAAGTTCAATTAAATTAATGTATTGGGCTACCGTTGAGATTGATATTGGTAAAGGCAAATTATTTTTTTGTAATGAATGAGAAATCTTTTTCAATGAATCTACCAAATCCGATGGTTTTATTATTGAACCATGCAATATTTTTAAACGTGCAAAAGTTACTGCGTTTAACGCGTCGTTTAATGAATCTTTAATAAAGGTGTAACTTTCCATAAGCGATTCGCATAAATCTAATGCTTTTATTTGTGCTTCTGCATAGGCAGCGTTATCAGAAATCGAAGTGACTAAATATTGAATTAATTTAATATCATGATTAAACGTTTCTTCATCAATTTGTAATTTTTGTAAAATCGTATTAAAACTTTTAATAACAGAGGTTGTTACTGAAATTTGTTTTTGCAATAATTTTTCAATATTTTTCTCATCAGTCGATACTTTATTAATACAATCATTAAAGTATTCTCCGTCTGATGCATCTAAATTTCCTGTAATAGATTTCCAAATAGTTCCGATGCCATTAAATATTCCACGTTTTTGCCTATATGATTTTTCTTTTGTATCCGAGATAAGTTCTTCGTATTTAATATTAACGTAATTAGAAATTTGTTTTAAAAGGCTAACATGCGTTTTAATTTGCGATTTGAAATTTGCAATTTGATTATTATTGATTGAAAAGCGATCCATAAAGGTATCTAAAATTTTGTCATTATGCTCAATAGCTTTCTTAAAGGGTAAAAGATCTTTGTAAACAACAAGTGTCCATTCATTATTAGAAATTCTGATAAGGGATTCTTCATGATAAAATAGTCCTAGTGTATTATTTATTGGTAATATTGAATATTGACTGGAAACGATTGAGATTATTCCCATTAATCTAAAATAAAAGATTTTTCTTTTATTCAAAGCACGGTTTTAACCTATCAAAATTAACTTTGGTTAATTGATTTGTTTGTGGGTTTTTAAGTGTTGCAGAATTACGATGTATTTCTAAAATTTCAAAAGGACCATTAAATAAATTTTCTGATTTTGATTTGATTTGTGATTCTTTAAGCCAAACTTTGTCTCCTACATTAAATTCAGGGAGATTCTTTCGTACGTGTTCGTCGAATCGTTCTTTCGATTTTTGTTTCGATTGATCCGTTCTATTTCTAGCTAATTTGTAAAAATAGTCCATTCTATTATTTAAATCGCGTACATATTTAGATATCAATTGTTCTTGATTATAAAGTTTTTCGGGGGGTCTACTTGATGTATGTCCGAAAACGAGTTCGTAAGGGGTAAATCCGTGTGTTTTGTTTTTTGTATTATTATAGCAAATTACTGCGTATGGAAGAACGCTAAAACAATGATCTTCAGGGTTTTCTTGTTTATTGATTCTAATCATTTCGCAAAGGGTTGCGTGAAATCGTTCTAGTGAACCGTTTGACTGGGGATGTGCTACGCTAGAAAATGTTAAATTAACGTCGTATAGGGTACATAAATCTTTTAAAAGGGTATTATCAAATTCTTTGCCATAATCGCAATGTATTCGTAAGGGTACACTGAAATGTTGGAAAAATAGTAAAATAGTACTAACTACTGTACTTGCTTTTTTATCACTCATTGCGTAAGCTTGTGTAAATTTTGTTAATTCATCCCGTACTGTTAACGCGTAATTTCTGGTGGGGTATTCGAAAATATCGATATTGATTCGTTCAAAAGGGGTACGTGGTGTTTCTGTTACAACGAAGGGTCTGCTTAGATTTTTACGAACAATTTTTACTTTTTGACAAGTTTCACATTTTTTTATGAAATCTTCTACGTTTTTTGTTAAACCACGCCAATTATATTTTTCTCTAATGCGTCTAACTGTTTCATTTATTCCACGGTGTAGGTTGCTTTTTCCTAAGTGATAATTTTCTAAAATTATTGGGATTTCATCTTCGTCGGGGGTTGTTATTATATTTTGGCAAATTTTTAATTTTATGTCTTTATCAGAAAAGATGTAAGATAGCATCTCTAAAGTTGGTAAATCTAGATTGTTTTCGATGCAGTATGTTTTGTTAATTTCAAATTCATTTTGGTCTTTAAAAAGGCAATAAAATAAGTGTTGTGAACAATCATCATTATCGAATGGTAGAGCTATAATAAAATATTTACGATCTTTAACTGTTTTGCTAGAAACAATATTAATTTTTAATTCTTCAAGGTGGAATTCTTCTTCGAAAATATCGTCAATGATTTTGAAATGTAAATCTTCCATTTTATTTTGTCGGAAAAAGGTTACTATTAATTTATTTGATTTATCTAATAATTGATCATTCGAGGTTTCGATTTTAGAATAATCAATTAGGGATCGCGTCTTGTAAAGTTCAACAAATCTGTTAAATTCATCTGTTATTTTTTGATCATCTTCTTCGTTAAAAATTGGTTCTTGATCGTTATTTTCGTTGTTTGCAAAAATTTTAATGTTTGATTTAAAGTCTATACAGTCTTTGAAATGATTGATTTTTATTCGCGATAAAGCGTCTGCATTTTTATTGATTTTACCGGGTTTATGAATGATTTTAAAACTATATTCTTCTAATTTTAATCGCCAACGTGCTAATCTGCTACCGGGGTCTTTAATTGAAAGTAGCCAGGTTAGAGGTCTGTGATCGGTGACTATAGTGAATTTTCTACCAAAAAGGTAAGGTCGAAAGTGTTTTACGGACCATACTATTGCTAATAGTTCTCTTTCAATAGTGGAGTATTTAGTTTCTGCATTACAAAGGGTTCTCGATGCAAAAGCTATCGGAAGGTCTTTACCAATTGGACCTTGTGAAAGTACGGCTCCTATCGCAAATGCGCTCGCGTCTGTAGTTAAAATGAAAGGTTCTTCAAAATTTGGATAAATTAATATTGGATCAGAAATTAATGCATTTTTAAGTGTTTCGAAAGCTTCTTTACATTCTTTAGAAAAAATAAATTTAGTATCTTTTTGAAGAAGTTTTGTTAAGGGTTTTGAGATTTTCGCGAAGTTCGGTATGAATCTTCGATAATATCCGGCAAGTCCGAGAAATGATTTTACGTCACGAGGATTTTTTAATTCTGGAAAGTTTTGAATACATTTTACTTTATCAGGGTTTGGTTTTACTCCATTTTCGGTAATTAAATGTCCGAGGTATGCTACTTCTTTTCGTAAAAACTCGCATTTGTCAGGTTGAATTTTTAAATTTGATTTTCGTAATCTTTGGAAAACTTCGGAAAGACGTGAAATGTGTTCATGAATTGTTGGTGAATAAACAATAATGTCGTCCATATAAACTAAACAACGTTCATTTAGAATGCCTAATAAAATGTTATCCATCACACGTTGAAATGTGGAGGGTGCATTTTTTAAACCAAATGGCATACGAACAAATTCGTAGTGTCCATTTTCGACAGAAAAGGCTATTTTTTGAATATCTTTTTGATCAATTTCAATTTGGTGAAAACCGGATGCTAAATCAAGTGTTGTAAAATATTGACATTTACCTAACTGATCTAATAAATCTGAAATATTTGGAAGTGGATATTTATCGTCAACTGTTACTTCATTCAGTTTTCTATAATCGATTACTACTCTCCATTTTTGTTTGTTAGAGGCGTCAAGTTTTTTTGGGACTACCCAAACAGGTGATGACCACGGGGAAATTGATGGTCGGATTATTTTTTGATCGAGCATTTTATTAATTTGTGTTTTTACTTCCTCTTTGTGTATTTGAGGGTACCGATATGATTTAGTAAAAATTGGATGAGCATTGTTGGTTTCAATTGTATGTTTGATTTCATTAGTGAAAGTTAATTGATCTCCTTCGATATAGAAAATGTCAGAAAATTCAAAACAAAGATTTGAAATTAATTCTTTTTCTTCGTAATTTAAATGTTCTAGTCTTAATTGATTTTTAATAAGGTCGATTCTATCAATGAGTTCGTCTTCATTGGTATTAAAATTTAAAATATCGTGAACACTTGGTATGGGTTCAAAAGACAAGTTGTTGAAATTTATTGTTTTAGGAATAGCATTGGGATTTATTACTGATGTATAGAATTCACCATTTTCGTTAATGTGGACTAGGGCGTTTGGTAATCTTACTTTTTCTATTTCTTGACCAATTAAATTTGCATCTGTGTTTTTTAAATTAGATTTTAATTTGAAAACTTGTTCGGTTCGCGGTTCTAGAGATATTTGATTTTGAAAATTATTTTGATTTATATTTATTCGCGGTTTTGGTATTGGTGGCGTTTTTTGATTTTGAATTAATCTTGGTTTAGGTATTGGTGGTATGTTTTGATTTATTATTTGATTTTTAATAATTTCGGGATTTTGTTCGAAAGTTTTTTCTGTAACTTGAATTAAAGGTATTGTTTTAAAATTGGTGCATAGCTGTTTCGAATTTAAGTCAATTACGCACTGGTAATGTTCAAGAAAATCGAGTCCTAATATTCCGTCAAATTCTATGTCTAAATTACAAATATAGACTTTTAGTGGATTGTCTTTAGCGAAAGGGATTAAAACTGATTGAGTGATTGGAATTTTTTCATCGGTTATTCCTTGTACTATTACATTTTCTGCAAATCGATTATTATAATTTTCGACTGTTTTTTCCTTAAATACTGAAATTCCTGCGCCGGTGTCAATTAAAAGTTTAAATTTATTTGTTGCGTCATTAATATAAAAAAGATTTTTTGTTTAAGTTATGTAGATTGGTATTTACACGAATGTTTGTTCTGAGGTTTGATCGATTGACATGTGTTGGATTTTCGTAGTAGTTTGTTCTAATTGGGTATCTGTTTCTTGAATCGATTGGGGTGGATGGTTTTGATTGGAAGTAATTTGAAAATTTTGGGTTTCTGGTGGCAAAATTTGATTTTGGTTTTCAAAATTTTGATATACTCCGGGTTGATTAAAATTATATTGACTTATGTCATTTAAATATTGTTCATCAAAATTATTCGAAAATTCTTTTGAATAAGGATAATCATAAGATGGTTGATAGATTTCATTTTCGTAATGAAACTGATTTTCATACTGAAAATTTTCAAAATTTGGATCATAAGGTTCATAGTTGTTAAAATTTTCAAAATTGGGATCATAGGGATTGTAGTTGTCAAAATTATTAAAATATTCATCAGAATAGTTCACTACATGTGCTCTATGTTGTGGGGAATTGTAATTTGGATTTCTTTGAATTACTGATGGTCTAAAATTATTTTGTTGGTTTTGGGGTACAAAATTTCTAGAGGTGCTTGGTTGATTTTGGGCAAAATTGGGTCTTTGAAAATTTTGGTTAGATTGTTGATTTTGATTTTGGGCAAAATTGGGTCTTTGAAAATTTTGGTTAAATTGTTGATTTTGATTTGTGTAGACCGGGGGTCTCTGTACAAAAGTACGGCATTCACTTCCGTGATGACCTAAACGATTACATTTAAAACATTTTTGTGGTTGAGAAGGTATTTTTCGCGATTGAAAATTATTTTGTCTATTTTGTGTGGGATTATTTGAAAAATCGGTCGGTTTGGAGTTTTTTGTGTTTCAAAATATGAAAGTTGTAGTTCGCGTCTTATTCTTACTTGTGCTTCAAGTAAATCTTTTGGATTGCTAGCACGGACAATATGACCTATGCGCGATTCTAATCCTGTTAAAAGCGTATTTAATGCCATAGAATCTATAATTTGGATTTGTGCATCTTTTTGAAGCATATTTAAATTTGATTTTTGAATACAAGCGTGCATTTTTGAATTCATGACTTGTAATCTATTGAAGAACATTAAAGGTGATTCGTTTGTTTGTTGTTTGAGTCTTTGTAGATCTTGAATTAATGAAGAAAGGTCTCGCGTATCTCCATAATATGTTGTTAATAATTGCTTAATTTGAATCCAAGAAAGAGGATTTCGAGAGTTTACCAATTGTGCGGCTTTTCCTTTTAATTTATTTTTAATGTGTATGACCAATAAATCGCGTTGATCTCCGACGGCCATGTTATAAGCACAATCGCAAGCATTGATAAAAGTTCCTAAAAATATTTGATCTCCATCGTATTCAGGGATTATTGAGAAAATTTCCGATAGACGATAAGGTTCAACCTCAACTATAGGTTGGTTTGCTGGTACGTTTGCTGGTTGGTTATTACGAGGTTCAGTCATTTTGAATGGTTTTTAATTTCTCGTATTTTAAAACTTAAATTAAAAAAAATTTTTTTTTTTTTTTTTTAGATTTTGTTTTTTAAAACTAAATTTTATTTTTGACTTCTTTTAAATTGAAAAAATTTTTCTTAAAAATTCAAAATTGTAAAAGTGAGGGTTAGAAAATCGAACAGATTTTTCAAAATATCAACTTATTTGAAAAAAAATAAAACGTGATGATTCAATTGTCTTACTCACAAAAGCTTTAGCTGGACCATTTGTCTCCACGTGTTCGGCTACCAGGGGCTTCACTAGGTGTTCCTTCCGTATCCGTTGGTTGCGAGGACGCTTGGTTCGTTGCTGTCTAGCTTCTTGGTTGCTTGTGTAACTTCTTGGTTGCTGTGTAACTTCTTGGTTGCTGTAGATTCTTGATAGCTTAAAGAGCTGGAGCTTCACCACTCGCGAATTAGAATACTCGTGTTTTCGCGTGTGTTAAACTATCCTACCGACTGCGCCAAATGTTATACTTTAAGTTTACTTTTAACTTTTTAAAAAACTTTATTTTGATTAAATACAATATAGGACCTAAACGTTATAATTGAACGTGTACTTAAGAACGATTCTAAAGAGAATGACTTAACATTACAATGATTTGAGTTTATATAAAGAAAATGTGCTGATTAAGCAATGGAATAATTCCTTAATATTCTAGACTTAAACTAAAGTGCAATTTGGCAGGAATGCACGTGTTGTTTATTCCGTGAGAGACGCAAGTCAGCAGAATGGTCTTCTTATCTTGAAAGGTTCTGAGAAATAAAGTGCTGATTCGGCTTGAATGCACGTGTTGTTTATTTCATGGGAAACGCAAGTCAGCAGAATAAGCTTCTTATCTGGAAGGTTCTCGGGTTTCATAGAAGGTTCTGGTTTCTTCTAAGTGTAGGCAGGATATTTTCATATAACATATATATATATATATATATATATATATATATATAGATATATAAATATTTATAGTCGCTACTCCAAAAGTTCAATAAAGTCCGTCCATTCGAAGATACTTGGAAATTTTGCTTGATTTTAACGACCGAGACAAAATGATGGCGGAGCTAAACTATCTTACTGGTGACATTCCAACTTTTACTTCGTAACCACCAATTGAGTATATTGATTCTAGTAAATAATAATATTCTAATCTAGCTTCAGCCTCGTATAGTTCCAAAATTCTGTCAACTTCCAAATCGTCAGGTGGTGGAGATAATTCAGAAACACTATCTTGACTTATTGATGTTCCTATTTCAACAACACTTTTGTTGAATTCATTATACCTAAACTATGAATTTTTCCTTAAAAAATAAATGTGTCCGTCAATGTAGCTAAAAGCTGATGTTATTTCATTTGAAATTCCTGGAAAAACATCATTGATGTAACCTCTAGATACAATCTTTTTGTAGTCAAAGTCAATAAACGAATCATAATCATAAAAATCATAATTTTTTTCCTGCCTTCGAACCGGGCGTTAATATTTAAAAGGTTATTGGCTTCAGGAATCAAATTAGTATTTTAAATTTGCATTAAAGGAAACGCTAAAGTGTATCCTATTGCCACTAAAACCAACTAAATCGCCAGCACCATTTTGATAAACGTGTAATACGTTTGACAATCGCTTCGGAAATACATTGCAAAGTTTTCTGCGTTTACGGGTATTTTATGATCATTTAAATCATTTACAAATTTTATTTAAAAAAATATATATATAATCTCTAAGAGCCCTACCTAAGGGTTCATCAGCGGATACCTCACAAAATGTATACAAAGTTTCTAGCGGACCATAAAGACATTAAGTATTATTACTTCCGTGAGATGAAAATCATATCTAGAACGTTGTGGTAGCAGGTGCGAAAATTCAAATTCTCCAACATTGCTACTTAATGTGATACGAGTCTTTTATTTAGGTGTAGGAGCTTATATCTTCTTCACATAACATAAATTTAACTCCATGTTTGCTGATCTCTAAAAATTTTTCATCGTCATACACTAATTGAGTAATTTTACAAAACATGCCAATTGCAAACACTATAGGTGGTGAATCTCTTTCATCTGGGTAAGCAGTAGTGGATTTTTCAGAAAAATCATTAATTCGCTGCTGCCAATAAAGTCCATCCATTCAAAGATACTTGGAAATTTTGTTTGATTTCAACGACCGAGACAAAATGATGGCGGGGCTAAACGATCTTGCTGGTGACATTTCAACTTTTACTTCGTAACCACCCATTGAGTATATTGATTTCAGTAAATAATAATATTCTAATCTAGCTTCAGCCTCGTATAATTCCAAAATTTTATCAACTTCCAAATCGTTAGGTGGTCGAGATGCTTCAGAAGCACTTCTTGACTCATTGATGTTCGTAATCACTGTCGACGTCGGTGGCACTTTCTGGGCTCATTATCATTTTAAAACAAAAACTAAAACTGAAACTAAAATGAGATCATTGTAGCCAATTTTTTTTAAATTTATAACTTCTTTCCTACTCTTCCTTGGTTTCCCGCAATACTAAACAATGTCAGAAGCTTCGATCCAGCTGTTATGCGAGCAATCAATTTCATAGGTACACGGAAAAAAACGGTTGTTACATTTGCTATATCGGGTGCATGATTGTGTTATTCCTCCTCTAATACCTTTTTCCAAAAACAAAATTTGATCTATGTCTGTTAAAGTTCTAATCGGATTTTTGAAAAAAGTAATGCTGCAGACCAAGATAAACCTGGCAGAGTATAAAATGCAGCATCATCTAATCCATAATACTTAAGCGTCATCTGGCGGAAAGATTTGAAATGTCAACGCAAGAAAAATGACGTCACTTTTCAGGTAAATATCGCTGTATTCACCTAAAGTTTTAACATTGAAAACATCCCAGACTTTTTTTCATCTGAAATAAATTCTTCTTTTAAGGTGTTAAAAAAAACATAATTTTGGTGGAAGCATGGTATTTAGTTTTTCCCAGCTATCCACAAATTCGTAAGGAAAAACACCTTTCCTTACAATCAACTTTAGTTCTTCTTCATTTGAAAAGTGTTCCTTAAATAGGAAAAAAATTTTAAATCAAGATTTTTTATAAGAGTCTCTAGGGATGTGGCCAAAAATCGAAATGAATCCGAAAATACTAGTTTCAGATCTCCTAAGTATAGAGAAAATGAAATATAGTCTTCATGATTAAGAGGTAAAATATTGACAGAACCTAGCTTTGAAAGCTCAGCGATAAATAATTTTGAGTCGTATTTAAGATTATGGGAAAACAGGAATCTTGTTGTCTGTCTGAATTTGAATATTACACTCATTACACAAAATTTTTATAAATTTACCTGTGTAGTGGTCATGATGTAAAACTTTTGGATTTTTTTCAGAGAAACATTCATTACAAATCGGACATAATGTAATTTCAGAAAAGTTAAAGGCAGAATTTTCACATATTTTGTTATCTAATAATTTTTGTTTTAATATAATTGAAATCTGAGCGCTTTCCTTTTTAAGATGTTCCATAAACCACTTTGCAGGTTTTTCTCCTCTAAACAAGTTAAATTTATTTAATTTTTCGTCAAAAGAACACACTATTTGCCACACTGTATGCCTTATGTTTTTCGTAAATATTTTGAAAAGAATTTGTTGGATCAGGTATACACGTACTTATTTTCTTAGTAAAGCACTCAAAATCGCAATAGATGACAAATGGTTTCATAATAAGAGCCTTAAACGAATTAAATTTAAGAACAGCGTTGATAATTTCAGGTACAATTATTTTTTGTGGGGAAAAAGAGAACAATTTTCCATATGGCTCTGAAATCTTTCCTCCGAAGAAAAGTGATTTAGACATCACATCACAATTACATACATGTATTTTGTTTTTGCTTTTAGTCACTTGTGTAACAACAATTTTGGCCAAATCAGTAATTAAGCAGTAATGACCACAAGTTCGATTTATATGGTGCTTTTTTTTAGATTTAGTGTGATAAAGAGGCCCACTAAGAGTTTATTTTTTGTGTCTATACCAAAGACATTAATTGAAATAGTATTGTTTAGTTGTTCAAATTTCGAAATATTTGAAAGTTTTATTGGCATTTCAATACCTTTTAAGTTAAATATTTGATAAGGATCTTGAGGATATGACTCCGGTTTAAGTTTATTTTTTGAAACAGGATAAAAAAACGCAAGTAAGCAGTATAAAAAACATTTTCTATCATTATTAATTATATTAATTATACCTTTGCGCAATAACCATAAAGGAAGCGGGATGTAAGTTCCAAAGCCAGCAGTCAATGGATTAAATTTGTTGATTGAAACTATCAAATGTGATACTGATAAATATCTCCATCCAGATCCTTTGTGTGAAAACTCCTCCATCTACAACAACAACAAAAAATAAATTTAGTTTGCTAGATATTATAGTGTATTATGAACTTTAGGTCTCAAAGTACTTTTAATCCCTAATCAAAAGATTATAATTTACCTGGGATTAAAAAACACTTTAGACCCTTGGGGTATATACTATTTTATTCCCTTTAGTTTTTAAAAATCCTAGTTGAAAATTTTTGAAAAAATAGAGTTAAAAATCATATTAAAATTAAAATTCGTTTTATTTCAAAAATAATTTTCAAAAAATTCTAAATTTAATCTTAAATTGAAACTGGCTTGCTTTAAATATATAAAGGACTAAAGGTGGTGTTAGCTCCCGCTAAATTTCTCGGTTGTTTATATATATTTTTAAAACCACACAATTGTATGAAGGACAAAGCGCATTTCGCGTATTTGGACATGGTTGAGCCTCAATGTTTTCAAAATTCAAAATAATTTAAACAATGAATAAAATTAACGACAATGGTCAGAATTGACACGACTTACCCTGTTCAGCCACGTTTTTTCTCCCCAATTTTTTGTGCACACACTTCGACCGTTGGATAGAATGTAGAGGATTAATTTTCCCCCCACTTCGGCTTGCGCGTCATTTTAACTCTGACCAATGACAATGACGCGAAATTCCTACTATATTGCTAATTTAAAAACAAAACAAAATTTTACACTTCGACCCGATTTGTGTTAAGCAAACCGGAAAATTCATCAAAAACAAAAATAAAAATTCTAAAAAGGGTCAGTTCCAAACCGCCCACTTAAAAATAACTAATAATTTTTACCCAATGAGGCTTTTCCTATTTAACCTCTTTGATAAACACAATAATATATACAAAACACAAAGCTCTATTACGATGTGTCCTATTGGTTGGGTAAGACGCAAAGCTTCACTAATGGTCGATCCATCTCTCCCTTTGCTAATCGAACCCTGGCAACACGTGGCACATTATCTGAACCTGGATATAGTTTAATAATCCGCCCTAATAGCCACTTTAGAGGAGGGGTGTTCTCCTCTCTAATAACAACCAAAGCACCTACTTCCGGTGGAGTACCGCCACTGGTCCACTTACTTCTCTGTTGAAGACTATTAAGATACTCTACATGCTGGTGCATCTGTTGCAGAAGCTGCCACCTACTCAATCGTGAAGGATTAATACTACCCAAATCCTCATCCGGAGGTGCAGTTATTGGCTCCAAAGTTAAGAAGTGTGCTGGTGTTAAACTCAATAAGTCATGCGGGTCAGGACTCATGCTACAAAGAGGACGTGAATTGAGCAACGCCTCAATCTGAATAAGAATGGTTTGCCATTCTTCATAGGTGAGTACCTGATCACCGACCACACGCTTCAGGTGAGTCTTCACCGATTTGACCCCCGACTCCCAGGAACCACCAAAATGTGGAGCGGCAGGGGGATTAAAATGCCATTTTATCCCAATGACATCTGCCGACGCCTGACAAAATGTTAACAGCTGATTGTTAACGCCCACAAAATTGGAACCTTGGTCGCTGTACAAGTCAGTACAAGTACCTCTACGACCAATAAACCTGCGCAAAGCAGCTAAACACGCGTCAGTAGACATGTCAGACACCATCTCAAGGTGTAGGGCACGCGTAGGAAGACAAATAAACAAACAAATATAGGCTTTCTGCGCCACCACACCTCTGCGTTTTCCTAAAGTCATTTGCACAGGACCCGCAAAATCAAGGCCTGTATGTCGAAAAGCCTTAACAGCGGACACTCTCGCCGCAGGCAAATCAGACATCAAAGGACTCAATGTAGTTGGATTTGTTCGAAAACAGCGAATACATTTCGATAAAACATGATGGATTGCCCTACGAACTGACAAAATCCAAAATTGCTGCATTAGCAAATATTGCAAACTACGAGGTCCTGGATGACAGTTTTCTTTGTGGAAACACTCAATAATTAACTCTGTGAGTCTATGGTTGCGAGGCAACAGTATCGGATGCTTGTAATCAAAGGAAACATCAGCATGACGCAATCTACCGCCCACTCTGATAACTCCATCCTTGTCTATAAAGCAACACAACTTTCTAAGAGGTTTGGAGCATACTTGTTGTTTTTCGATTCTACACAAATCCTCAAAAAACTCAACTCTTTGAACAAATTTGACTAGCACAACTAAAGCCTGATAAAGTTCAATCTGAGTAAAGCAATCAAAATTTCTGGTTTCTTTAGGAAGTTTACAATTTGTTATAAAACGAAGACAAATTGCCACAAGTTTTTGAATCTTTCTAAAACATGAAAACTTTACAAGTAAGTCCAAAAACGGATGAGAAATCAATCTAGCAAATAAGACGGTTTTCTTTTCTTCACAAATCACCGCTTCGGATGTTTCTATATCACAATCCTCAACATCAGATGTTAACTCACAATTTTTGAGCCATGGAGGCCCCGCCCACCATAATGGATGTGAGACAATCTCTTGCGGAAAAACACCACGACTAGCACAGTCAGCAGGGTTCACATTACCCTTAACATGATGCCAACATTCAGGTGAAAGTTTCTCTTGTATCTGAGCCACACGGTTGGCCACAAAACATTTCCAACGTTGCGGAGAAGAACGAATCCAATACAATGTAATTGTGGAATCAGTCCATGCACAAATCCTATCAATTTTAATGCTTTTCAGATTTTCAAGAGCAAAACTCACAAGTTCTGCTAACAAACAAGCAGCAATCAAGCAATCAATTCTAGCCTGGGCAAAGACACATTCTTAAGGGGTGCAACCTTGCTTTTTCCACATAAAAGTGAGACATACACACTTCCATCTTTGTCAATTTGCTTTAAATAAATGCATGTACCATATGCCACAGTGGACGCATCACTAAAAGCATGCAATTCAGTAAGAACAGCGTTTGACCTAACAATATATCTAGGAATTTCTATGGATGCCAAAGCCGGAAGTTGCTCAAGATAAGTTTGCCATTTTAAGACAATTTCCTCAGACGGACGGTCATCCCATGAAATGCCATCTCGCCACATTTGTTGCATCAACAATTTTGCAACAAGAACAACTGGAGTGACAAATCCTAAGGGATCATATAACCGCGCAATTTCACTCAAAATATTTCTTTTGGTGCAAGCTCTCTCGATGGGTTTAACACTGTAAGAAAAATAGTCAAGCGAGGGGTTCCACTGCAAACCCAATACTTTCAAGTTCTGTGACTCCTTTTCAGAAAAAACAATAGGCTGTTGATGACCTTCAGGTACTGATAGCAATAACTCTGACCGATTACTTGCCCACTTCCTGAGTTCGAAGCAACCACACTGCAACAACGAAATTAGCTGTTTTTGCTTCTCCAAAGCTTCAGCAAGAGTGTCAGCGGTTCCCACACAGTCGTCAACATATGTCCCGTGCCTCAAAATATCACAAGCAAGAGGGTATTCTTTACCATGATCCTCTACCAATTGTAACAAACAACGAATTGATAGATAGGGACTGCTAGTAACACCATATGTTACTGTGTTTAAACAATATTCTTGAATATGTTCAGAACTATCAAATCTCCACAAAATCTTTTGATAAACCACATCAGGAGAAGCTACCAATATTTGTCTATACATTTGACGTATATCTGCCAAAAAAACAATGCTGTACAGACGAAACGAAAACAACAACGATGAGATGTCACTTTGCAACTTCGGTCCAACATACAATATGTCATTTAGACTGTTGGAATTCGATGTTTTGCACGAGGCATCAAAGACCACACGTATGTTTTCACTGTCCCTTTTGACCACACAATGGTGAGGGATAAAATACCCTTCACGAATGTCAGGTGACTTATTTAAAAACATATGTCCTTGATGCAAATAATCACTCAAAAATTCAACATAAGATTTATGTAACTTGATATTCCTAAGAAGACGAATTTCTAACAATTTAAAACGCCTTAAAGCTTGGTTATAGGAGTCTCCTAACACACTCGGATCTTCCTTAAACGGTAAGCGCACACAATACCTTCCATTCAAATCACGGGAAAAAGTGTCAACAAAGAATTTCTCACATTTTTCATCGTCAATGGAAGAGGGAATTTTTTCAGGAATATTTTCAAGTTCCCAAAAGCTTTTCAAGGTATCATTTAAGGGAGCAAAAGATGTACAACAACTAACAACTTGATCTTTACTTTCCTTCACCCCACCCAACAATACATATCCAAATACAGTATTGATCGCACATGGTTGTAGCGTTTTTTAGACAGCTAACATAGCTACGGTAGCTGTTCGCCGGAGAGCACTGTGGGATTTGAATAAAGTGGTACAAAAATTAACAGAGAAGGTAATTGAAAATATGAATTATTTACTTTAACAAAAATGTTGAGCGCCACCCAATTTTATGTATATAAATATCTCGGGAACTAAAGATCATATCTGGTAAAATTAGGAAACCCAGTATTATTTAATTTGATTGGATGGTCATTATGTTCTCGAGATTATTGTAATCTGGTGATATTTAATTAACTGAAGTCAGTTAAATATCTCCAGAACTAAATATATTAAATACTGACTGTGTAGGTAGGTAATGGATATTTTATAAATTAAAATAAATGTGATTATATGACAATTTCCAAATTTATTGTCTAAAACCTGAAAAAGATTTTACAAAAGTAACAATATTTTATTCTAGTCTTTCCCTAAGTTTTAACCTAGAAAATAACGAAAAAAAATTAAATCTAAGATGATTTTGACGTGTTATCATCACCGCAATTTACGTAACGCAAGCAGAGGCAACCTGTGAAAATTCATGAATTTTAAGTAGGCGCAGCGCAGATTTTAAACTGTATTTTTTATCAAAATCATCTCTAAAAAAATGGAGATTCTATAAAATAATAGCGAAAATTTACATATCTGTGCGTGACTTATTTCTTTATAAAAACCTGCAAAACCGTAACTTCTTCAAGCTCCATGTAGTGGAAATAGCTGTATTTCTGCCGCGCACTGGTGACAGAAGTAATCTGGTCATGCAATGACCCGTTTCATAATGACGTAACTTTTGACTACGAGGTTTTACTCTAAACTTTGACTTCTATCTGGCAAGACAAACTTTGACTCTTGACACGTATCTTGTGACTAAGCTTTGACTCGTACCTGGCACCCTATATAGAGAAAATATCTTACTTAGTTTCTCTATATTAGCACCATGTAATTTGTTAGTTTATTAATTTTAGAATATACATGTTAATTTTATTTTTAATAAAAGTTTATTTTCTTAAGTCTTCAGAGTATTTTTATTTAATTGTTAAAAGATAGAAATATAGAGTTTATTTTTCCTTACCTCAACCTTGAGGGTAACTCCTAAAGATAAGCTCTCCACATAGTTTTAATATCGAGGAAGTTGTTGGGAAAATAAATGGCTTTCTGGCAGCAACAGGTAAAATTGATTTTGCAACACAGCAACCAAGACAGCAACACCGCTGCGCTCATTGATACCAAGATAGCCTGTGAGCAAGGAAAAAAATCTCACATTAGTAAGGCTAAATTTTGAGGATGTCTTTCGACAAGCACAAACAATAAACTGATAATTTTATAAAGAATATAAGTAGGTACTTACATAATTTCAGATAATCCTTCACTCAACACAAAAACAGAATATGGTTTTAACTAAATACAGCTCATCAGAACTTTCAATGGAAATCACTTAAATGTGAGCTGTGAGAAAATCTGCCGGTGGCGATTTGAAAATCACACATATAGTTGGCCGATATTTCCCACACTGAAACCTTTGTCTCCGTGCAGCAAGTTTGCCCCCAGATCTCCAAACTCAGGAGCAAAAAATGTCCTCGCATTTGTTCGATGTAGATACGCCATGTATTTTCTCGATATTTGAAAACCGTGACCAGTGGCTCCTAACAAGTTTTATTATTTTAAATTAAACTAAAATTTTGCCAGTGACCGTCAAAAGGTTTTGCACATTTAATGATCATGATGAAATGTTGCAGATTAAATTTAATGAATTATATAAGACATCTCGTCTTTACTACTATAAAAAAAATATACAAATTATTATAAAATTATTTATGATAATAAAATGTTTTTAAATAGAATTTAATGTACTAAAAATAATCGAATGTAGCATTTTTAAGAAAATAAGGGCTGGGAAATAAAAATGCTACACAGTCCACCATTTTCACCCTTGTGGATACCATCCAACAATATTTGGCAAAATATATCTGCACCCAAGAGGATGTCCGCCTCCCGAGGTTTACAATACTCCGGATTAGCCAATTTCAGATCCTTCAAATGTTTCCAGTTTGTAGCATCCACCTTTACTGAAGGAGTCAACCCACAAATACTAGGAATCACAACAGCATTCACACTAAAACATGGACTACTTTTCTGGAAAGGAGATATGCAAAACTTGGCAGTCCCAAGGGATGAGGACGTCTTCATATTGTCAATACCTTGTACTGGAACAACACAAGGAGTCATTGAGAAACCTAAGCGAGACACACACTCTGAGGTTATAAAGCTCGCTTCACGTGCACTGTCCAACACTGCACGACAAGTTTTCAAGCTACCATCTTCACACCAAAGAGAAACTTGAGCAGTAGCAAATAAAACAGTTTGAGATATCGGTAATGTACTAGTAAAATTAGATTTCAATGGAACAATGCCACTCACACTCTCATTAGTTTCTACATTATTAGGAAAGTGCAGAGCCGTACTATGAAACTTGGCACACACACCACAGCCTTGCTTTTCAGGGCATTGACTTACCCCATGTCTTTGTGAAAGGCAATTGTAACAAAGTCTATTTCTCTTCACAAAGGCATGCCTACCCCGAACCTCCCACTGTAGAAACTTGTCACACTTCAACAAACTATGAGAATCATTTTGTCTACAACACAAGCACCCATTTAATTTTTCTGAATTATTAGCTCCTTGATTTTTACTAGTAGAAGTTTGTGATAACATGCTGCGTTTCTTTTGAAATTCAATTACCTTTTTTGGAGGCTCGCTAATATTTAAAAGTGAGGTATTTTCTAAAGCTCTGCAATTTTTTTCTAAAAACGAGTTAAGGTCATTAAAAGTAGGAACACTGATACCCCTTCTTTCACTAAATGACATTTCAAATCTTGTCTTAAGTTGAGGACTTAATTTTTGAAACAACAAATTAAACTTTGTAAAATCCCACATATCCACTTTACCCTGTACGCGTTCTAATGCAGATACATTTTCATTAAAAATTGTTAATAAATTTTTAACTTCACTTAAAACCTCATTTTTAATCAATGGAGCATTGTATATTGCGCTCCAATATGTATTCAAAAGCAAACGGCTATTTTGATATCGAGAAATCAAAGTATCATACACTGTCTGATAGTTTTCCTCTAGCATCAAAAAATTATTCAAATAACTCCGAGCTTCACCTATCAATGAAGAAGCTAAAATCTTAAATTTTTCTATTGTGTGATATCCATCACTATTATGTATTAAAGCGTTAAATATGTCAAAGAACATTGGCCACTGCCTAATATCACCATCAAATTTTGGGATATCTACTCGCTGTACTTCTACCCGACGATGAAAAGTACCTCCACAACAAGAACTATTCAATAAGTTTGGTTTAGAAGTGGGGCTAAGCGGCACAAGTTTAGGTTGCAATTGTCGAAAAGTACTTTTAATTGAATAGACTAAATTATCAAACTTACATAATTCATCCTCCTCACTACCTGCCTCCTCGTTGGTACACAAACCAAGATATTCCCAATGACATGCCTCATACGCGGCTGCCTGAGAGGCCAGGTCCTCATATCTCACAAAGAATTCATCGACCGAGTTTTCATCTTGCAGCGCCCTTTGCGCCGCAGTATGAATTGCTTCTACGCGCTTATACAGCATATCACGTTGGCGACGCACTTTCGATTTAGTACCGGCCATTTCTTTTGCAAAAAATCACGAAAATATCAAAATAAAACTCAAATTTCCAAAAACAAACCAAATGCACAAAATGCAAAATGCGAGGTTAAAATGCGCTCTAAAATGTTAGGTTATGTCCAAATAAATCAGCTGATGACAAAAAATGGGCACCTATTCTTGAAATCTGAAATGTCGCCACAAGGTCAAATCACAAAAGTGGCTAACTTCCTACCCAACCATATGACCAGGTGCGCAAAAAAAACGTTATCAAGGCTGAAAGTCGCAAAAAATCATTCACAAAAAATGTCGACAAAAAGATTAAATAGGAAAAACGTATAAAATGCACAGTTTTGTTTCTACCAAACACAAATATTTGATCAATATACCAAATTAATGAGAAACAAAACCCCCAAAATTTTATTTTATGAGTTTCCCTACCAATTAATCCCACAAAAAAAAAGGTTTTTGACTGTATTTCCAATGAGCTTTCCACATATCCGGCTCGAAGGACCAAATGGTTGAGCCTCAATGTTTTCAAAATTCAAAATAATTTAAACAATGAATAAAATTAACGACAATGGTCAGAATTGACACGACTTACCCTATTCAGCCACGTTTTTTCTCCCCAATTTTGTGTGCACACACTTCGACCGTTGGATAGAATGTAGAGGATTAATTTTCCCCCCACTTCGGCTTGCGCGCCATTTTAACTCTGACCAATGACAATGACGCGAAATTCCTACTATATTGCTAATTTAAAAACAAAACAAAATTTTACACTTCGACCCGATTTGTGTTAAGCAAACCGGAAAATTCATCAAAAACAAAAATAAAAATTCTAAAAAGGGTCAGTTCCAAACAGGACATGCGCACCAACAACCAGTGAGATCCTTGTCGACCGCCTCGAGAAAATGGCGTGTTAATTTCGTTCTCCAACTATTTCAAATATCTACACCTGAGAGTGCTCGTTTTTTGTGTACTGAAGCATAGAACCAGAAACTTCAGCCCTTCAGCTACGTGGTGACATCATTGGATCCAATCAGGGGCCCCTTAGAACGTGGAGAAAGTGGCTGCAAACTGGTGAGTGCATTTGTATCTGATTACCGTTGTGTGGCACCAAATATTTTACCTATGGACGTTTGATTGTTTCGTGATTCATATCAATATATTTATGTTTGCTCGCGCTTTCATTAATTAAATATTTACAGTCCATTGCATTTATCGTTTTTCTTACTGCGGGCATAACATAAGTGTTCCTTGCGAGCCGAATTATTTTAAAATAAATCCATACGACGGTTTTAATAATTATTTTCAGGTCGAAAACAAGGCGGCCTTGAATTTTTTCGCATCGTATTTGCAACCAGAGAAAGTCGTCGGTATCGGTAGCGGCGCGCACGTGTCTATCGCGTGGTCGATTCAGTAAACAAAGCGAAGGAACCACAAAACAAAACAAACAAAAACATTTCTCATTTATGTGTTAGGGGTGTGTGAATTTCGATATTTAAAACAATTTTCATCAATTGCGATAAATTAGTGCATATTTTCGACAATTCGTCATTTTTCTATTTCAGAAGCATTAATTTAGCGTTGATTGTGTATTTACCGACAATTTCGTCATTTCAAAGGTAAAATCATGTCTGTCAAAAAAGCCGCGCAAAAACGCAAGGGTTTTTTATCTGCGATCACCGAGTGTTGTGTGTTGTCACAGACCGCGGAAAAGGATGAAAAAGCGAGAAACGAGTTTCAAGTGAGGTATTCCGATTTGGATGAAACCTTCGATAAATGCATGCTGGCACATAATGACGTCATTATGTTGATAGACGACGCGGACGACGAGGAGTTTAAAACGCAGGATGCGATCCTTTCAGAAGCTCGTAAATATTTGTATGCGTGTAAGGGGGTTTACTCTAAAATATTTCCGGTTGAGGCCCCATCCTTTTCGGGATCATATGTTCGACAAAACGAAACTCCAAAACTCAAAGAGTTAGGTATTCCCATATTTCGAGGTGATAAAAAATTATGGCCAAGCTTTTTCGATCTTTTTAATAACATTATAGATCAAAGTCTAAGTAACGTCCGAAAACTTCAATATTTATTTTCATATCTCGAGGATGAGCCTTTAAAATTGATATCAGGGATTAGCTTATCTGATCAAAATTATAAAATTGCTTATGACAAATTAGTCAATAGATATCAAAACAAGCGAGATCTCGCAAATGATGCTTTAAGCTCAATTATGAACTCCACCTTAAAAAACGAGTCAGCTAAAGAATTGCGTAATTTAATTGACACCTTTTCTGAATCCCTAGAAATTTTAAAATCACTTAGCTTTGACGTTGACACTTGGGACTTTATTATTTTTTTCATTTTGTTAGAAAAATTGGATATTCCGACGCGTTCAAATTTCGAAATGAGTCACGCCAATACTAATACCGAAATTCCAACTTTTCAGTCACTTTTTCAATTTCTAGAAAAAAGATGTAAAGTTTTGGAATCACTTCCTCAATCAACAGCACCCAAAAAGGTGCCTATCTATCAAAAATCCAATTCTATGCAAAATCAGTCTGGGCAAAAGCCTACCTATCAAAATTCAAATTCTATGCGAAATCAGTTTGGGCAAAAGCCTACCTATAAATCATCCAATTCGCCTTTTATAGGACTGGCTGGCACCTCAACAAATTCAAGTACGGGAATAAAATGTTTCCGGTGTAATCAAGGTCATGTGCTTTCGAAATGTCAAACATTTCTTGATCTCTCACCTATCGATCGCCTATCTTTCGTCAAGCAGAAAAAATTATGTCTAGCGTGTTTTCATCCCTTGCATGGTGTAGATACGTGCAAATCAAAATATTCATGCAGGACTTGCAATAGTAAAAGGCACCACACTTTAACTCATATCTTTGAAACTTATCAAGAGTCTGGAAGCCAAGATACTAGTCCTGTCATTCACACACCACCTGTCAATAATCTTCATGTGTCATTAAATGCCTCAGGACCTTCAGGTACCTTTCTTTTATGCACCGCCATAATAGATGTTATGGACGGTTGCGGAAATTTTCAACCTGTAAGGGCACTGCTTGATTCTGGATCACAGACAGGATTCATCAGTGAAAAGTGTATTCAGCGTCTTAATCTTCCTAGGCGAAGTTACACCACTGAAATATTCGGATTAAATCAGATGTCTTCTTTTACTTCCAAAGGGCTCGTTCAATGTCACATTAAGCCACAAGGACAAGTCACTCCTTTACTTAATTTCGAAGCAATTGTTGTTCCACAACTATGTTCCAATATGCCTACATTCTCTTTGAACGATAATCAGTGGAAACACTTGGAAAACCTTAAACTTGCCGACCCATCTTATTTCAAATCTAGACCTGTGGACCTGGTTATTGGTTGCGAGCTATTCGCACAGATATTCAAGGAGGGCAAGGTTCTTGGACAGGTAGGGCAGCCTTCAGCCCTTGAAACTATCTTTGGCTGGGTCGTCATGGGAAAGGTTGACGAAGTAGGTAGTCTTACGGAACGAACCAGTTGTTTTTTAACGAGTCATTCACCTCCTTTAGAGGTCATTCTCCTTAGGTTTTGGGAAATCGAACATTTGCCTAAAAAACAAATCTTATCAAAGGAAGAAAAACAGGCAGAATCAATTTTTACTGCTAGTGTAGTACGGCAACCGAGCGGTAGATTCATGGTAGATCTTCCGTTTAAAGATAAAATAAACCCTGACCTAGGAAATACTTATCCGCAAGCTTATCGTAGATTTTTACTTCTAGAAAATAGATTAATCAAAAATCCTGATCTGTACACTGCCTATTCAAGTTTCATGCAAGACTATATCGATTCTAATCATATGAGTTTAGTTTTATCTAGTCAACCAAAGGTCGACGTATCGTGTTTTTTAGCACATCATTGCGTACTAAAGCCGGAAAGCTTAAGTACAAAATTAAGGGTAGTCTGGGATTGTTCGGCAGTCACCCCAAAAAATATTAGTCTCAATGACACATTGTTATCTGGACCGAAACTTCAAAAGGATCTTGCTTCTTTACTCCTTACGTTTCGTCTTAATCCTATTGCCTACATTGCTGACATCAAACAGATGTTCCGTCAAGTCCTTATCACCGTCCTTATCAAAGGATATTGTGGAGGTTTTCTCCACAGGACCCACTTTCAGTGTGGGAACTTTCTACTGTCACTTTTGGCATGGCATGCTCACCTTTTCTAGCCATGCGTACCTTAAATGAGCTGGCAGAGAGAGAAAAGGAACGTTTTCCTATGGCTAGTACTGTTCTAAAAATGTCAATCTATATCGACGATATCTTGGGAACTAGCCCTTCATTTTCTGAAGCTCTCTCCCTTCAAACAGAACTCAATGATTTGTTGAAGTCGGGAGGATTTGAACTTAAAAAATGGGCAAGCAATTGTCCCGAGTTATTGGCAACATTGCCAGAGTCCGATTGTCAAATGCCTCTCTCTTTCGACAAGGAGGAACCTCACTTTATCAAAGTTTTAGGACTTCAATGGCATCCAAAAAACGACATTTTTTCTTATCAATGCCGAATGAAGGACAAACCCCCAACCAAACGTGCTATTTTATCTATCATAGGAACAATCTTCGATCCCTTAGGTTTTCTTTGTCCCTTGTTGCTACAAGCAAAATTTATTTTGCAACAGTTGTGGATATCGAAAATAGGCTGGGACGAAGAACCAGATTCTTCTATCATCGACTCTTGGAACAAACTTCGTTCTGAATTCCCGCTTCTTTCCAATTTTCAATTACCCCGACAAATCAAACTGTCAAAAACCAATACCTGTCAAATCATCGGCTTCTGTGACGCTTCAATTCGAGGCTACGCAGGCGTCGTATATTTTCGTGTAGAAGAGGAAAACAATATATCTGTTTCTCTCATATCTGCAAAATCTAGGGTCGCGCCTATAAAGTCACAAACTTTGGCTAGGCTAGAACTCCTAGGCGCATTTCTTTTAAGCGAATTAATTGACTTCGTTTTATCTAGCTATGAAGAAAAAATAACTTTTACAAATATCGTTACTTTCTGCGATTCGCAAGTCGTATTGCACTGGCTTTCATCCCCTCCTAATCGCTGGCAAACCTTTGTTGGAAATCGAGTCAGTAGAATCCAAGAAATCATTCCCTCAAACTCGTGGCGCTACATTCCTTCTGCTTTGAATGCAGCCGATATTGCGTCACGAGGGGCCACCCCTTCACAGCTCATGTCACATGACATGTGGTGGAACGCACCGTCGTTTTTGTGGTCTCCCGAAAACGAATGGCCCGATTTTCATAAATCAAAAATGCCGATTGATTTCGGAGATATTAATCTGGAGGAAAAGCCAAAAGTCTGTTGCAATGCGATAATTGATGTCAACTTCTTAGATCAGCTTCTTATCAAATATTCATCTATATCAAAAATTCAACGTATCATTTGTTATGTCCTTCGAATAGTTAACCTTTTTCAAAACCATTCCTATCAAAAACCCACTAAGCCGCCGGACCAAAAAGTTATTTTTGAGAATATTGTTTTTCCTACCACCGGTGAGATGCAAAGTGCGTTACACCTTCTTATCAAACGCGTTCAAGGTTCTTGTTTTTCTGAGCTTTTTTCCGCGTTATCTAAGGATAAACCAATACCGAAACCTTTGCGAAAACTTTCACCTTTTCTTGATGAGAATAATATCATTAGAGTCGGTGGCAGATTACAAAAATCTGACCTTTTGTCTTATTCTGCAAAACACCCCGTCTTACTTTCGAGTGACCATCGTTTAACTACTCTTCTTATCGAGTCCGCTCATCGACAATATCTTCATCCTGGGTTTAAAACATTACATAATCTGCTTTTACAGCAATTTTGGATATTATCTGCCAGACGGGCAATTCAAAGAACCATATCCAAGTGCTTGCAATGTTTTAGAATCAACCCTAAACCCTATAGACTGCCCATAATGAGTTCACTTCCCGCTCATCGAATCAATCAACTTAAACCTTTTTCGAGTGTAGCTATCGACTTTTGTGGACCTTTCTTTGTGATTCCTCATCGTTACCGTGGTTGTAAAGCTTTCAAATCGTATGTCTGTGTGTTTGCCTGTACGGCCACACATTGCGTGCATTTGGAATTAACCATGGAACTGTCCACCGAAGGGTTCGTAGGTGCATTCCATCGATTCATTTCCAGACGCGGAAGCGTGACGCAATGCTGGTCAGATCAAGGCAGTAATTTTATAGGGTTTCGTAACCAATTACTGGATTACGCAAGAAGAACCGAACCGAACCGAACCGAACCAGACTTTCTATTCGTTGGCATCTGGGACCTCCTCTCAGTCTACATTTCAATGGCCTGGCAGAAGCTGGCGTCAAAAGTTTTAAAACTCACTTTGTACGAGTTGTCGGCGACCAGAAGTTGTCTATCATGGAGATGTCCACCCTTACCTGTCGCATAGAAGCCGTACTTAATAGTCGCCCTTTATCTTCTGCCTCTTCAGACCCACACGATCTTCAACCTCTTACCCCTGGGCATTTTAATTCAGAAATTCCGGAGTCAGATTTGTCCGAGGTTCCCCTAAATCGGCTCTCGAGATGGCAACTAATCCAAAAACTACATAATGATTTTTGGAAACGGTATTCTATAGAGTATTTGCATACGCTACAACAGCGACACAAGTGGGCTGATTCGTCCCCAAATATCAAATTAAATGATTTGGTTATCATAACAAGTGATCACATTCAATCGCCTTTGAAATGGCCGGTCGGTCGGGTCATCGAACTGCATCCCGGCGGGGACGGTCAGGTGCGTGTTGCGACGGTACAAACGGTTACCGGTGTTTATAAGCGGCCAGTTGTAAAACTGTGCCTCTTGCCAAATTAAAAGTAATTTTAATTTTCTACCTTTTACCGGGTATTACAATAGGTTTTTTTTATTTTTAATTTTTTTTGAATTTTTTTGTTTGTTTTGCCTTTTTTCGGGATTTCGTTATCTCTAAATAAACTTACGAACGATACTTATCTGTTTTCATTCATTTATATTTATCGGTCGATTCTTTTTCTTATATCTATATCTGTCCGGTTGAGATTCTAAAATTGTGTGTTTTGGAGGGCAGTTATGTTAGCTCCCGCTAAATTTCGCGGTTGTTTATATATATTTTTAAAACCACACAATTGTATGAAGGACAAAGCGCATTTCGCGTATTTGGACATGCGCACCAACAACCAGTGAGATCCTTGTCGACCGCCTCGAGAAAATGGCGTGTTAATTTCGTTCTCCAACTATTTCAAATATCTACACCTGAAAGTGCTCGATTTTTGTGTACTGAAGCATAGAACTAGAAACTTCAGCCCTTCAGCTACGTGGTGACATCATTAGATCCAATCAGGGGCCCCTTAGAAGTGGAGAATTTGGCTGCAAACGGGTGAGTGCATTTGTATCTGATTACCGTTGTGTGGCACCAAATATTTTACCTATGGACGTTTGATTATTTCGTAATTTCATATCAAATATATTTATGTTTGCTCGCCCTTTCATTAATTAAATATTTACAGTCGATTGCATTTATCGTTTTTCTTACTGCGGGCATAACAGGTGGTATTTTTGTGTCTCAAAAAAGGGTCTGGGACTAAAATTTATTTTAATCCTTATTCATCGAAAAAGAGACAAAAAATACCTATAATTGTTTGTTTTTGTTTTCTAATACAATATAGTAAAAATAACATACCTTTTTTATGAGAATTTCCTGCATATCGTCTAGAATGGAGTTTATATCAGTGGTCAAAAGTATTTCATAATTCAATGTTCCAAAGCTTTTATAATCTTGCTCCTGTGAACTTGGTAATTTAAAAAGGCAATTTAAACGAAACTTTACTTTTATACATTGCTTTTTCTTCTTCGGAAAGTCGTACAGCTTTTGAATTAAACCTGTCTTACAATCTTCCAAAAATTTTTTTGGGTCCAAATGTCCATGATTGGTTATAAGAGATGTCAATATGCGACAATCGAAAGCTGAAGATATAATTTTCCATTGAACCATACGCTGGTGACTCGTGCTGGTTCATGGTAGCTCTCCACCAATTGGTAAATTAAAATGAGTTAAATTATTAAAAGTTCTAAATTTGTAAGTCTCTAACACCGAAATAATGTGTTCAAACTGCAGTCTTTTTTCAACTGAAATATTGAAATATATTTTTGGACATAAATATTTATATGTGTAGCACTCCGATGGCTCAGATTGGGTTTTGGTAGATACAGTAGACTATAATTAACATTGGCACAAAAAATTCATTTAACTAGAGAAAGTAACTAATTTAAAAATTGTAGGTTAAATTTGAAAGAGAAATAAAATTGTGATATAGCCTCATGGAGAGGGACTTACCGCTGTTTTGAAGTTCCAAAGTGCAAGGTGTACACCTTTCCATAAGAGCTATGTGACTTGAAGTTCAAACAGGATGATGGCACGATAATTTTAATTATTTGCGGTATTTTAAAGTGAATTTTCACTATTTTTTAAATTTAAATTTTAAGGTTGTCGTTTTCTAGACATGGCGACGCGCTGCACACTTTGTCTGTCTCTTTATCCTGCGCTTGCAGTTTTTTCGCACATGCGCACAGCACTTCATTCTCTATAGGAAACCATATCACTATATTTTAAATTTTATGGATATGTGAAAAACACGATAGAGGACGCTTGTAGTGCCAAAGTATATAAAAATAAAGAAATAAGAAATAAAATGATAATTCTTAAATTTAGAATAGAAATTACATTTTTTGCGTTTAATTCTCGCATTTTAATGCAATTTTGCTTTAGGTAAATTTTATAATAACTAATAGTTGACCCATTTACTTAGGATTAATATAAATTTAAGACTAATAATTTTATGTTCGAGACAAAATTTTAGTCCATGAAAAATAGGAAAAAATAAAAGTAAAATTCAAAAATAAAAGAAAAATAAAGAGGTTTTTTATGGAAACCGAACATATTGCCGGCCGAAAATGCTATGCATTTTCTAAAGTATCAAGTGGCAAAGGACATAGCTTTGAGATTGGTCTCTTTAACACCGAGTCCCTTGTCTTGACATTAGCAACTCGATTTACACCGTCTTTACCCGGAAAAATTTCAATTATTCTACCGAGCTGCCATTGTAGCGGGGGTATAAAATCATTCTTGATTATTACCAAACGACCAACTTCTGGAGTGGGGTCCAGCCACTTGCTCCTTTGTTGAAGTGTATGCAAATATTCTTGCTGCCAGCGTCTCCAGAAATCCTGATGGATTCTTTGAAGTAGCTGCCAACGAGTTAATCTATTAATTTTGACATCTGTTAAGTCAACGTCAGGAAGAGCTGTCAACGGTTCCAATGATAAAAAATGACCTGGTGTCAAAACAGAAATGTAATTTGGATCCGAGGAAATTTCAGTTAGCGGTCGAGAGTTCATAATAGCTTCAATCTGACAGGTGACTGTATATAACTCTTCATATGTTAAAATTTGTGAACCAATGGTTTGAAATAAATGTTTTTTGACAGTTTTAATCCCAGACTCCCAAAGACCTCCAAAATTGGGACTGTGACTTGGAATAAAATGCCATTTAATTGGTCGAGAAGAATCAATCTGTAACAACTGTCTATTTGCCGAAACTAGGTTAGTTCCATTATCAGAATACATATCAGTTACGTAATTTCTACGAGCCACAAACCTACGCATTGCTGCGATAAAAGCATCGGCTGTCAAATCACTGACTATTTCGATATGTACCGCTTTCGTACTCATACAAACGAATAAGCAAATATATGATTTTAAAGTACGTGGGGCACCGCGGGTTCGGTTCATTAAAATAGGAATGGGGCCACCTAAATCTACTCCCGTATGCAAAAATGCTTTGAGTTGAGAAACTCGTGGAAACGGAAGTGAACCCATTGGGGGTTGTACCGATTTAGGGGATAATTTAAAACAGGGGATGCATTTTGCTAAAACTAGACGAATTTTGCGTTTTGCCGCAATGATCCAATAATTTTGGCTTAGTAAAAAATGTACTGTTCTTAATCCAGCATGTAAAAATTTTATATGAAAATGTTCGATAATTAAATAAGTAATTCTACTTTCGCGGGGTAATAAAATTGGAAATTTTTTGTCATAAGAGAGAGAAGAATTGTGCAATCTTCCACCGACGCGTAATAAATTTTGGTCATCTAAAAATAGATTTAATTTTTGCATCGGTTTAGATAATTTTATATTATTTTTAAGAGAATTTATTTCTTCCGAAAAATAGATCGATTGTTCGTTTTTTATTAATAAATAAAGTGCGGTTTGAATTTCTTGAAACGTTAAAAAAGTTTCAAAAATTATACTTTTATTTAGAAATTTTTTATTTATAAAACGTAAAATATACGCTAAAATTCTACAACGTTTAGTAAAAAATGAGTTTTTATTAATAAGCGAAGTTAAAAAATTGAAGTTTAGGGTTTGCGTAGTAATTAAAGTTAAGTTTTTATTAGCTTTTTCTTCATTTAAAGTTTCAGAAGTGTCTTGTATTTCCAAGGTTATAGGCCAGTAGTCATAATGTAATTTTAAAAATTGGGGACCTTGAAAAAATATACTATGATTTATAAGTTCACTAGGATAGAGACCTCTTGAAGCTACATCAGCGGGATTCTGAGAAGTGGAAATATAATGCCAATTTTTAGGAGATACTTTTTCATGAATTTGCCTGACTATTTTGTACATAGGTTTTCCACCTAGACGGATGTCCATTTTTAATCCACGATAAAGCTACTTGAGAATCACTCCATGCGAATATTTGGTGCATTTTAAGTCTGTTTTCAAAACTATGAAGAATAAATTGAATTAAATCAGCTAATATATTACAAGCGGCTAACTCGAGTCGTGCAATACTTGTAAATTTTATAGGGTCGGCTTTAGTTTTTGAGCATAAAAAATAAATAAAAATTTTATTTTTATAAATTACGCGTAAATAAACAATAGCTCCGTACGCTTTGATTTGAAGCGTCTGAAAAACCGATTAATTCGTATTGAGCGTTTCCAGAAAAAGTATTGATAAAGCGGGATAAGCGAAATTCTTTTAAAAGTGGTAATTCTAACCTATAGCGTTCCCAGAGGCTACTTATCGCTATGGGAGCATCTTCGTCCCAGTCCAATCCAGATTTCCAAAATTCCTGGATTAGGCATTTAATTAAAATAGTAACTGGCGACAACCAACCAAGGGGATCATAAATTTTAAAAATTTCTGAAAGGATATTGCGTTTCGTGCAACTACGATTTAGAGGCTCTACTGAGTATGAAAAATAGTCTGAACAGGGTTGCCATCTAAGTCCTAAAATTTTTGTAGTTTCTTCTATATCAAGAGAAAGAGCTTTAGGGTTAATATCGGATTCTGGCAAGTGCTCTAAAACAGATTTATTGTTGCTAGCCCATTTATGTAATTTAAATCCTGCGGATTTTAATAAAAGTGATAACTCCTTTTGGAGAGATATAGCTTCTTCAACGGAGCTACAACCTGTGACAAAATCGTCAACAAAATTATCTGTCATAAGAACTTTAGCGGCGCAGGGAAAATTATGCTTTTCGTCCTCAGCTAGCTGCTGTAAGACTCTTAAAGCTAAAAAAGGAGTGGAGGTAGTACCATATGTAACGGTTTTTAAATTATATTCTTTTATAGGTTCGGTAGGACTAAACCTCCATAAGATTTTTTGATAATTTTGATGATGCGGGGCTATTAAAATGCCGCGAAACATTTTAGAAATATCGCAACAAAGAGCGACTTCATTTAATCTAAAATTTAATAAAATAGAACAAATGTCCTTTTGTAATTTGGGACCGGCGTAAAGCGTGTCATTTAGGGAAACTCTTCCAGTATTTGTTTGGGATACTGCGCTTGCGTTAAAAAGTACTCTGAGTTTTGTGGTTAAACTTTCAGGTCTTTCAATATGGTGGAGGGGGATATAGTAACTTTTTTCCGTAAACTGTTCCTCCGGGTTAGAAATTAATTCCATGTGACCTAAGTCTAAGTATTCTTGCATAAAGTCCGAATATTTTTGATAGGTTTCCGGTGTTTTAATTAAGCGGTTTTCGAGAGATAAAAATCTTTTTAATGCAAGTTGGCGACTATTTGGAAAACTTGGTTCACTATTTTCGCAAAAGGGTAACGTCACGACGTAACGCCCTGTATTATCACGAAAAGTAGTATTTTCAGTTTCCCAAAATTTCGATAGTGAATCATTAAGTTGAAATTTGGCATAAAAGGGATACCGAAGCGAGGGGCGAGTCTGTGTTACCAATTTGTCCCATTAAAATGTACCCAAAAATTGAGTTTAATGCGATAGGCTCATTTATATTACCTACAATACGACCATCTCTAAGAATATAAGGGAAAATATCGGCTCCAAGTAAAACGTCGATTGCTCCCGGTCTATAGAAATAAGGGTCCGCGAGATTTATATTTTTTATAATTCCCATTTGACTAATATTTATGTCATTTAAGGGAAGCGAAGAACAAATTTGAGGTAAAATAACTGCACTCTGTACTGATAAGGTCAGTTCAGATTGATTGCAAGGGCGAATGATCATTTCAATAGATCCTAATTTTTATTGCATACTGGTCTCACCAATTCGAAAGACTTCAGTTTCAATATTTAAGCGGGGTAGGCCTAGTTTGTTGGCACATTTTAAAGATACAAAAGACAGATGCGATGCGGAATCTAAAACTCCACGAAAAGTTTGATAATTACCTCTTATATCTTTTATTTGAAAAAGAGCGGTAGAAAGCAAAGTACTAGAATTACTGTAACTTTGTGTAGAGTAGCAAGCACCTTGATTTTGAGTTTGCGAAGAGGATGAGTTACTAATTTCATTTCTTTCCTGCCGAAACGCGTTAATTTGTTGGCTATTTACCGGCAAATCTGCATAATTATTTTCTTGCCGTTGAGACGAGGATTCATTTACATGGCGCAAGTCAAAACAAACTGAACTATGATGCCTTTTTTTGCAAAATCGACAATTGAAAGTGCTTTTGCATTGGAAGGTTTTATGACAATTAGAGGTACAGTTTACGCACCATTGTTTTGCTTTTAATAAATTAAATCTTTGTTGAGGCGTTTTATTTAAACAATCAGGACAAAAAGTCAAATTATGAGTATTCGATTTGCTTAAGGAACAATTATTTTGAGAATTCTGCTGTGCCGTAAAAAATGCACGAGGCGTTTGGCGGGTATTATAGTTATTTTGCGGTTTTTGAGTTATATGGGGCGGTTTTGGAAATTTGGGCTTCATAGAAAATTGCGTCCTGGATGTACTGGCGGCGTTAACTACAAAAAGTGAGCTACAATGTTGATCCAAAAAATTATAGATTGATTTATATGAAGGTATTTCGGTAGGCTTACCATGAAAAACTTCAAATCGCGTTTGAATCGAACTATCAATAGATTTCAACAACTTTTGGGCTAAGACAAAGTCCCAAAAATCTGGTTGCAAACTAACAGTTTTTAAAGCTTCAATATTTTTTGTGAATATATCAAGCAAGTTTCTGAGAGCTACGGAGTCATCAGAGTTTACTTTAGGGCAATTTTCGATAGCATTCCAATAATTTTGGGCTAAAATGCGATCATTTTTATACCTTTTTACAAGATTATTGAAAACAATAGGATAGTTTGCATCCGAAACTGGTAATTGCGTAACTAATTCCTTTGGAGGACCATCTAAATAAGTAACTAAAAGCGAGTATTTTTGTATATTTGGAATATGCGGATTATCATGAATCATTGTTTTATAAAGATCATAAAAGGTAGGGAAATCATTGACATTGCCAGTGAATTTTTCAATGTCAATTTTCGGTAAACTTCGAAAATAATCAGGGGTTTGTGAAGCTCCTGGAGAGTAGGGGTTAATAGTAAGTCGGCGACTTCCACTTTGCGAAGGCAGCGCAGTATTTTCTGCTTGAAACGACTTATCATAGATTTCTTTGACTTAAGCAACATTTGTTTGAAATGAATGAAGATGCTCGATACAAGTCTTAACTTGATCCTGATCCTGGTAAATTTCATTTAATAAAGCGGTGTGCTTTTTAAGGTATTCCTCTTGGACGTTATCAAGCTCTTCATAACGAATCTTAAAGTTAAGATGTTTGGTTGCATCAGTTTTAGCCAATTTAGCTACCGTTAAAATTTCATTTAAATTTGAATTTTCGATGTCACGAAAGACTTTAATTTTCTTTACCTTTTCAGACATTATTTTGTAATAAATTAGGCAAAATAAACAAAATCAAAATTTGTAGATTAAAAATTTTTTAAAAATTTAATTCGATTTAAAATAACCGTATGTAACCGTAGCCTCTTACATATAGGCATGCAAACTACAACAAAAAGAAAAACAAATAAACATGTAGGTATTTATTTGCGCGTTATAAATTAGGAAATAAAAAAACTTATATTCCGAAATTACCTACACACAGATATATCTTTCAAAAATACAAAGATAAACTTTTTGCATTTACATACACATAGCGACCCAAGACTCCAATCTCGAATATATGTCCTTGCGTTTTTTATAAAATTTGCGAGATGTAGGTATAGGTCTCCTAATACAAATTCATAGGTACCTATTTTATTTACCTATATTATAATTTTAAATTGGCGTCTCTTTCTTACTTTCACACTACTAGCGTTTGCTCTCACTCTTGCGAAAATGAATTTTTTGAAATTTCAAAAAGAAAATCAAAATGGAAATCAAAATCCGGCAATCGAAGTGATCAAAATATGTAGCACTCCGATGGCTCAGATTGTGTTTTGGTAGATACAGTGGACTATAATTAACATTGGCGCAAAAAATTCATTTAACTAGAGAAAGTAACTAATTTAAAAATTGTAGGTTAAATTTGAAAGAGAAATAAAATTGTGATATAGCCTCATGGAGAGGGACTTACCGCTGTTTTGAAGTTCCAAAGTGCAAGGTGTACACCTTTCCATAAGAGCTATGTGACTTGAAGTTCCAACAGGATGATGGCACAATAATTTTAATTATTTGCGGTATTTTAAAGGGAATTTTCACTATTTTTTAAATTTAAATTTTAAGGTTGTCGTTTTCTAGACATGGCGACGCGCAGCACACTTTGTCTATCTCTTTATCCTGCGCTTGCAGTTTTTTCGCACATGCGCAAAGCACTTCACCCTCTATAGGAAACCATATATTTTAAATTTTATGGATATGTGAAAAACACGATAGAGGACGCTTGTAGTGCCAAAGTATATAAAAATAAAGAAATAAGAAATAAAATGATAATTCTTAAATTTAGAATAGAAATTACATTTTTTGCGTTTAATTCTTGCATTTTAATGCAATTTTGCTTTAGGTAAATTTTATAATAACTAATAGTTGACCCATTTACTTAGGATTAATATAAATTTAAGACTAATAATTTTATGTTCCAGACAAAATTTTAGTCCATGAAAAATAGGAAAAAATAAAATTAAAATTCAAAAATAAAAGATAACTGAAGAGGTTTTTTATGGAAACCGAACAATATGCTCCTCCAGAGATTTTAAAAATTGTAAATATTCTTCTGGAGTATGTATAGAATTATAAGTTTGAATAGTTTTAATGATAATATCTTCCATTTTTATTTTTTTAATTTTTAATAAACTCAAAAGTGTTTGCTGGTTGATGTGTCCCTCCTGGTACTACTTTTTTTCCTTTAAAAATAACACTGCATCCATTACCTGATAACAATTCTTCACAAGTAGCATCGGTTAGCACTGCACTTAATCGTTTTGGTAAAAACAATTTACGCTCTTCTAGCTTACACAAGATGCTCTTGCAAAGCTGTGTTTTAATTTTTTTTAAAAGCGCAAATTTTGTAGGGGACCCCTACTCCCATCTCATCTACGTCAATTTTTTATTTAAAACTACATGAGGCCACTTCATTAACTTTTTCCATTTTTTTTTCATGTTCGGTTGTATCTATTGAATGGTTTAACTTAATCTCTCTTCCTTCCACTTATTTTTCTATTGGGTATAAGGATGTATCTGCTTAATAAAAAGTTTTTTGATATGGAAAAAAATTAATTATTTTGTGAAGGTTCACTAAAATATAGATTAATAATCTGTTCTATGATTTGAAGAAAATTTTCTTGGTTATTATTAAATATTGGTGAGACATCTGTAATATTTTCAACATTAACGTCTATTTCAAATAAAATGTTTTCATCATCGGGTTCCGGCTGTGGAAATTCCGGTCCCTGAAAAACTGGGTAAACTTGGTTTTCTCTGTTGCGTGGGCAACACATTTTTAAAAATTCTTCTTGGGTTTTAACTTAACTAACAATAATCAAATTGCAACTATGCCCTTGCCTGTTTTGTGCTTAAAAATGTGCGTTATGATTTAAAAATTTAAATTAAATGTTGAATTTCCCATAGCGATATTATATTACATAGTGACTTGTATCTAACAAACAGTAGATGCAATGATAATGAAATTGTCGATGCAAGTGAACCTTGTTACATGACAAGAAATTATATTTCATTTTTAAGGTGTCCATATCCTCCAAATCTACCAAATCCCAATAGCATTTGGGACATAATATCCAATCTTTGTTCTCCTTGCTTAAAATGTGATAATGAATATTACAATTTGATGTACCTGTATTATGTACCCATTCCCGCCTCTGTAGTGCGTCACAATTTTCTTCCCATGGTAATCCTCGAGGATCAAAATGGGTTCTATATCTTTTATATTGAAAATTAAAGGGGTCCTCAAGTGATTGAAACTCTCTACTTAAGTTTTTGTAATAAGGCAAATTTAAAAATTCGGTACATTTTGTCGAAGAAGTTACTACAACCGAACTGGAAGTGGAGGGCTCGTCTCCCAAAAATCTTTCCCGAAGTCTACGTACATTGGCACTGTTTTCGGGCGTAGCACTACCGCTTGGTTCTTGTCTTTCAGACATAACTTAAGTTTTTAAAGTTTAAAAGGTTTTAATAATATTTGGATGTTCAAATGATGGAGGTGGCATTTAAATTGCGTTTTGGTGCATCTTGTCTCGACACCTACATACTGCAATTGTATCATCAATATTTTTATCAACAAAAAACACTCTTGTGTGGAAGGAGTGCAAAAATTTGCGCTAATATATAGGGTGATTCAGCTTAATTAAATATAGTATTCGAAATAATAAAACTACATAAATTCTAAAATAATGAATTTATTGCATCCAAACTTTCTACATCTTGTAATAATGTATCCTTAAAAAACAGGAAGCACTCTCTCATACACATCATATTATCATTATTAAAAGGAAATTCATAACAAAGAAAATTTTCGATTACTGTCTCTATGGGTAAAAAATAATGTTTTAATGTTGCCAAATTTCTTAATAACGAAAAATAAAAATTGTTTATATTTAAGTTATTTAAATAATCTAGTCTAGGTTTTAACAGTAGGTTCAGTTTTATTAGGTTATCTAATTCACTTTTGTTAAAACTAAACACCTGATCATCATAGCAGAGTGTTAATTGGTTGATGGATTTTTCATAACTTATGATGTAGTCATCGAATTTAAATTCACGTTCACATACACAATCACATGTAGTAGAATCTTGATACAGTCCTTGTAAAACAAACTTGATAAAACTTGTCCAGTCTTCAGCGATAAAGGATATACAAGTTTTGTCTTGTTTGAAAATTTTGATTGCTCCCATAAAATCTCGAATAGACTTATTCCTATGGACACACCCATATCAGATTGAGGTAACAAATAGGTTATTTGAAGCAAGTAACATTTTTCACTTTTAACTTTTTCTTTGACTTTATTTAGACATATATCAACTTTGTTCCAGTATAAATCGAGAACCTCACATTCGAAAGACATGTTGACTAATAACCTTCTTCTCTTTTTTTACTTATACCACCTCAGATTTGTCGATCCAACTATTGTATTTTTTATCTAATCCCCACCATTTAATATATAGTTTTTTCCCCTTACGTCTGACTACTTTTTCCACCAGATAAACATCATCGTACTTGGCTTTTTGTAGTTCTTCTTCATAGAAGCAACCTTTAATTGGATGACCTTGCATATCTTTTAAAAGTTATGTTCTGGGATAAGTGTTTCGTATTTCAGTAATTTGAAATAATTCCGCAGTCCACTGAGGTGTGTAACCTTTATCAAATAAATGCTTGTATTTTGAAATTCGAACTTTATCGTCTACTTGAAACTTTGCTTTTTTTGAATAAAAAGAACGCCTCGGCAACAACGTAGGTAAAATGCGAGATAATGTAGTAGAAAGTAGAGTTTTTTCATGCTTTTTGGTTACTTCTGCAGGCTTAAGATTTATGGAGGAATGTTTGGTTTGATTGTAGTTTTCAGTTATCTTTCGATTTAAAATAAGGTATGTAACCGTAGCCTCTTACATATAGGCATGCAAACTACAGCAAAAAGAAAAACAAATAAACATGTAGGTATTTATTTGCGCGTTATAAATTAGGAAATAAAAAAACTTATATTCCGAAATTACCTACACACAGATATATCTTTCAAAAATACAAAGATAAACTTTTTGCATTTACATACACATAGCGACCCAAGACTCCAATCTCAAAAATATGTCCTTGCGTTTTTTATAAAATTTGCGAGATGTAGGTATAGGTCTCCTAATACAAATTCATAGGTACCTATTTTATTTACCTATATTATAATTTTAATTTATTAATGGCGTCTCTTTCTTACTTTCACACTACTAGCGTTTGCTCTCACTCTAGCGAAAATGAATTTTTTGAAATTTCAAAAAGAAAATCAAAATGGAAATCAAAATCCGGCAATCGAAGTGATCAAAATATGTAGCACTCCGATGGCTCAGATTGGGTTTTGGTAGATACAGTGGACTATAATTAACATTGGCGCAAAAAATTCATTTAACTAGAGAAAGTAACTAATTTAAAAATTGTAGGTTAAATTTGAAAGAGAAATAAAATTGTGATATAGCCTCATGGAGAGGGACTTACCGCTGTTTTGAAGTTCCAAAGTGCAAGGTGTACACCTTTCCATAAGAGCTATGTGACTTGAAGTTCCAACAGGATGATGGCACGATAATTTTAATTATTTGCGGTATTTTAAAGTCAATTTTCACTATTTTTTAAATTTAAATTTTAAGGTTGTCGTTTTCTAGACATGGCGACGCTCAGCACACTTTGTCTATCTCTTTATCCTGCGCTTGCAGTTTTTTCGCACATGCGCACAGCACTTCACCCTCTATAGGAAACCATATCACTATATTTTAAATTTTATGGATATGTGAAAAACACGATAGAGGACGCTTGTAGTGCCAAAGTATATAAAAATAAAGAAATAAGAAATAAAATGATAATTCTTAAATTTAGAATAGAAATTACATTTTTTGCGTTTAATTCTTGCATTTTAATGCAATTTTGCTTTAGGTAAATTTTATAATAACTAATAGTTGACCCATTTACTTAGGATTAATATAAATTTAAGACTAATAATTTTATGTTCCAGACAAAATTTTAGTCCATGAAAAATAGGAAAAAATAAAAGTAAAATTCAAAAATAAAAGAAAAATGAAGAGGTTTTTTATGGAAACCGAACAATATGCTCCTCAAGAGATTTTAAAAATTGTAAATATTCTTCTGGAGTATGTATAGAATTATAAGTTTGAATAGTTTTAATGATAATATCTTCCATTTTTATTTTTTTAATTTTTAATAAACTCAAAAGTGTTTGCTGGTTGATGTGTCCCTCCTGGTACTACTTTTTTTCCTTTAAAAATAATACTGCATCCATTACCTGATAACAATTCTTCACAAGTAGCATCGGTTAGCACTGCACTTAATCGTTTTGGTAAAAACAATTTACGCTCTTCTAGCTTACACAAGATGCTCTTGCAAAGCTGTTTTAATTTTTTTAAAAGCGCAAATTTTGTAGGGGACCCCTACTCCCATCTCATCTACGTCAATTTTTTATTTAAAACTACATGAGGCCACTTCATTAACTTTTTCCATTTTTTTTTGCATGTTCGGTTGTATCTATTGAATGGTTTAACTTAATCTCTCTTCCTTCCACTTATTTTTCTATTGGGTATAAGGATGTATCTGCTTAATAAAAAGTTTTTTGATATGGAAAAAAAAATAATTATTTTGTGAAGGTTCACTAAAATATAGATTAATAATCTGTTGTATGATTTGAAGAAAATTTTCTTGGTTATTATTAAATATTGGTGAGACATCTGTAATATTTTCAACATTAACGTCTATTTCAAATAAAATGTTTTCATCATCGGGTTCCGGCTGTGGAAATTCCGGTCCCTGAAAAACTGGGTAAACTTGGTTTTCTCTGTTGCGTGGGCAACACATTTTTAAAAATTCTTTTTGGGTTTTAACTTAACTAACAATAATCAAATTGCAACTATGCCCTTGCCTGTAAAATTTAAATTAAATGTTGAATTTCCCATAGGGATATTATATTACATAGTGACTTGTATCTAACAAACAGTAGATGCAATGATAATGAAATTGTCGATGCAAGTGAACCTTATTACATGACAAGAAATTATATTTCATTTTTAAGGTGTCCATATCCTCCAAATCTACCAAATCCCAATAGCATTTGGGACATAATATCCAATCTTTGTTCTCCTTGCTTAAAATGTGATAATGAATATTACAATTTGATGTACCTGTATTATGTACCCATTCCCGCCTCTGTAGTGCGTCACAATTTTCTTCCCATGGTAATCCTCGAGGATCAAAATGGGTTCTATATCTTTTATATTGAAAATTAAAGGGGTCCTCAAGTGATTGAAACTCTCTACTTAAGTTTTTGTAATAAGGCAAATTTAAAAATTCGGTACATTTTGTCGAAGAAGTTACTACAACCGAACTGGAAGTGGAGGGCTCGTCTCCCAAAAATCTTTCCCGAAGTCTACGTACATTGGCACTGTTTTCGGGCGTAGCACTACCGCTTGGTTCTTGTCTTTCAGACATAACTTAAGTTTTTAAAGTTTAAAAGGTTTTAATAATATTTGGATGTTCAAATGATGGAGGTGGCATTTAAATTGCGTTTTGGTGCATCTTGTCTCGACACCTACATACTGCAATTGTATCATCAATATTTTTATCAACAAAAAATACTCTTGTGTGGAAGGAGTGCAAAAATTTGCGCTAATATATAGGGTGATTCAGCTTAATTAAATATAGTATTCGAAATAATAAAACTACATAAATTCTAAAAGAATGAATTTATTGCATCCAAACTTTCTACATCTTGTAATAATTTATCCTTAAAAAACAGGAAGCACTCTCTCATACACATCATATTATCAAGGAAATTCATAACAAAGAAAATTTTCGATTACTGTCTCTATGGGTAAAAAATAATGTTTTAATGTTGCCAAATTTCTTAATAACGAAAAATAAAAATTGTTTATATTTAAGTTATTTAAATAATCTAGTCTAGGTTTTAACAGTAGGTTCAGTTTTATTAGGTTATCTAATTCACTTTTGTTAAAAATAAACACCTGATCATCATAGCAGAGTGTTAATTGGTTGATGGATTTTCCATAACTTATGATGTAGTCATCGAATTTAAATTCACGTTCACATACACAATCACATGTAGTAGAATCTTGATACAGTCCTTGTAAAACAAACTTGATAAAACTTGTCCAGTCTTCAGCGATAAAGGATATACAAGTTTTGTCTTGTTTGAAAATTTTGATTGCTCCCATAAAATCTCGAATAGACTTATTCCTATGGACACACCCATATCAGATTGAGGTAACAAATAGGTTATTTGAAGCAAGTAACATTTTTCACTTTTAACTTTTTCTTTGACTTTATTTAGACATATATCAACTTTGTTCCAGTATAAATCGAGAACCTCACATTCGAAAGACATGTTGACTAATAACCTTCTTCTCTTTTTTTACTTATACCACCTCAGATTTGTCGATCCAACTATTGTATTTTTTATCTAATCCCCACCATTTAATATATAGTTTTTTCCCCTTACGTCTGACTACTTTTTCCACCAGATAAACATCATCGTACTTGGCTTTTTGTAGTTCTTCTTCATAGAAGCAACCTTTAATTGGATGACCTTGCATATCTTTTAAAAGTTATGTTCTGGGATAAGTGTTTCGTATTTCAGTAATTTGAAATAATTCCGCAGTCCACTGAGGTGTGTAACCTTTATCAAATAAATGCTTGTATTTTGAAATTCGAACTTTATCGTCTACTTGAAACTTTGCTTTTTTTGAATAAAAAGAACGCCTCGGCAACAACGTAGGTAAAATGCGAGATAATGTAGTAGAAAGTAGAGTTTTTTCATGCTTTTTGGTTACTTCTGCAGGCTTAAGATTTATGGAGGAATGTTTGGTTTGATTGTAGTTTTCAGTTATCTTATCCAAGTGGCTTATCCAGTTATATGATCCATTTAAACTAAACAACTTGTACAGGCGATGTTTCAGAGTGCGAATAACTCTCTCGCACATACTTGCTTTAATTCCACTATACGTATGGTAGTGATTTATTGAGTAAGCTTGCATTATTTTGGAAAAGTGCGTCGTCCTGATGTTTTAAGAATTGACTCCATTGCACGGCTAACTTCGATACCATTTTTTGTTTTAAGAGGCCTGGTCCACACATATTTTGAAAAACTGTCTATGACAACCAAAACATATTTAAAATTTCGATTAAATTTCGCTATATACGAAACTCACATAAATCGGCCTGCCACAGGTCATCGTAGCCCTTCACAATTGTTTTCAATCGCTGAAAATGTTTTCTTGCCCCACAATGCAACTCGTTGACTATGTGTTCCTTTATTTTGGACATGCTCAGATAATAATTTTGTTGAAATTCTTGGTTTTTCCATATAACGATAATGAAAAGTAAAATTTAAATTATTCGACTGGTAAGAGCTTCCTGGTACCAACGATTTCTCATGTTGTTCTTCTGTATCCTCTTCTGTTTGAGCATCGATTTCCGATTTTGCTTCATCAGCCGTTTCGAATACGTCTTCATCTTCTGTTTGTAGTATCGAATGAAGACCTGTTAAAGTTGAGTCCAAAATACGGCTAGTGGATCTGTCAAATTTTTCATTTTTCAATCTTGGTTGAATAAAAGATTCATAAGATTTAAAATATTGATTAGATGTATGTGTTTTCGGCGATGACTTGCGTTTTTTCAAAATTTTTTATTGCGGCGAAGGTGGTATCTTGGAAGAAACAGGAGGCAGTGAAGACACAAAATTAGCTGTAGTTATTTTTGATATAGGTTCAATAACAGGCTTAAAAAATTTCTTAAGAGATTCATCTTCTGCCTCAATACCCAATTTAAGAGCTGTGTACTTTCTTTTTATGGCATTTGTGGCTTCTATTATGCGCTTTTTAATTCGGTTTTCTTGATTACTTATTTTAGTCATATTTCCCTTAATTAGCTGATTTTAACAGATTTTTCTTCCTAATCCGTTAAAAAGGGGTTTTTTGTAACTGGTGCTGTGTTGTTTTTAACAGCTATATGTGATTCTCTGAAGAAGGGTGGAACTAGACTGATTATTAGACTTTTAAATAGGCATCAAATTTAAACCTATACCTTCTGTTAGATACATCACAGTCTTTTATTATTACTATAAAATCAAAAGGGTTCTTCCAACACTTTCTACATAATTCTTTAAATAGAATAAATGACATATCGGGAGAGACGTGTTCGTTAAAAACCATTTTAAGGTTATGTTCATCCATTTTGAATAAGATAAGCATATTTGCATTATCCCTTATATTTCTTTTCTCAATGGTAGTGTAAGTCTGTACAATAAAAATTGAGTCTATATTGGAATGTCTACCTCTACTAAAATAATCTCGAATAATGTCTTGCTTTTGCGATGAAATGTCGTCAAATATGAGTATGGAATATGGTGGAGCGTTTGAAGGATCAGGGATTCCCTCATTTTCAGTATACGGTACATGCTGAACTTCCGGAATAGACTTTAAAATTTTTTCTAACAGCTGGTACTTTTCCTGGTACAGTGTTTTTGAATACACAAATACATTTTTAAACCGTAGTCCATTGGGATCTAGAAGCAAGCTAATGGCTACATTTGATTTCCCGCTTCCCGAGGGTCCAACAACCAGACCCCGAACCGTGCTTGGTAACAGAGCTCCATGTTTTTGAAACTTATCTTTATTATGATCTTGAAATTCATCCAGGTTGATTATTTCAATACCCCCGTTCACTTGCTTCTCAGCTTGAATTTAACTCATAACAAGCTTTGTAAAAAAAGGTAGTCACACAAGTAAACAATCAATCGTAATGTCACCTTCGCAGGGTAAAGGTCTATTAAATACTGCAATCAATAAACTCCCGTTTGAGTTACATCTACCATCTCACAGGTAGATATTAATAATTACATTTATTTTAGTTACCTCTTTTTAAAAATATGATTATTTTATTTTTTAAGGTTCTGTGGCCCAGGAACTCGTCTAAAAGAGCGGTTGGCTAGAGATGACGTGGGAATTCATCCATTAGATAATTTTTGTAAAGATCACGATATTGCCTGTTCTAAAAGTAAAGATATAAAAGACTGACACAAAGCAGATAAAATCCTCGAGGAAAAAGCGTGGCAACGTTTTAAATCCCGAGACGCTAGCTTTGGGGAAAAGGCCTCATCCTTTGTTGTTGCATCAGCAATGAAACTAAAACAAAAATTGGGCATGGGAGTGCGAAAAGAGAAAAAGAAGTCTTTTTCTTCCAAAATTTTAGCACCTCTGAAGAGGAAAATGAAAGTTTACAAGGGTCGAGGTCTGTCGGACCGCAAACAAATTAATGCTGCTCTTAAAATTGCGCGAGTGACAGTTAAACAAGCAGGAGGCAAAAAGAAGATTAAACTACCATGAGTTCTTCCCGTACCTAAGACAGGTGGATTTCTTCGCCTGATCCTACTTTTCAGGTAAATACTATTCTAATATTATAAAATATTCCTAACCTAACCTACTTGATTTTTTTTTGATTTTATATTTTTGTTTCGACAGTGCCCTTTCTGCATTAGGAGCTCTTTCTGGAGGCGGAGCCTCCATTATGAAGACCATTATAGACGCCAAAAATGCAAGGCAAAAACTCCAGGAAGATGAAAGACATAATAAACAGATGGAAATCCATTGCAGTAGGAAAAAGGGTAGCGGTCTATTTTTACATAAATACAAATCAGGATACGGGTTATATATAAAAAAAGCCAAAAAACTTCCAATAAAACTACCCAGCCGACCTTTAACCGATTTTGACCTGAAAAAATACGCAAAGCAGCTTAAAATACGTCGCTTTAGAGGCGTTTTTATGAGAGACGAGCTTCTCTCAAAAAATAAGCGTCCCTGGTCTAATGAGGCTCTTATTATTAATCTCAACACCAAAGATCAAAGTGGAAGTCACTAGGTAGCTATTTGGAAACAAAAACAATACTGCTGTATATTTTGATGGATTTGCTATAGTCCCACCACTAGAAGTAATAAGATATTATAAAAACTGTAAAATATTGTATAATATCGACCAATATCAAAAGTTAAATACTGTTAATTGTGGACATCTTTGTTTATCCTTTTTGTATAATCAAAGCAATAAAAATATTAAATAAGCAACCTCAGGTTTAGTTAACCAGTCATGTCTAATACGTTCACATTAAAGGGTCGTATAAGCTGCTTTTCAGCATCTGTTTTTCCTCCCATTCAACTAGATCCTCGATTCGAATATTCGCTTGCACTGATTTCTCTTAATACCTGGAATTCCATTCCCAACATAGAGCCAGGACGAAACAAGTTTAACTATAATAGTGAGGGAGAACACCTAAGTTTAGAAATACCTACAGGTAGCTACGAAATTGATGGGATTGAATCATATATTCAGCAAGCCTTATGTCAGGATAGAGTTGATATCAGTCAGTGTACTCCATTTTTGCTAAAACCGAATCTTAGTACCCTAAAAGTTTAATTAAAAAGCATATACGAAGTGGACTTTGAACTCCCAGATAGCATTGGCCAGCTTCTAGGATTTTCATCAAAAAAATATAAACCCGATATCCTACACGAATCAGATTTACCCGTTAGAATTGTTCTAGTGCTTTCTATTCGAATAGAGTGCAACATTATATCAGGATCGTACAACGAAAACGAGCAAGCACACACACTTTTTGCATTTAGCCCCTCGGTTGATCCCTGCTATAGCATAGATATTGAACCTAACACTCCTATTTTTCTACCTGTCACAAAAAAGATCATTGACACGATTAGTTTGGATCTTATCGATCAAGATTCAAATCCTGTTAATTTCCGAGGTGAGGAAATTTTGATTAGATTTGAATTCCGAAGAAATGGGCTTAACATGTAATTGCAGGAAGACATAGGATTCGTTTGGTTAGAGCTAGAACTGATAATAATTGCTACAAAAGCAGTGGAACCAAAACCGCTGTAGTGACACTGTCTACTGTTGAAGTTAAACACATATTTCCAAATGATTCTTTGAAAATGGCTATTTTAGAAAAAGTTTCCCATTTTCTAAAGGGAATGTTGAATATTTGAAAGCTATTTTTAATTCTAAACATCTTTTCTTTATAACAATTTTCGATATTGTCAAAAAGAAAGGTACTTTACTCAAGAGCAAAAATCAAATTTTTTGACAAACCTCGTAATATGATGAAAAAATTTAACATCTGATGGTTGCATTTTAGGTTTTGGACCATGCAGAACTTTTTATGAAGAATAACTTTTTTTCGTAAAGCTAATAATAAAAAAGTTTCCCATATGCCGCCAACTTACGTGGACACACTGTATATAGATATAGCAAAACTAAAACTGTATTCTGTAAATTTTAAGGAGCTATTTTTATATTAAAACATTTTTGACATATAGTTTTTCTTAAGTGATAAACAGTAACAGTATAAAATACACTTGACAATATTAGATAAATTAATTCGATTATGAAAAAAGGATTTTTATAGGATTTGAAACAAGGGTCGTCTTCGTCGTCACCATTATTATCATTATCTTGAGACCTTAAAGTGGTGTTGAAGACAATCTCATTGTTCTCATCAGATTTATTTGAATATATATTTGAGGTGGTAGGCGATAATAATAATTCTGGCACCAAATCGTACTCTTGTCCCGGAATAAACCATCCAAATTCATCATAACCAGACATGTTAAAAAATTTTATTCTTAGTTTAAAAATTGTGATAAAACTGCACTCAGTTGTAGTGAGTGTATATTGATAAAACTGTGCATCATATGTTTTGTTCGGAATACTTAATCTGTTCCAGTCGTATAAAGGCCAAATCGTATTGGTATTAAATGTTATGTAAGCATCTTGCACATTATTTGGTTGATACAAAATGAATATTGTGCAATTTATAAAAGTTGAGAAAATTAATGGCTCAAACATTTTTTCTGTTTGAATTCTAACCAGAAACTAAAAATGCGACTTTAAACTTGAAATTAAATATCGCAAAGAAAGAGTATCCACATGCAACGTTTTATCTATTTTTGAATCTCTTTTAAGATAACACACAATATTATTTAAATAAAATTCATTAAAATTAAAATCATTTTTGTTATGACTCATTTCCTACAATCAGTATAAAAGCAACAACAACAACAACAAGTTTACAAGTCTTAACCTGTAAACAAGTTCAGACAAGTTCTAACTTGTTAGCGTTTTATTTCGACATGTCTCATTTCCTGTCCTAGATATGATGTGTTAACAAGTCTTAACCTGCTATACTTGGTACAGCGGATACAGGTTAATAAAAACAAGCATTTCTTAATATTATACATGGTTTTTATTTTTTATTTTACAAAACAGTTTTACAATAAATGTCTAAAATGTTCTTAATAGATAAGTTATCATAATTAGAAATCACCAAAACCATTTTAACAACATAAGCAAGAAAACTATCATTATTTAAAGAAATCCTTATGTTGGGTAGACATTAGTTAAGAGATTTATTTTGAAAATTAAAAATTTCTTTTAATAATTTATAACAAGAAGGACAAAACTTTAATTTATATTTAGGTATTTCATAAAATATAAACCGAGCACAATACTGATCATGCTCAGTAATCTTTTCAAAATTTCAAAATTTTTGAAGTGTGTATACGCAACGTGGAAGGAAATTGAATTTCTCGTGGACTGTAACGAAGCTGTTACGCTGCGCTACATATGGGAAGACAGAGGATTTGAAAGAAATTAGGATCGTCCGTCAAATTAAAATTGACACACACAAAATGCACCACTAACCTGGTTTTCTCCTACAGCTCGTTTAGGGGATCCCCGAAGTCAGTTCTTTACTCAGCTTCTGTGTGCCCAGCCTTCAGCATCACCAAGATCGAGTCCTTTTAAAAGAATCGGCACTAATCCTTTGTAGAAAAATAGGTATAAAATCACGATTATGAAAATGTGTGTTCTTTCTAACACGCCATGTTGTTGTCTACGTTTTTCGCTGCACTCGGCAGGTGTCACAGTGCACTCTGTGTGTAAAGCGCGCGAAATTTGAATTGAAAAGTTGAATAAAATAAAATTGAAAAGTTACAAATAATGTATTGTTGCGTTAACAAAGTGCTTGTCTTTGTCTAGTTGAAACCTTGTTCTCTTTAATATTTTCAAAACCAATTACTTCAATGGGATCGTACTTAATAGGGCTACGACATATTTTTAACCATTTATATTTTTTTAATTTTTTTATTATTTGCTCAGTGAGTTGCCATGGTAACGGTGCTTCCTGAATAAAACCTGTAATTTCCCTAACATTTTTACAAGTTTTCGAAACTTCAAGAATGGCCATTCCAACATACAGTGGCTTATTAAAGATAATTTCACCTTTTTTTAGTTCCACTACCATTAGTGTTTCATCAAAAATAACGCGACTATGAAATTTTGGACTAGCTAGTAAATTTCGCGCCCCCACACGCCCTTCCCATTTACTAATTTCACAACCCTGTGTTTCCTAGGATTTTCCATAGTTTTTCCGAAAACAGCATTATTCATTAGCTTATAAAGATTTTTTTCAAAAGTAGTTGTAGCTTTTGTTCTCATTAACGTGTTAAGATAAATATAATCTTTTAGCCAGCAATTTTGCTTAAACATCAACGTCCTATGAATTTTAGTGAGAACCAAGACATGTGATAAAGCCTGTTTTAAATTTCTGTAATGAATTACATAATTTTTTTTTACACAGGGTGGTCACAATTTGTGTAGCTTTGAGCCATGAGGAATGCCATGTTCGGCGCAAAAAGGTAGATCTTTGTGAGAATCATGTAATTGTTTGGGGTAAGATAGGTCTACTTCTAGAATATATCCCACGGTTGAATCGTCCGGTATTGACATAACATCAATGTTTGTGTCAATCCACTCAAAACCCCCATAAGGAAGCAGCTGGCTCATAGCCCAACCATACAGTTGTTGCAATCCGTGTATAAAAGAAATTTTGAAGGTTTAGATGAATCATAATTTACCATGTATTTGTTGTTAGCCTCACCCAGACGATTACAACATTGCGATATACCTCCACGTACGCCTCGTTAAAAAAATAAAAGCATGTCAATATCTTGTATTGTTTCCAAGTGACACCCGGTATGCTTCAGCATATAGTCCCATGTATATCCAGGAACTGTGTAATAGTGCGCAGGGTCTAAACCATATGTCTTAAAGCACGTATCACGGAAAATCTCGAATACCAGCATTAAGAGACATATGTCTAATTTTAAATAATAGTGACTGTAATCCCAAAGAGTTTTCATATTAAATGGGTTCCATACGAATTGGGCGTGATGGTATTGTTCCATGGATATGTGCTCATCATTGAGTTTATTATAAAAATTTTCCTTGCGTTCATCAAGTTTCTCGATTTTATCTAAGTAGTCATAAAAAAAATCCCTTTTTTAGTTATTAATTAAAATTGTTTCTCATCCAAATCTCGAAAGTCCTTTTTTAATATTTTAAAATCATCATTATTTAGTGTTGAAACTAGATTGTCCAAAGAACTACCCAAAAACTTAAAAGTGTCAATAAAGCGAAAACGAATACTTGTTGTGGAATGACAAACCGTGAAACTTGTATATTTTTCCTTGTTAACTGGTAAAATGGAAATAAAGTACTTTTTTGCCAAATCCCTAATAATGAAATGTGAGTCATACCCGCTTAGGTTATGGAAAGCAACGGGGACCACAAATGATTTCTTATAGTTTAAGTTGCAGTTACCGTGTGCAAAACCTCGAAAGTTGCCGGTTAAGTGGTAATGGTCCCGTGTTATTCGATCGTTTTCAACAAATCGCTTTTCACAAATATGACATTTTTCACTGGCATCTTTCAGGCTCACCTCAATGTTCATTGGCTCAATATGTTTTAATTTGGAATAAATAAGTTGAGCAATGTTATCGATTTCTTGTGTAAACCAGACATACAGTCTAGACCTTGATGACATTTGTAAAATGATAGAGTGTCGTCATAATTACACTTAAAATAAAAGCCAGCACTGTATGCTGTGTGTTTTTGGTAGCGGTGTGTAAACTGTGATGTTGGCTCTCGTTCTGGAAAAGGAACTGACTTACGCTGCGAAACAAGCAATTTCCATCTGCTGCATTCTCCAAAATTTGAAATTTTTCTTGCAAACCTTTGTCATCTAGAATTTGGATGGATGGGTCTTCTGCGGTAAACTGCACCTTCTCTGTATGAGCTGAATACTGGAATTTTTCAATATTATGTTGTAAAAAAATTGTAGAAGGATGTAAAAAGTAAAAATATGTAAAATTATTAGATAATTTGAATTTTTGTGGCAGTTGTCAATTTGTTTATTTAATGTCCCCAAGGCAACATATCAAACATATTTGGCAATATAAAACGTTTATCATCTGAAGAATTCAGAGCAATTTTGTTAATTGATAAAGAATAATTAACACACGATTTGCTTTGGAATAAATAAAACAAAAGTAAGGGATGCCAGAGGAAAGGTAGCAAAATTAAAATATAAATTTGCCAGTTATAATGATAGACAAAAAGACGACCGATGGAACAAATCAGATGGGCGGGCGATTTAAAGAAACATGCATGAACTAGATGGATGAACGCGACGACAGACAGAGAAGAGTGGAAGATATTGGGGGAGGCCTATGTCCAAAGATGGATCGAAGAAGGCTTAATAGATAAATGAATAACTAATTATAAATAATAAATAATTTTCAAGTTAAACGGAAGTTCAAAAAACATGTTTTATGGTTTATTTTTGGCAGGTTTATTCTGTAGTAAACGATATCGTATAAGTAAAACGCAATTTCTGAACCAATTTCTCATCGACAAACGAATGGCTGAACCTTGTGAACCCAGTTACCTCTCAAAGATAAGAACAAAGATTATAAAAAAATATATATTTTTAAAAAATGAAAAAAAATATTTATGGTCATGAGAATTTTGTGCTTTTTCATTTTCAATTTCAACGCCATTTCGAGCTAAAAGCAGCTATATGTGAAATTTTTAATTGCAATGTTTATAGCATTTCCTAATTATTAAAATTATTGCAATAAAATATACAGTTGTTGTTGTAATGAAATATTACTTCACTTCCGTCTGCTCCTCAATATGAAAAATTTAATTCTTACTACGAGTACTTTGTAACATTTTTGATGTATACGAAAAGTTCATTGAGTATCAATAATGAAAGGTATTTATATATAAGAAACAACTGAGATCAGTACAAAGTTTAGCAAGGGTTCGAGGAACTCACTAACAAAACCATAAGATTTAGCAATAAAATAATTATTCTCTGAATACCACCGCAAGACCTTCTAAGAAAAGAAACATTTTCAAGAGAAAAATTACAGATACAGCAGATTTTTTTCACCCTAATTATGCTAAATACTTTGTAGTAGATCTTTTTATTAGCTCCGAGGAAACAGAAATATCACTCTAAATACAGAGCAGTAGATAACTTTTTGCTTATGCAAATCTTTAGGGATCGTAACAAAGTAAAGATGAAACGACGGAACACCCACCAGAAAAATCAATTAATAAGCGAAGACGGCTTTCTGATGATTATGAAAAATTCAGAGCAGTAAATACCTTTTTGCGGATACAAATCTTTAGAGATCGTAACAAAGTAAAGATGAAACGACGGAAAACCCACCAGAAGAACCAATTAATAAGCGAAGATGGCTTTCTGATTATTATGAATGTATAGATTTTCGTTTTCTTCACCTTAATTATGCTGAATACTTTGTAGTAGATCTTCTTGTTAATGCTCCGAGGAAAGAGAAATACATGCAAATCTTTAAAGATCGTAACAAAGTAATGAAACGACGGAAAACCCGCCACAAGAGCCAATTAATTAGCGCAGACGGCTTTCAAAGTATGAATGTCCAGATTAAAACGACCCAAAAGCAAGGCTCAGGTCTTTTATCAAGAAAGAAAACTGTCAGTGATCGAGTCCGCTGGGATGATTTTGAATCAGTATTTGCTTCTAGGTCATGAAATATGTGACACAATATACTAGGGTTAGCCCTCAGGGGCGAGAACAGGTTATGGAACACATCTGCAAAGTATAGAACTTCTTTTCTGAGGCTCCAGCTGAGGAAGGTACTCAAACCCACATCAATCAAGAAGGTCAGGTTTTTCATTGATCATTACGAACTAGTTTTTTAAAAATATAAAATAATAGGATCTAAAACTCTGTGATTTGAATTTTTTTACTGAATCAGTATTTGCTTCTAGGTCATAAAAGACGTTCCACAATATACTAGGGCTAGCCCTCAGCAGCGACCACAGGCCATGAGAGCATATCTGCAAAGTGTATCCCAAAGCGAGAAAGCACAAGAGATACTTAGCCAATGGAGAATTCGCATGGCAGTCATAACAAACCTGAGCCATAAAGATCCTAAAGGTTTTCTTATTAACTGTAAAGCTATTTTTAAAAGACGTATCCAGAATACCTTAAGAAAAAATAAGACGGTAAAGGTCAATGCAATTTTTTGCGGGCAATTCGGGGGTGCCGTAGTTAGGCTCCTCATAAATTGATACCTGCTGAGATTAAGAAAAAGCATGCATGTAACAACTTACGTCAAGAATAATGATGACACCTGTTTTGCTTGGGCTTTTGCGTACGCTTTATATGCTGCAGGCAAAATAAATTCAAATTTAGTATTATCATACCCCCACTATTCATCAGTTCTTAAATTAAAAAGAATACAGTTCCCGATGACTTTTAAGCAGATTCCAAAATTTGAGCAACCAAATAGTGTATCGGTAAATATCTATATTCTTCAGAAAAACGAAAATGTATTAAAAACACTTCCTACGTATCTAACGAAAAATAAAATAGACCATCATGTTAGTCTGTTAATGATTCAAATGAAGAACCAATTAATAAGCGAAGACGGCTTTCAGATTTTCGTTTTCTTCATCGTAATTATGCTGAATACTTTGTAGTAGATCTTCTTGTTAATGCTCCGATGAAATAGAAATACAGAGCAGCAACTTTTTGAGTTTATTAATAATATTAATTATACCTTTTCGTAATAACAACGAAACAACGAACGAAGTGGAATGTAGGTTCCAAAACCACCAGTTAATGTGTTGCGGAAGAGTATTTAATGGAGAGAGAAGTATCTCCATCATGATCCTTTATATAAAAATCTTCGATCTGCAAAATAATTTTTATTTAAAAGAACATATACATATTTTTAGGATTCACGTAATTTTTCTAATTTAATTTTATTATTATATTACCTTTTTATATCATCTAGAATGGATTCCATATCGGTTCTAAGAAGGATTTCAAAATTAGGCGTTCCTAAAACTTTTATAATCTTGCTTCTGTGAAGTTGGTTGAGTTCCTTTATATTCTATATCAAGTAAAAAATAGCTTCATGATTTGCGGGAACAATCACACCACTAACTTCTTGTTGTTGTTATTCTTAAGATATAAGTTTCATTAAAATTTAGATATTAAACGATATAGTAGAACTAATTTGTAGTAATTACAAAAGACAGTCAACAAATGGTTATTGTATTAAGCTTTTTACTTCTTATACCCCTCCTACACTTGTAAATGTAATAGTGAAATCAAAAATATTTTTATCATTGTAAAATAGAAACTCTAACGTCAACTTTGATATACTTTTTTCTATGCAATGGGTCAAACTATTTAACGTTTATTTGACTTACAGCTCACTTTCACTAAAATATCGTAAGAATAACACTTCCTACGTATCTAACAAAAAACAAGAAAGACCACTATGTTAGTCTGTTAATGATTGAAGATCGATGAAGAACCAATTAATAAGCGAAGACGGCCTTCAGATTTTCGTTTTCTTCATCGTAATTTTGCTGAATACTTTGTAGTAGTATCACGGTGAAAGTTATGATGGTGTAAACCCGGTGAAACTCCTCTAGGAAGGAAATGTTTTCCAAAGGTTCAGGGTTGAATTTGGCAATTGATGGATTTAAAAAAATTAGTTCAATTTTCTATAAGGCGCCACTTAGTTTTTACCAACCTAAACTAAGAAAGGGTTATTCTCGTTTGGTATCTTTTTTTTTTTAGGGGTACGCGCACTCGCAAGGAGATCCCTATCACGCTTGAAAAGCGGCAAGTGCGCGGAAATGTTGGTGTGTGTTGGTTTTGAAACGGTTCAGGTTGTAACCTGCAGGGAATACTGTCGCAGGGAGTTTATTCCACAGCGATGCTGTTCTCCAGATATATGAATTCTGATATAATGAGGTTCTTGGTGCCTCTATTTTGCCAATAAATTGATGGTTACCGTCTGTTTGACGTATTCGCCTAGTAGGTGCTACTCCCGGGGGAATCATACGTGCCAACTCTTCAGAGCATTTTTCGTAATAATACTTGTAGAAGAGAGATAGATCGCCCACAGTTCTTCGATGTTCGAGACTATCCAAGCTACGGGTAAGTGCGGGGTCATTGATCAGCTTGATAGCTCGTTTTTGCACGGTGTTCAAAAGCATTAAGGTATGTTTGGGTGCCGCACTCTATATATGTGAGAAGTACTCCATAGTTGGTCGAATCTGGGCTTTGTAGAGTGTCAGCAGTTGGCTTGGTGTATACAGATGTCTTGTAGGAAATAGCACCCCAAGCTTTTGGGACGCCCTTTTAGCTATATCTGCCACGTGACTGTGTCAAGACATGTTGGTCTCTGCAGTGACTCCTAATGTTTGGCTCACCGGTGCTGGTCTTTTTTGAAAACAGGGCTCTTGGGTTTTCTGCGCGTTGAACTGTACAAGGTTTTTGTTGCCCCTGTCCTCTATTATCTCCAGGTCGTTATTTATCTGCGATATTTGAGTTAGTCTAAGTTAATGGAATTCACGTGCGGAGAAACATGTGGGTGGTATGACTGAGGAGACTACATTGCCATCATCTGCAAAGCAATAAAGTGGATTTACTGTTTTATCTATGAGGTCATTTATGTAAATCAGAAAAAGTGTTGGCGAAAGGATTGCTCCCTGTGGCATACAAGCATTTATTTGGTAAGAGTTGGAGTTCCGGCCATCCAGTGCAACATAAATGGATCTATCCTTAAGGTAACTTTCAAACCAAGTGCAAAGTTTCGGCGACAATCCCATTGCTTTGAGCTTGTTGAGCAGATTTTCATGCCAGACTTTATCGAATGCTTTAGATATATCTAAGGCAATTGTTCTTGTATCACCCCGCAACTCAATCGCTTTTTGCCACGTATGTTGATAATTTTGTATTTTTCCAAGTACTTGGTTAGTTATGTTCACAACTCTTTCCATTACTTTTGATATCACCGGAAGTAGAGCAATTGGTCTATAGTTTAACGGATCTGTCTTTTTTCCTTTCTTTGGAATGGGTTGTACTGCGGCAGACTTCCATGATGATGGATATACTCCTTGCCTATAAGATAAATTGAATAATTTTGCGAAAGTTGAGGTTGAGTTCGTTAGCACAATTTTTGAGTACTATCGCCATCTGGACCCATTGCTTTGTTTGTATCCAACTTTTTAAGGGATTTTCGTATTTCTCTGTGACAAAAGGGTACCTCTGGCATACTGTGGGAAACCCTTTCAATGAACGGTGAAGTTTTTCCATTTGGCACTGTGGCAAACTAAAAGACGTTGCCGCCATTTTGTGACACTGTAAATAGAACAATAACGCTGTGCCAATTTGTGACAAAAAAATTACTGAGTAATTAAACAAATATCTGGAAGCAGAATTGTATTTTTCAGCTAGGTAAAACATTGATATGCCCGGTAACTTTTATACAGTGGAGAAGGGGGGGTTCTGAAATAAGAAAATTTTAAGTGCGCCACAGTGTTTTAATACCAATGTTTTACAAGGAAGATCTTAATTAAAAATACAGTTCAACTCAAACGTTATAGCCAAACAATGAAAGGCTTCCAGAGTATTTGTGTAATTAAAAAAAACAAAAAAAAATTGACTAATAAAAGATTCTGAATGAGTTAAAATGACACAAATAGAAACACTTTACAGGTAGATGGACTTACAAGTAGAATCTCCAACAGGTCGTAGTGTACCTACATTTGAGTCAGAAGTGTAAGACTCAATTATGTAAATGATTGTTAAAATAAAATAAAAATATACTTCCAAAATCATTCCATCATAGGGGAGATCTGGACCAAATATCTGCTGTCATCATTCTACGTTGGGTAGAATGAGACAGACAGCAACCCAGTCCGAGATATCCACCCCATGAGGTAAGACAATGTTAAGAAAACCGCAAATAAATGTAACCTCATCTCTTTTTTTTGTCTCTGCAAAGTTGGTTCGTTGGATTTTACAAATAACACAAAAATTTAGTTTATCTTGTATATTTTCAAAAACCAATATGTAGGATGAGGAGGATGAAAATGAAATTGATCAAAAAAATATTGAAACCTGAGAATAATACCAAACAATTAAATAGGGCCAAAATAGCAAGGCACTTTAAACTTGACAGGAAAATTTTCCTAAATAAATGAAACAAGTCAATGTAGTAAATACGCCGCAAAATGGTGGTCATGACGTCATACCGTTACCTTGCGTTTACAAGCAATTGTTGAAATTACACTGTGAAAAAGTATATATGAAAAGATTATGTCTAAATTATATTGAAAATTTATATGAAAAGATTATGTCTAAATTATATTGAAGATTTATGTGAAAAGATTATATCTAAGGCTTGCTCCTACCTTGGTCCTTGATTATATTGTGGTTAAAATAAAAAAGTGTATTTTATTTTGTAAACCTGGAGTTCCGTTATCCCAGACATTCTCCCGCTACTCCGGGTCCCTGTCCTGCTCACGCTTCCCCTGAAGATCCCTTAGCACATGGTACTAGGGCAGCACATGGTCGTGAAAAAGGTTGTTGGATCCTTGCCCGAGCGTAAAAACCGTTTCCCAGGGTTGTATCGGTGCTATTGCCGGAACCAGCACAATCGTCCAGTGGTGTTTGGAATGGACAGCCCAGCTTCTTTCCGTAGAAATGGCGCAGGTCGCCTTTGAATCCCTCCTCAGAGGATGTGAGCCGTCACTAGGAATTCGCCCAAATGACGGACTCACTCTTTCAGTCTCTGGGAAATAACCTGCAACAATGCAGTGCCAGTAACCAAAAAACAATGGCGATCCCAGAGACTTGAACCGATTCTTTTTGGAAAGAAGGAAAATGACACTTTGTCAGGGAAGATGCCGGACGTAGAAATTTAATTTGGTGGGGACAGTACACAGTACCAACCTAATTTTTCCGGTTAAATTCAAATAAGGATGCAAACGCACTTAAAAAAAACTCGCAAACCAAAAGTTCTTCAAAAGCCGTTTCCAAACCGGCCAATGACGACGTACCGGTCTGTAGGGGGCAGCATCAGTCAAGGGAACATTGGAAATTCGTCCTTTACACATTGAGGTGTTGTCAGATCTATTTCTACGGATCATTTTTATAAACGAGGATTTTCGAGATGCACAACATAGCAAGTAAGAGGAAAATTAACACATGCTCTGTGTTTTTTCGGTACAGCCGTTTGACACTGACTGCTGAACCAAGGTTTTGCATTAGCTCTGCGTTATATTGTATGTGGGATATATGGATCCATTCCAGATAAAATTACTTATTTGTTATTTCATTACAGCAAATAGTGGGATCAGCTGTTTTAAAGCAAACCTCTTGCTATGGAAAATCGAGGTAAAACTGTTTAAGGTCATTCCATTTTGCCGATTTATAGTGCCACATTTTACGAGGGAGTAATTGTTGGCTTGGTGGTATGAGCATTTCGCACTTTGTTCTTATAAGTTTATGATCGGATGAACTAAGTGGGGGATCTACTTGAATTGTGTACGAGTCAGGATTTGTAGTTAGGAACAAGTCTATAAGCGCTGCAAATTCACCCCTTTCTGAGATACGGGTAGGTTCATCGACAAGCTGCGTTAGACCACAACTTATGGCAAAAAGAGATAATAAGACCACTGTTTAAGTCTAAATCCTTTTTACCAAGCAGATCAAATAAAATGCGTTCAACTTCGTCAACATCGAAGCCTTTAGGAAAGGGACTCGGTAATCAAATAAGATACAACGAATACCCAGTGGAATATGTTTATTGGGACGATCCCAATGAACTTGTTGATCGACTTAAGCTACTAATTTCTTTAATTCAATAATATATATATATATATATATATATTTATCGGTTTCACAACGTTCTACGTCTTCCGATACCCAATCTCCACTCGTTTCTGTTTGCCCATAATTCATCATCTAGGCTTCTTATTCTTATTTCACTATCTATTCCTTCTCTCGAGCTTCTCCTTGGTCTTCCTCGTTTTCTTCGGCCAGTTGGTTTCCATTGTAATATTTGTTTAGGTAGTCTTCCATCATCCATTCTTTGTACATGTCCGTACCACACCAGTTGTTTTGTTCTTATATCATCCACTAGAGTACGTTCACCCACTGTCATAATTTCTCTTATTCTTTGATTGGTAACTCTTTCTCTTTTTGATTTCCCTGCTGCTCTTCTCCAATAGTCCATCTCCGTAGCGGAAAGCATTTTTTCTGTTCTATCTTTGATTGGCCATACTTCTGAGCCGTATGTAATAATACTTTTTACAATGGTGTTATATATAAGCTTTTTGTTATGTTTTGATATACTTTGGTCCCAAATTATTCCATTTAATAAAGTTATTGCTTTTCTTCCTTGTACGTTTCTATCTTTTATAGCTTTGTCTAGTGTTCCGTCAGCTGTAATTTTTAGACCCAAGTATTTATACTCATCACAAGACTGAATTCGCTGCCCAGTATTTAAGATTAGATCCTGTTTCGTTCCACCAATACACATATACTCTGTCTTATTGATATTAACCTCTAGTCCCCACTTATTGTACTCGTCTATTAGTTTTCGTGTCATATATTCGAGGTCGTCATAATCCTGAGCCACCACTATCTGATCATCGGCGAAACATAAAGTATACAAGGTGGTTTCATTCAACGGAATTCCCATGTTTTGGCATTTTCTCTTCCAGGCTTTAAGGACCTGTTCCAAATATATCTTGAAGAGCGTAGGCGAGATACAGCAACCTTGTTTAAGACCTTTATTTACTTGAAAGCCTTTGGTTAGTTTTGCTTTTATTTTAACTTTTGCCTTACTATTGCGGTATAACTCTTTGATGGCCTTAATTAGTTGTACGCTTATGTTTGTCTTTTCCAACGCTTTCCAAAGTAGATTTAGTGGTATACTATCATATGCCTTCTGCAAATCTACGTAAAGCAGATGGAGCTCTTGTCCGTATGCCATTTTCTTTTCAATAACTTGGGTTATACAAAAGAGATGATCTGAAGTCGATCTACCCGCCCTGAAACCAGATTGTTCTTCTGCCTCCATATCTTTATATTCGCTCTCCACTTTATTTTTTATTATTTTGCCATATATTCTGCTTAGCGTACTAGTTACAGATATACCTCTATAATTGTCACATATATCTTTCCTTCCTTTTTTCTGTATTGTGGATATATATGACGTTTTCCACTCAGTTGGTACTACAGCTCCATTTAAATATCTTTGGAAAAGATTCCGTAATCTACAAAACAATTCTTCAGTGCCATATTTAATAAGTTCCGCTGGGATATTTCCGGGTCCGGCAGATTTACCGCTTTTTAAGGTTTTGCACACGTTTTTGACCTCAGATATTGTGAGGGGTACTGGAGATCCCATCGTTCTAATGATATTGTCTCTTTCGTCTTCCTTCAATTCTGCTCTATCTTCAGTTAAAAGTTTTTTAAAATGCTCATCCCATTCTTTGTCTGGTATTGGTAAAATAATATCGCTGCATGTTTCTTTTTTGATCGATCTTATAGTTTTCCAGCTTTCGGTACTTCTCCTACCTCCTAAGTAAGAATCTATTTTCTGGCACTTTTGCATCCATGATTGATTCTTCTTATCACTGATCATTCTTCTCACCTTTGATTGCGCGATTTTGTATTCTTCTCTGCTTCTATCTGTCTTTTGGGATAAGTACGTCTGATATAATTTCCTTTTTTCCTCTATTTCACTTTCAATCTCAGCATCCCACCAGTATGGTTTTGTTCTTTTAGGAGTTTCTTCCACTAATCCTAGTGCTTCTTTTGCAGCTTGATGGATGCTTAATGTGATACATTCGTATTCCTCATCTGGGGTTTCACCTGAACTTGAATTAAGTTTTTCGTTCAGTCTCTTTTTGTATAAGTTTTTTACGCTGTCATGTTCTAGGCTTAGTAGATTATATTGACAGTGATCAATTTCCTCATTCACTGTATCATCAAGATTTTGTTGATGGAGGCTTCGGCCTTGATAAGGAAAGAGAATTTTGGTCTCCAGAAAATAGTGATCACTTCCGCATGTTGATCCACGCTTTGTTCTGACATCTTGAATTTTTAGTTTTGTCTTTTGTTTAGTGATAAGATAATCAATGACGGATTTCAGGTTTTGTGAGGGTTTGGTCCAGGTATATTTGTGTATTTTCTTATGTTGGAAAAAACCGTTTTGTATTTTTAGGTCTAATTGCTCACATACTGTGATAAGCCGGTTTCCATTGTCATTAACAACATCTTCTCCATATTGGCCAACTGTCAGATCATTTACTCTGTTACCTGTTCTACTATTTAAATCTCCCAATATTACAATTTCTCTAGATGTACTTACTGCTGATATTTCATTGTGGATTTCTTCAAAAAAATTGTCTTTCACGGCTACATTTGCATCGTCATTATACGCATAGATTCCAAAAATCGTAAGTCTCATTCCTTTTATTGTTATATTCATTCTTATTAGCCGTTCATTTACTGCTTCCCAGTTGGTGATATATTTTCTAAATCTTTTGTTGAGCAAAATAGATACTCCTTGTTGCGCATGTTTTTCTTTTGCCACTCCGCTATAGAAATGGTCATACTGTCCTAGGTTTTCAGATCCTTTTCCTTTCTTCTTCGTTTCTGTTAGTACAGCAAGGTCAACCTTCATTCTGCTGCACTCATGGACTATATCATTCACTTTTCGACTCATTCCTTGTACGTTCCATGTACCAAAAATCATATTCCTGTTTCTTTGCTTGGTTCGTCTTAGGTTTTTCATTTCTTTCCGAGGCGTTTGATTGGGTTTTTTAACAGTGTACGTTTTTTCCGGGTATCAGAGAGTTAGTCTAATGCCCCAACCCCCAACCTGGAGGACCAGGTGATTTTTGATCGAGGTTTTCTTCCCCTAGCCTTTGACCATTCCAACGCCGGTACTACAAGGCAGCATCTTCTTCTTTTATACTATCCCTAAAAGAAAGGGTTGCCACCTGCGCTATGATCACCGTACCGAGGTCCATCCTCTCCGCCTTTCATACCGATGTGGTCTTCTCCCGTAACCCTGGGAATGGGACCCTAAACAGGTGCTAACTCTCCGGGTCAGAGAGTACCTGGAATCTACGGAGGGCAGGGGTCGATTCATTTCCCCTGATAGACATCTGACGAGGTCTACCCCGTACCCCTTAAAATAATTCAATAATAAACGAACTTAAAGAAGCCAATATTATACTTTAGGAAAGCTTATTTTTTATCAGTGTCATTATGAGTGTTGACAAATTCGGACGCTATTCTGGAAGCCGAAAACGTACGTTTTCTATTCCAAGGCCAACCTTTCCTCATACATCTGATGGTGATGTGGACGCAAGTAATTTAAAAATATGCAATTTAAAAGATCCAATTTTAGACACTGATGCTGTGACTAAGAAATATGCAGACATGCAAGTGTCACACACAATTTCGTTGATAGAAGGAGTTCAAGAACAGTTTGAACAGGACCTTGAAAACGTGGAAACAACCGCGAAAACGATTGTTGAATTACAAATAGCACCCTTGGTTACATCGTTGCAAACTCTTAAAAATCAATTTAAGCAAGTCAATGAAAAATTAGAAGAAATATCAAAGATCATTAGTAAGTATCCTCCAGTTGCAGGCAAACATCTAACTAATAAATTATATGTAGACGAAAGCATCGTACGTTGCAAAGCTTTTTTACGGAAAGAGTTTGCGCAAGCAGATGCTAAGCTTCAAGAACAAATAAGTGATCTACTTTCTCACCTCGAAAATGTGAAATAAAGTTTTTCTAAATGCGTTGAAGGAGTCATTTAAAGTCATGCAATCCAAAGAGAAGGTACAACTTGTTAATGAGCTGCATAAGCAGAGTCGAAAAAACTACCCGAGACGCCGCACCATTATCAAAGGTTTAGATGACTTATGGCAAATTGACTTGGCCGATGTGCAACAGTATGCTAAATATAATAAAAACTTTAAAATGATTATGGTAACCATTGATTGTTTCTCAAAGTTTGTGTGGGTCAGTCCGCTTAAGACAAAGACTGGAGTTGAGATAACTAAAGCATTTGATGTAATTTTAAAACATTCGAAACGTTGTCCGATAAATTTACAAACCGACCAGGGTACAGAGTTTTATAATTCTAAATTTCAAGCTTTAATGAAAAAACATAATATCAACCACTATAGCACATTTACCATAAAAAAGGCTGCTATATGTGAACGAGTCATAAGGACTTTAAAAAGCAGGCTTTACAAATATTTTAGTCTTTATGGTACCTACAAGTGGATCGATGTCTTACCACAAATTGTTGAATCTTACAACAATACAAAACACAGTAAAACAAAATGTAAACCATCGGCAGTGAACAGATCCAACGAGAAAGCAATTCTGCGTAGATGCTATACACATCTAAAAATTGCGGGACCTCGAAAATTTCATAAAAATGACGTGGTGCGCATATCGAAGGCTAAACATATATTTGAAAAAGGTTATACACCTAATTGGACAACGGAATTATTTAAAATTACCAAAGTGAATATTAACAATCCTGTTACGTACATGCTTGAAGACATGACGGGCGCTCCAATCTATGACGAGGAAATACAAAAAGCAGCCAATCCGGATGTTTAGTTTATCTCGTTGAGAAAGTATTACGAAGAAAAGGAAAAAAGATGTACGTCCAATGGCTTGGTTTGGACCGCACCCATAACAGCTGGATCGATGCTACTGACGTTGTTTAGTATTGTGGGAAACCAAGGGGGAGTGGGGAAATGGGTATAAATATTTTTAAAAAAATTGCCACCATAATGTCACTTTAGTTTCAGTTTTAAAGTTTGTGTCTTAAAATGATAATGAGTCCAGAAAGTGTCGCCGACAACGTTGACAATGATTACCAATCATCAATGAGTCAAGACAGTGCTTCTGAACCACCTGATTATGATTTGGAAGTTGACAGAATTTTAGAATTGTACGAGGCTGAAGCTAGGTTAGAACATTATTATCTACTGGAATCAAGATACTCAATTGGTGCTTACGAAGTAAAAGTTGGAATATCACCAGCAAGATCGTTTAGCCCCGCCATCATTTTGTCTCGGTCGTTAAAATCAAGCAAATTTGCCCTAAGTACCTTTGAATGGACAGACTTTATTGAAATTTTGGAGCAGAGAATTATTGATTTTTTTGAAAAATCCACTACTGCTTACCCAGATGAATGCAATTCACCACCACCACCACCACCAGTGGTGTTTCCAATTGGGTTGTTTTGTAAAATTACTCAACTAGTGTATGACGATCAGAAATTTTTAGAGATCAGCAAACATGGAGTTAAATTTATGTTATGTGAAGAAGATATAATGCAGATCCTGGACCTAAATAAAAGACTCGTATCACATCAAGTAGCAATGTTGGAGAATTTAAATTTTTGCTCCTACTACCACAACGTTCTAGATATGATTTCGTCTCACTGCAGTAATAACACTGAATGTCTTTATGGTCCATTTGAAACGTTGTATACATTTTGTGATGTATCCGCTGATGAGCCGTTAAGTAGGGCTCTTAGAGAGTATATTTATTTTTACAAAATAAAAGTTGTAAATGATTTAGAACGCAAGAAACATTTTTGAATTGTATTAGAAAGTACTTTATTAAATTAAGAAGTTTTATAAAATAAAATAATATGTACAGAAAAATTGTCTTTTGCGTTAGCGTCACATTAGCGTCACGTTGGCGTCACGTTAACGTCACGTTACCGTCACGTTAACGTCACGCTAGCGTCACGCTATCGTCACGTTAGCGTCACGTTAATGTCACGTTAGCGCCACGTTAGCGTCACGTTAGCGTCACGTTAACGTCACGCTAGCGTCACGTTAGCGTCACGTTAATGTCACGTTAGCGTCACGTTAACGTCACGTTAGCGTCACGTTAGCGACAACTATCGACTTTTTAAATATAGATATAGCAAAACTAAAACTGTATTCTGTACATTTTAAGCATCTATTTTTATACCAAAACATTTTTGACATTTAGATTTTCTTAAGTAATAAACAGTAACAGTATAAAATACACTTGACAGTATTAGATAAATTAATTCGATTATGAAAAAAGGATTTTTATAGGATTTGAAACAGGTGTCGTCAGAATTTTTGATGTTGCCGTCTTTGCTATCACCATTATCATCATTATCTTGAGGCCTTAAAGTGGTGTTGAAGACAATTGAGGTGGTAGGCGATAATAATAATTCTGGCACCAAATCGTCCTCTTGTCAATTGTGCAATTTATAAAAGTTGAGAAAATTAATAGCTCAAACATCTTTTCTGTTTGAATTCTAACCAGAAACTAAAAATGCGACCTTAAACTGGAAATTAAATATCACGAAGAAAGAGTATCCACATGCAACGTGTTATCTTTTTTGAATCTCTATTAAGATAACACACATTATTTAAAAATTCATTAAAATTAAAATCATTTTTGTTATGACTCATTTCCTACAATCACTACAAAAGCAACAATAACAACAAGTTGACAAGTCTTAACCTGCAAACAAGTTCAGACAAGTTCTAACTTGTTTGCGTTATATTTCGACATGTCTCATTTCCTGCCCTAGATATGATATGTCTTAACCTGCTATACGTAAGCTCCTCCCATGTTTGAAATACGTTATGATTTTTTAATAAATAAAAATAAAAAACCAACAAGTTTTTATTTTATTTATTTATTTATTAATAAGTGTATACATTACATTACACAGTCCTATAAGTATTAATTAACACTAATATTTTTTAAGTTATTTTAAAAAATGTCAAAACAAGAAATGACAAAAAAATGTACATACTAAAGGGTGGTGTGATGCTGTTGGACATTTAAAAGCTACATATATATATATATATATATATATATATATATATATATATATATATATATATATATATATATATATATATATATATATATACTATATATACTATATATAAAATTACATAAATTTTAAAATATTTCTATCTTTTATTCAAAAAAAACTCTGTTTGTAGCATGTAAATCTCTGTCGCAAGTATACCTATCTTTCAATGTAAACAATAATTGACAAAAATCATTTTGACACCACGAAGATTGACGTTTGAATAACGATGATAACTCAGATGCATGGCACTTTTCATGAAAGTTATGAGATATTCCATGTAAAGGTTGATTTTTAAATTTAAAGATATATTTCAGTGCCCCATAACATCCATAACAGAGGAGTAGGTTATATTTAGGTATTTCGTAGTATCTAAACCAGGCACAGTAGTCATCATGTTTTGCAAAATCCGTGTAGTGTGTTGATTTTAACAGTGCCTGTCTTAAATTCGGTGAAATCTCATTATCCTCTATATATTCGAACCCAATGATATCGAGTGGATCGTAAGTAAGCAATTCATTTTGAAGTTGTTGCCATTTGTGTTGGCTATAACTCCTCGTTATTTGTTCCGTCAATCTCCAGGGTAATGTCGTAATTTGGATAAATTTAACAATTTCATCAATATTTGTCAATATGTGATCCATAGTTATTTCAGCAAGCGCTGCCATTTTTACAATTATCTCTAAAAGAAAAAATTAACTTAGATTTCCTTTAAGCTGTAGTGACCCCAGGGTAAGGTGACCAACGAGTTTGGTACTAAGTACCGCTTATCATCATGTGGATTCAAAGCTATTTTAGTCTGCTCAATACTGAATACATCATGCAATTTCGACTTTATACAGCGTTGAGTTACATAAAAATTAGATGTTTTTTCGGTATCCTCAACAAAATTTCTCAAACACTCCAAATAATTTTGTTTTCCATTGTCTTGCCAAAGACAGCATTATTCATTAGTTTGTACAGGTTTTTCTCAAAAGTAGTTTAGCCTTTGTTCTCATTTGTGTATTGAGATCAATATAGCCTTTTAACCAACTGGATTGCTTAAACTTTAATGTTCTGTGAATTTTATTAAGAACTAAACCATGATCTAATGCTTGTTTTCAGTTTCTGTACTGAATGATGTAATTTGTTTTTTTATACAAGGTGGTCAACAGCTTGGAATGTTTTGACTCATGAGGAGTGCGATGTTCTGCACAAAAAGGAAGATTTTTATGAGAATCGTGCAAGTTTTCGGGATAGGAAAGGTCAACTTCAAAGATATATCCCACAGTTGAATCGTCTGGTATTGACATGATATCAACATTTGTGTCAACGCACTCAAAACCACCATATGGAAGTGCTTGACTCATTGCCCAACCATAAAGATTGTTTACATCCAAATATATGAGGAATTTTGAGGGTTTAGACGAATCAAAGTTATTCATGTATTTGTTATTTGCCTCACCAAGACGATTACAACACTGTGATATACCTCCGCGTATGCCCCTCTCAAAAAATAAAAGCAAGGCAATATCTTGTAGTATTTCTAAACGACAACCTGTATATTTTAACATACAGTCCCAGGTATATCCCGGAACTGTATAAAAATGGGCTGGGTCTAGACCATAGGTTTCAAAGCAAGTCGCCTAAAAATCTCAAAAACGATCATAATCAAGATAATGTCAGTTTTCAAGTACAAAAAACTATACTCCCAAAGAGTTTTTATATTAAAAGCTTTCCATATTGATTTGGCATGACAATAGTCAGCTTCTGATATGTGCTCATCATTAAGCTTATTATAGAACTTTTCCTTATCGGGCAATTGTTGTTCCTCAAGACGTTCAATTTTGTCTAGATAATCATAAAAGAAAACCCCCTTCTTTGTTAACAATTTGTACTGCTCTTCAGTTAATCCCTGAAATTCCCTTCTTAGTACTTTAAAATCGTCTATGTTTAATGTTGAAACCAGACTATCCAATGAACTGCCCAGGAATTTAAATGTATCGATAAAACGAACACGAATATTGATTTCGGGATGATAATTTGTAAAACTTATGTACTTTTCTTTACTCACCGGCAAAATAGAAATAAAGTAATTTTTTGCTAGGTCCTTAATTATAAAATGGGAGTCGTATCCACTCAAGTTGTGGAACGCTATTGGAACCACAAAATATTTTTTATAGTTCAAGTTGCATTTTTGATGTGCAAAACCCCGAAAGTCCCCAGTTAAATGACAATGATCGCGTACTATGCGATCGCATCGCCCATGACAAATTTTTCAGTGCAAATATGACATTCATCGGTGGCATCATTTAAACTCACATCAGTATTCATTGGCTCAATCTGTTTCAATTTAGAATAAATTAATTGGGCTAGGGTATCAATTTCTTGCGTGAACCAATTCATGCAGTCCATACCACAATGACTTTTATAGAATGATAAGTTGTCATCATAGGTACACTTGAAATAAAAACCAGCACTATATGCTGTATGTTTTTGATATGGATGTGTTGAGGTCAATGGATGATGAGGAGTTGTCAACCGATCTGAATCAGGTAGCGGAACAAGCAATGATTCAAAATCTGCATAAATAATAAAAGACACCTTTTCTTTGTGAACGTGGTTTTTAAATTTTACATATCGATCTGAGGGAAAGCTTATTTTGCATTCATCTAGCTTTTCACAGTAACCGCTGTGAGAGTCAAGTTTTTCCTGTGTATAAAAATAGTTAAGACATCTATCACATATAAACTTTTTACCATTATGCTTTGATAGTTGTGCGCCAACAACAACTTAAATCTTTTATCCAAACATAGTGAAAATATATTTTTTCTTCATCATCATCATTTGTTTCTCCCCATGGTTCAAATCGGTCTACCCTGTCATCAGGAAAATACCTACTTTGAACAATTAACAAATTAACATGCTTTTCTTTTTTCTGTTTAGTTAACCGAACAGGTAGCACGGAAAATTCAGAAGAATTGTTCTTCATGCTTAGCTCAAAAACATTTACTGAAATTATTTTTTTCAAAACAAGAAATTTGGTTTAATGTCACCGGAAATGTAAGATTTTTTAAATTTAAGACTTTCTTGTAATCTGGATATGAACAAGTTCTATCTACATGCTCTTTAACTGGATACAGCGCGGATACAATGGCCCAAGCAAAGCAGGCCTGATCCCAATTTTTTACGTTAATGCAGGCTTTTGTTTGAGAAATTTTTTGAGGTAATTTAATGTAGGTTGACGCGCCTTTGGAAAATTCAAATTTATTAATATTAACTTCTAAAGAAATTATGTTATCGATTGCCCACCCACTCTGCGATTCTTCAAACTCTGATAGTTGGTTTAAAATAGGATCCATAACGTAAGCTTCAAACCATTTTTTCAATTGTGTACTTACATCAATAAGTTGATTTTTAGTTTGAAAATATTTTCTTTCAAAAATTTCATTTTCTTCACTTTTTTTCAAAAATTCAGCGCAAAATACAGTATTTACTTTTAACATAGACAAACTTTTGAGACATTTAAGAATTTTCTTTCTTGTGTGACCTGTTAATTATTATACCTGTTTGCACCCGAGAATCAAAAATTGAAGCTAAATTTCTCCACACTACCCTTCTACTACCAGCGCCGACGCCACTACCACCACCAGGAAAACGTTCATTTTTATTGTTACTATTTAAGCCCCAACCCACTGCATGATTTTGAAGCATAAACTGGAATCTTTTTAATATGCCCACGTTGGTTTGAAGCTTTCGCAATGTCCCTATTTTTAAATCACCATCCTTAATGGCTAGATTGCATAATATTGTGTTGTTTAGTTTGTTTCAACCAGTTTTCTACTTCTAGAACTGAACATTTCTTTTTAGAAAACAGTATTTTTTCAACTCTATTAATTTTTTTGATTATTTCATCACTAAGGATGGTGATTTCCTCTGAGTTCATTTTTCTTTGATAAATTACAATTTTTACCAACTTAGCATCTAGTATTCGGTGTTTAACATCCTTTTCCAGCTCCTTAATTTTTTGCACTGGTTTCGCTTCAAGCTTTAAAAAAGACTTTTTGTTAATTCTAGTTAAATCCATCTAAAACAAGTTAAGTACAAATTAATAAACTTTTATTGAAATCAAACGTTTCGGAGCTAACTTGACACAGACAGACAAACACCCCGACTGACATACATATAAAACAAAAGTACAATCAATCCTTTTTTGATAAAAACATTTGATTGAGAAAAATAAATAATTAAAAAATTTTAAGACACCAAAGTTGATAAATGCAAGATAGATACACAACCTGGTGGTGGAAGAACTTTAAATTTCATTTTAATCGGGTGAGTAATTTTTAAGTAGAATGTGTAAATTCAGTACAGGGTGTTCAAAGTTAAATTAATATTATTGAAATTACTAGGTTGGTAGTATATGCAAAATTGCAGTATTATTTCCAATGGTTACAGTAGCAAAAGTATAGCATAAAGTGTCAATTTAAGTTTGAACACCCTGTATTCTAAACAACCAGGTGAAATAATTTTAAATTTCATTTAAATCGGTTAAGTAATTTTTTGGTAAAATATATGAATATAGAGGGGGTTCAAACTTAAATCGGTATTATTGCTAGCTTTTTTGTTTTATGGAAGCTACAATGTCGATTGCGGTATTATTTTCACTGACTACAAAAGCAAAAATAGGCAATTTAAGTACTTACTTTTTTTGATGATTTTGATGGCTCCAAAAGATAAAACAGGTTTTAATTAGTTTGATGTACAAATTTGGAATGTGTAAAATATAAGATCGCAAGTGGTACATATAGTAATGCGTAATCAGTTCTTACAGGATTCTCACATTGATATCTACCTGTGGTTTCATTTTTTTTGCGGACTTGGATCCAGAGGCGTACACATTGTTATGCAAATAAAAACACTCTGTATATTTTAAGACTTTTTATTAAAACTAATTATCAACATTGGCCTTATTCTACGTTAAGGATATGGGCCTTCGGGAGAGGTCGTTCTGTAAATATCTTATTGACCAAACTTAAATTTGACATCTTTGTTGTAACTTCTTTCTTAGTTTCATAAAATTCTATTTCTCGATTAAGCTCCCGAATATTTTTTGTATATTCTTCAAGCCTTCGTCTGTACTCCTCAAGCATGATTATAACACTAACGCATAGGTGATATGCACAAGAGGCATATGCTCTACATCCCTCCTCTCCCAACCACTCGTTCCCTCACCCCCCGTAACTTCTGAGTACACCAACCACGCCGCTGCTTTTTGGATCTTGGGAATTTTTTTAACCAAATAACTGTATCAATTTTTAATCTGCTAAAAATAAAAATTCACAGGTGCGGTTTTGTCTTTTGCGGTTTTTATCACAAACAAGTCTGCTTTACTTTATAAAAATATTTTTACAAATAAATTATATTGCAAACCTCTTTTAAGAAAATGCAATCTTTTTTTACCTACTTTGGTTCCAGGATTCCTATATCTCTACTACTGCCCTGTATACTGTCATATCAAAGCCTGCGAAAAATTAAACACTCTGTATGAATTATTTTTTAATAAAAATAACAATACCTATCACTTCTCAGACAGATAAACAATTAACTGGGCTCACCCTGTATACGACCATATTGGAGTCTGCTGAAAATAAAGCACTCTGTATATAATATTTTTATTAAAATCATCACACCTAACAGTTTTTACTTCAACGAAATTATAAATAGAAAGGTAGATAGATAAACAACCTGTGGTTTTATCTCTTCCGGTTAATACATCACAAACAAGTCTACTGCTTCTTATTATAACAATATTTTTAAAACATACCGTTTACCTATATTTAAATTTACAACTAATACCTATATTCTAAGGCCCCAATGACACCAACCCTTCATCCCCCTTTCTCGCTTTCTTGTTATCCCCCTTTCTCGGCTGCTTCTTATTATAACAATATTTTTAAAACATATCGTTTGCCTATATTTACATTTTAAAAATTACCTACTTCTTGGTCCAGCACTCTCATAAGTATACTACTGCGGTGACGGAGATTGTACCCCTCTCGCCTGTAAACTTTAAGTTCCACTTATGCGGAGGTACAGGTGCAACATGATATGAAGTACCAGGATCACTTGACATTGGTACTGGCGACGAACATGAAAATGGTCGTGACTGAGCAATTGGTGCTATGCTACTTTGGAGGGCAGCTAAACTCAAAGGAACGGTAGACGGTTGTTGATAATGAAAAGCTGATGCACCGTCATTCTGGATCAGCATTGGAGGTGGTGCCTGTACTGAAGTTTGAGTTGGGTTCGTTAGCATTTGCATTTGCACTGGAGCAATGACCGACGGTTGGTTCGTAGGCTGTTGAGCTGTTCTTTGTGTGCTCGACTGCGGTGGTTGCTGGAAATGAGACTGGTTAGGTGTGTTGCCAGCATTTGTTGAGTGTTCTGAGACTCGACTCGTTGAATGGGTTTCAGATGCTTCATTATCATCTGAGGCAACGCCAACTCTCAATAAATCTGTTGCTTGGCTCTGCAACCTCCCAATCAAACTCAAGGTTTCCGCAACCAGTACGCCTTTCGTTTGACTTTCTTCAAAGTTGGACGGATTCATGTTGTTAATCCTGGCTAACACGTGTTCCAACCTTACAGCGATTTTCCTAAACTCTCCCCCTTTACTCGTACCAGAGAACTTCTCTACCAGCGGTACCAGACTATCAAGCTTCTTCATGCAGCTAAAAGCATCTTGGCCAAATTTAAAGGGATACGGAGGGTATCTCATACTTGCATCAGTCTTTTCTCTTTGTTTGATCAGTATAAGCTGTTGTTTCATCTCTTCCACCGATCCAATAGCTATGCCTCTCCATGTTAACTCATAGATTAATTCGTCCTTGACTAAGTACCTTATGTCAGACAACCGACTTACAGAAACAGCCATGGTGCCTTTTATATATATTAAAACTTTAAACTTTAAAACTCTTAATTATACCTCCCAATTATAAAACTAAACCACGCAATAACAAACACAAAGTTCACTTTAAATTCACTAGTGAAAATCACTATAAATTTTCTCACAAATGTAGAAAATATAAAACTTAAATACGGGCAGACGCGAACAAAATCGAAGAACACCGGAGCAGTAAGAAAATAAAATTTATTTGCATTTAAAAATGTAATCATAGTTTATATTAATTATTTGCACAACTAACTATGACGTCCAACCCTGCAGAGAGAAATAACTACTTAAATCCTAAATTAGGATTAACAAGTAGCCATAAAAAAAAATTTAAAAATAAAAGAGAGACAAGAGTTTTGGCAGTGTTCAGGTCTTATGTTCCACTCCTGCGTGAGTAAAACCAAAAAAAAATAATTGCGCTTATCCTAGGTGAACTGGATTAAAATTAAAGTTAAGTGATGTTTGTTTACCTCAGCAACCGAATAGGTAAATTTATCCCTAAATGGAACGTACAACAGACTACCTATAACAAAAATCCCAAAGCTGTTATACACAGTTAACGCTAGGGTATACTCCTGCTATTGCAGAACGGCTCCACAACTAAACTCCTCAAAAAAAACCCAAATCGCCAAAAAAGAATAAATCAAAACCCACTTTAACCTGCTTACCTATTCTGAGTTTACACGAAACATGCATTGCTTAAGGCCACATCATCCCTTAATATATAACTGAACGCAATAAACATCGGAACAGATGTTCATGTTATAGAAATCGTAAAATATGCTCAATAAAAAAAAATCCTCTCGCTGAAATTGCGTCGAATTAGACTAGTAAGGATGATGTGTGTAATTAAAAAAAATTAAAAGAAAATTTAAAAAATTTACCGATGGTAATAAAAAAATTTACACAAATAACGTCTTGGTAGGACTGCAACTCTCTTATAATCGTTAAAATGAAATTCCCAAAATTTTAACTAAATTGATGCAAACCATGGTCAAGAAGACCCTAGGATCGTACCGAAAGGTGTCCAAAAAAAAAATTTAAAAAAAAATTAAAAAAAATTTTTTTTTTTGCTGTCGACTACAGTAGCCCAATAATAAAAAAAATTAATTAGTGGCTCGTTAAAATTTTCAAAATATTAGTCTACCCTGATAGGTGGTTTGGAGTTGGGAGAAAAAAAAATTAAAACAAATGATGATAGGTTGTTAAAACGCGAGGGTTCGAAATGAAATTATATTTTAATTCAGAAAAAAAAATATTTAAATAAACTGGTAAAAGAATTGTAGGGCAGGGTACTACTATGCACCAAAAAGAAAATTTTCCAACATGAAAATCAAGTTTCCTCCCTTAAAAAAAAATTTTAAAAAAAATATTTAAAAAATATTGTCAAAAAAAATTAAAAATGTTTAAGTGGGGTTGCAGCTCCTATTTACGATTTTAAAAGAATTAAAATAAAATTAGCACTAGAAAAAATCTTATTCGAGTTGCCATGCAACAGTTTTTGTTCTTTTCCTTTGAAAAAAACTGTGGCAATGTGAAAAGTAAATGAGCTAGAAAAATTAATTTACTATACAAAAAAAAATGTTGAAAATTAAATTTACTTAAGAATCATAAGGTATAAGAATCGTAATTGCAAAAAAACCAATCAGTTTAGGAAAAGTTAAAAAAATATTTATGTTTCAAAAAAACAAACGATGTTAGTATATTTGTTTAAAATTATTACTGAAGGAAATAAACAACGTGAGTACTTATTTACTGTACCACTATAATAATGTGAACCTAAGTAAACTTTGCACTCAACCCCGTAAAGAATTATCTTGTGTGCACTTCCAGAAAAACAACTATGAAAACAATTCCAAGGTTCACCTATAAGAACGTTACTTTACACACAACATCTAATCAAAAAAATTTTTACTGCTTAATGCATTCTCAGATCCTTATTCCTGGTATTCACGAGATATAAAATTATGTTGGGCCCTTCCCACAACTTTTAGTCAAAGCAAAAATTACCAAATGTCCAAGGGCTAATGAGACCCTATCACCTACAAATGATATTTTGAAATGAAACAGTTGGGAATAATCCTGCGTAAAAACCAGACAACAAAAATCAAGAAGCAAAAAAATTATCTTGTTATTTAAAAGAGCATAATAAACTCCCGGCCCCAAATAAACTTTTGTTATATCAACAAAACTCGGCCTAAAACCAAAAAAATCTTTTTATTAGACATTTCCCCTATTTCTTAAGTATAATGTCAATAAACCCAAAAAACTTGTGATTTCCATTCCAATCCCATCTGCACCCTATATATCTTTTAACCGGTTAAACGCCCACAGGCGAAACAATATCTTATTTCAAAGAAAGGGTGAAGATATTTTGAAGCACCCTGTGAAAATAGGACACTATTATGGAAAATTGTTCAGATCAGTGTTCACTTACTAATTTCCAACCTAGATATATCTAGTTCCTTTATGTGCATGTTACTATTTTAATTCCTATCATAACTAAACAGATCACAAAATTTGTCTTTCTCCGCGAATCTGCAAGGTCCTGGAAAATGTGAGATTCAGCCTGTAGGCCAAATTTGGATGTATTGTAATTTAGCGAAAACCGAAGTTGCGAAATCCTAAAAAGATTAGCAGGAAGTCCTCGTTCCTTGATTTCTACACTCCGAACCAAACATTTCTTCCATTTCCACCTAGCTCGCGGGAGGAAAACCCCTAATTATTGCAATACAAAAGGTACTACTATCATATTATGCATAACAAAAAAAATATATGCCCTCTTCATTGTTTAGTCGCATCAAAGAAAACCTATTGTTTTTAAATTTATTCTTAGGTTGAAATCTTTTTTAAAAATCAATCATCTTAAATTTATTGTTTAACCTGAACACTTTCCCATCTATTCCACAACAGTGTATTGTAATTTAAAAATTTGCTTCATTATTTGAGGTCACCAGTATGAAATTATTTTAAAATTAAAAAAAAATGAAATAAAAATTACTTCCCAATTCTTCACAACTTTCAAGTTTTTATCCCTAAATAGGTACTTTCTTAGTCTAACACCATCCATCGTTATCCAACCTAACGCTTTAATTTCAGAAGCAACAAAACGAAGATGAAGGGAAAAAGCTAAGCAAGTAAGTTGGAAGTTGCTTTACAATGGCCGCAGATGACAGGCCTCTTTAAGTACACGCCACTGTCCTGAAATGCAAAAAAACTGAAGTCTTATCTCACTAATATCTGCCGTCAAACAACATTTGGCATGAAATAAAAATAATTCCATATCATACCAGTATCCTCAAAAAAAAAACGTTTTTTATTATAAGACCCAAACACCTAACCAATAAATCTTGTTATTTAAAACTATGATTTGGAAGTAAAAGATTTATTTATTCCTGCCTGATCAACTAAGACAAAAAAAAGTTCGCCTTTTGTAACTCAAGAAGTTCCCGTTTGGTCCCCTAAAAAAATATAACCTGTCTGGTCACCCTTTAAACTACGACCACTATACAAACCGTTTTGACCAAAACAAGAATTCGAGAAGTTATGTTTACAGAAAGAAATAATCTTTCTAAGAAAAATTAAATTATTTGAAAAAAAAAGTAAAATTTGAAATATTTTTACCAATTACCACCGCCTAGCATTTATATTTAGTTGAAAGTTTCTCTTAAATTTACTGACCAATTTCACGGCCTCACAATGACATTACTTAAAAAAAATTCCTGAACTTTACAAATGAACTAAAAAAAATCAAAAAAACTTATATCTATATCTGTCTCAGTTAAACATTTCTTTTGTGGTATTATATCTAGTTGGGCTTCAAATTCATTTTCTCTGTATTCAATCTGGAGCAGGCAAAACTTCTCAAGGCTCAAACATAAATGTTTGCTCTCCATTGGCCATGACCAAGCTATGACCTGAACGCAGAAAAAAAAATACAGAAAGAAATAATTGTGAACCAGAAAAACTTTAATTGATAGAAATACCCGTAGGTCATTTTTAAAAAAAATGCACTCCAAAGCCCAACGCTGTATTTTCTACCAAAAAAAATTTGACCAGTCACGAAAACACAACTAGACAACTAAACTGGCAACCAAAGACCTAAAAAACTGTCCTACAAAAAAAAAATACCAAAAAAAAAAATGTTAACTGGACTTTTGGCATTGATGTTCAGCCAATGTGTTGCTCTAGGGATTTTAGCCTTGTGTTTCCTAACGTCCCGAGCTGACACTAAATAGTAGTAGTACCCTCGTCTGACCCGATGTAACTGAGTGACGTAAGATCTTAATTGTCATCAACAGTTACCACCAAAAAACAAGAAAAGAAAATGACAAAGCAAAATAAACTAATTTTCCTTTTCTTTCATTACTAATTAATACTTTCAACTAAACAAAGCTACCAGCTGTTAAGCTATATTTACTTTAAAACAACCTAGCCAAGAAAAATTTGTGTGAAACCCTGTAAAAATATTCCAATTTCCCAGTGGTGATATACCACAAAAAATTAAAATCACCAAAAAAATAACTTGTTGACCTAAATAAATTGACTGCACTAAAAAAATAATTGGTGAAACAATTTCTATCTTATCACAAGCAGGAAGTAATAACATATAAATAAATGAACCTGCAAAAAAAATGTTAGAAAAACACACTACCTATGTCATAAAAAGTGTTATTTCCAAAAACCAATGATCTTGTTTTTTATTAAAAAAAATGATTGGTTGTCAAAAATCACCAACAGCTTTGGCTGTACCACAAAAAAAATTTTCTCTAAAAAAAATAATTACATCAGATGTTAAAAAACTAGCCAAAAACTCACGTAGGGCGCCAATTGTGGCCAATCAAAATGCGTTGGGTGACATTTTGTGACACTGTGAATAGAACAATAACACTGTGTCAATTTGTGACACAAAAAAAACCACTGAGTAATTAAACAAATATCTGGAAGCAGAACTGTATTTTCCAGCTTGGTAAAACATTGATATGCCCGGTAACTTTTATACAGTGGAGAAGGGGGGGGTTCAGAAATAAGAAAATTTTAAGCGCCACAGTGTTTTAATATCAATGTTTTACAAAGAAGATCTTATTTAAAATACAGTTCAACCCAAACGTTGTAGCCAAACAATGAAACTCTACTTACTTCCGAGGCTTCCAGAGTATTTGTGTAATTAAAAAACCAAAAAAAAATTGACTAATAAACAAAATAAGATTTCAAAAGATTCCTAAATGAATGAAAATGACACAAATAGAAAGTACTTTATAGGTAGATGCACATTTCCAACAGGTCACAGTGTACCTACATTTGAGTCAGTAGTGTAAGACTCACTTATCTAAATGATTGTTAAAAAAAACATACTTCCAAAATTATTCTGTCATAGGGGAGATCTGGACCAAATATCTGCTGTCATCATTCTACGTTGGGTAGAATGAGACAGACAGCAACCCAGTCGGAGATCCACCCCATGAGGTAAAGCGATGTAAGGAAACCGCTAAAGAAATATAACCTCATCTCTCTTTTGTCTCTGCAAAGTTGGTCATTGGGTTGTACAAATAATACAAAAAAATTAGTTCATCTTGTTTATTTTCTCAAGAGGATGAAAATGAAATTGATCAAAATAAAAAAAGAATATTGAAACCTGAGAATAATACTGGAACATGAAGTATAAATCAATGAATTGGTGGGAACAAGTCAGGGCCAAAATAACCGCAATAGCAATTTAAAAATAAAATTTAGCTTAATTATACCACAAAATTGGGGTTATGACGTCATACCTTTACCTTGCGTTTACAAGAAATTATATATAGACTGTAAAAATTATATAAAAAAAAAATTTTATGGAAAGATTATATCTGAATGTTGCTTGATCCTACCTTGATCCTTTGATTTAAATATTGTTGGTGTTTTGTTTAGTAAACCTGGAAGTGCTGTTGGGTTTTGACATTCTTCCCTGCTACTTCGGGTCTCGTTCTGCCCGCGCCTCCCCTAGTGCTCGCTTAGCACATCACGCTAGGGCAGCACATGGTTGTGGAAAATGTTGCTGATTCTTGCCCGAGCATAAAACCCTGTGGAAAATGAAATGTTTCAGTTTCCTGGAATTCGTCTATTTTGCACGAAGTTCCCCTACACCGAGTAATTTAAATCAAGAACCCCATGTCGACTCAATAAAATAAAGTAGATTTAAACAGATGAACTAAAATAATCCTAACGTACCTTTCCCAGGGTTACAGTGCTACACTCGGCTTCACACCAGCGTCCAGCACAACTGTCCCATCGATGGAATGGAGAGGGCTGTAGACAAAGGAGAAAAACAATATATAGTTTTTATCCAAAACGTGGTTTTTAAAAAAAAATAAAAAAAAAACTCCAAAAATTCCCCACGTGTCTTGTCGAAAAAGTACATTTCACACGAAAAACAATTACAATTTGGGAGGCAAATATTGTCTTGAAGAATTAAAAAAAAATAATAAAAAAAATCGATCTTACCGCTCTTATTTCCCGTATAAATGGCGTAGACCGCCTTTTAATCCCTCTCAAAGGGTGTGAGCGTCACTTTAAGATTCGCCTAAACACGACGGCTCACAATTATACCGTCTTTGGTATAATCTGCATCTACTGCAGTGCCATTAAGTGCCAATAACCACAAAAACAATGGCGACACCAACAGACGGCCACCAGCCCAGCCAAAATTCGTTAGGAAAAGAGACAAGGCACTCCGTCGAGAACACAAAAAAAATGAAGCCGCCGGAAACCGTTCGTAGATCTGGTGGGGACAGTACACACAGTACCAACCAAATTTTCCCGGTTAAATTCAAATAAGGATGCAAACCTATTTATAAAAAAAAACGCTCTCACCGAAAAATCACTAACTCCGGTTTGCGAAACTGGAGGAAATAACCCGCGGTTTTCAAACTAACCAATGAGGAAATACATTAATACTTTCGTACCGATATGAAAAGGTGCTGAGGTCTTAAAGCTGCTGAACCAGGTTTAAAAGCAAAAATAGACTTTTTTATATTTGCCTCTGATAAAAAATCGAAACTTTTATTATTATTATTAGCGTGTTCAAAAAAAAAGTTTGGTAAGTTTATCTCGATTTTTTGGTGCAAGTGTATCCTGCAAATAAATCAAGCCGATAGCTCCTCTGATGTCACCTTCTGAAATCTTTTTTTCTATTTTCTTTGATAAATGTCATTCTTAATTAGATTTTTCTTTTTAGTGGGAAAAAATGGTGTGAAGGATTCCATTAACGTCTCATGGGCAATAATTTTGTTTCTTTCCATTTCTTTAGATTTTACTTTGTTAGAGTTACTTTAAACACAACATACGGAAAAGGCAATAAATGTTAATGCAAAATGTATTTAGTTTCATAATTGGTATCGTTATTTGTGGTAAAACGTTTGTGTTTACGTTTATTGGACTTCTTAGCATGTCCCCCGACTGCATAGTTAAAACAAAACAAATAACACTGACAGCAAAATGTGTGGAATATCGCAGCCTAGCCAGCTACTCCAAAGTAGTCAAACTGAATACACATTATCAACAGCATCAGTCATCTGAGTCAGAAATTTGTGTTTAGGATGACTTCAACTAACTTTTAAACAAAAAGAAGGCAATGCAAATTAAACTACATGAAATACATGGGCATTAGACATCACACAGTATAGTTGGTGTCACACAAACGGGACAATATTAATGATGCTGGCTTGGAGAGCCATTAGATTTTTTAGGGAACGACCAAAGCTTGCTACGGAGCAACGAAGGAGGCCAGAGACACCCGAAGAATTTAAATTTCAGTCCTTAAAGTTGACAGCTGAGAGGCGGCAGAATGTCCATTTATCCAAAATGGTAAATTTTATTATTTTTATATATTTATTTTAGGTTTAGGCAAGCGCAATTGTCAAGCACAGCTTGCACAATAATTTAAAATATCGTAGCCTTATACAGTCCTTGCCATAGGCAGTTACACTTTTGTAATATTTCCAACCCCTTTATTTATAACCAACCTCTTTATTTATCATATGCACACTGAGAGCAACAAAAAAATCTGAAAAATGGCATGTCTTTGAGTTGTTTTTATCTGTGCATTGTTTTTTGTCAACCTACAGTCAACATCTTTTTATCCAAAGGCAATGACAGTTTTACCTTTACTTTTATACCAACATGACATATTTACTTTTTAATATATTTCTGGTTAGTTAAAATATGTTTATTTTCTAACTTACTAACTTTAAGTTAAAAGTTATTCCCACTCCATTACAATATTTAAAAACACATTTAAAGAATGGCTTTTGTAGCTGATAAGATTCTCTACAAGATATGTTCTTAGAACGACAAGGGTCTAGTTAAACAGCTAAAATCTTTGTTAGTCAAAATTAACACTTTTTATGAATAGTTTTTCTAGGTATTAATAAAAATAAACATTTCTTAATATTACACAGGTATTTTATTTTACAATAAACAGTTTTACAATAAACAAGATGTATGTGTGTGTGTCTTATATAACTTATTATAATTAGAAATCACCAAAACCATTTTAACAACATAAGCAAGAAACTATTAGAGAATTATTGAAATAAAGCCAGGCTATAATAGTGCCAGGCACAATTTTGACACCTTCATATTGTAATATCAGCTGTGATCTTTCAACACACGGCCTTTGTTTTAAATAGTGCCTTCTTTTATTAATTGAAAATAAACGACGGAAGTTTTAAATTCGACTTTGGTATGTCAATTTTGAAGGATTAACGGTCAGTTTTTAATGTGAATGTGTCTATTAACGTCTCACCATCATCAAGCTAATAACAAAAAATTGTCAAAAAAATATATTTTTTCTTTGTTGTAAGAAAAAAGCTCATTACAATGCATTATTTCCTTTAAAGTAAACAGTAACTCACAGAACCCCTTATGATACCACGAATTTTTATTCGTATAGAGTAACGTTAATTCTCCCGCAAGGCTCATGACATGAAAATCTTTTAATTCCCCATAAAGAGATTTATTTTAAAAATTAAACATTTCTTTTAATAATTTATAACAAGAAGGACCAAACTTGTTGTTATTTTGAACGAAGGCCAATAAAGTGGGACATAATTTTAAAATTATTCTCGTGTTTCCATAACCCTGGAACTTTTTTGTTAACTAAAGGTATACCCCAGAGATTATCTGTAGGATAATCACTTGTATCAAACCTGTGGATATCAACTTTAATATCTAAATACATATCATTACACGCAAGTTGGTAAATAAGTCCATCCGTGCCGTTATAAAGTAATTTACATTTACTAGCATCGTTTGAAAATTTGCTCAACATATAGTCATAGTGAAATTCGTAAAGACAAGTTTTCGAAACTTCAAGAATGGCCATTCCAACATACAGTGGCTTATTAAAAATAATTTCACCTTTTTTTAGTTCCACTGCCATTAGTGTTTCATCAAAAATAACGCGACTATGAAATTTTGGACTAGCTAGTAAATTTCGCGCCCCCACTCGCCCTTCTCATTTACTAACAAATTTTACGACCCTGTGTGTTTCCTAAGATTTTCCATAGTTTTCCCGAAAACAGCATTATTCATTAGTTTATAAAGATTTTTTTTCAAAAGTAGTTGTACTCGTCAGGGCCGGTAGCACATATGACCATTGCTAATGCTTCATCAATTATTGGAGCTTGATCAGCTGCTTGCCAGTTGAGACCCGTTATTATATCTTTAGTCGCAGCAGCATCGTAGTGTTCTAATTGGTCAGCAGCTGCTGCTGCCTGGACCCTTCGGGTTATTTGGTCTGCTACCATTTCCTGACGCGAGTATGCGGGGCCTAGTATGTGAATTGCTAGTAAGGTGAGCATTTTACCTGGGTCTACCAACTGTTGGGCCCCTAACCCGATATACTGTGCTCTGTCCTCTACTCTTCCATCTCCATCGGCTCGGACTAGAGTTACCATGGGCTCTAATGTATTGATAATATATGGGAAAGTGTTCACAAGAGCGGTTAGTATCCTGGTCACTTGTGAGTACGCTGGATTGCTTAATACCTTCCCTAGTAGTTTTTCACCAACAACATAAGCAATGGGTGTCCGACTGTTCTAAAAGTTCTTATTGGTTCAATCTCCATCTGCAGTGCTGCATCTTCCTGATTAGCTAATATTCTAATAGTCCTATAGAGCCCTATTACCATTGGAGAAATTGATCTAACAAATGCGGCTGTTCCATACACAATTATAGCTCCTGGATGGGGTCCAGTTGCTGATCTGAATGGAACCCTCAACAGCAGTACATAGGAGTTAATTGGGTATAAGGGACTACTTGATTCAAAACTCAACCCTTGTACAGGTAATGGCTCCTCTACGTCCCAATTGATCAGCAATAGGTTATCTGGGGCCTGTGAAGCATAGGTAGCCAAGTCAGTATGTCCACTGAAGACCCATGTCTCAGGAAATGCTGCGACTCGCTCCACTGCTAAGACGGTAAGCATTTCATTCAGGTCATCTAAGGCGATTGGGAGAGCTCCCCCTTGAGGTAGCATGGTAGGCATAGTGGGCAGCTAGGAGTTGCCTGACTAGTGTTTGAAGAAAAAGCTCAGTCTTTGAGTTGCTTGCAATTGTACTTTTCAGTAGTGGGTGCTTGCTGGAAATGGTTTTCAGTCTGTGTTATCTTTTATTCTTAAATTCTTTAAAAAGCTTTTGTTCTCATTAACGTGTTAAGAGAAATATAATCTTTTAGCCAGCAATTTTGCTTAAATATCAACGTCTTATGAATTTTAGTGAGAACTAAGCCATGTGATAAGGCCTGTTTTAAATTTCTGTAATGAGGAATACCATGTTCGGCGCAAAAAGATAGATCATTGTAAGAATCATGTAATTGTTTGGGGTAAGATAGGTCTACTTCTAGAATATATCCCACGGTTGAATCGTCCGGTATTGAACCCCCATACGGAAGCGGTTGGCTCATAGCCCAACCATACAAATTGTTGCAATCTGGGTATAAAAGAAATTTTGAAGGTTTAGATGAATCATAATTTACCATGTATTTGTTGTTAGCCTCACCCAGACTATTGCAACATTGCGATATAGTAGTAAGTAAGTAAAATCTTTATTTAATCCTTATTACCAAAAAAAACACTTCCTACTATTCGCTATTACTTATACCCGTCCCCACCATTAGCCTCTTGTGCCCCCGCCCACCAACAACCTGATAACATTATACGCTATTTTTTCTTTTTTACCTACTTTCCCAACTCCATTTTTTAATACCTACCACTAAAAAACACATCCTACTATTTGCCTTTTATACCCCCGCCCACCAACGCCAAATAAAATAAATAATACGCCATTTTTCTTTTTTACCTGCTTTCCAAACTACATTTTTATTCCCAGCACAAAAAAACACATCGTACTATTTGCCCCTGTCTATAAAACACGCCCGCCAATAACCTGATAATGTAATACACCACTTTTTTTTTACCTACTTTGATCCAGGATTCCTATATTTCTACTACTGATGTTCAAAAGGATCAAGAGAGCTCTTAAATTTCCTTTTAAATTTTTATAATAAGGTAGATTTACAAATTCTTGAAGGCTCCAAACCGGGATAGATTTCTATATTCCATATCAAATAAAATAATAGCTTCAGCACGAGTACATAAAGCACTATTATTTGCGGGAACAATTACACCACTAACTTGTTGTTGGTTTGGTGGCTTAAGTTGAGTGTTTTATTAATTTTAATTCAAACATACTGTGTACTAGAATTAAGATATAGTAATTACAAAATGCACTCGACAAATAGCCATTGCATTGAGTTTTTTTGCATCTTTCCTACTCTTCTAAATAGTTGAGAGGCTTAAAGTCAAAAATCGTGTCCGGGTAACGTTTTTTTAAATAGTTTAAAATGATTTGCATAATTGTATTGGATATTATCTACCGTTAAGCGTACAGAAATCTCAGTCGCTGGCATCACTAACACGCAATATATTGCCATATTTTTCACTTGGATGAGTGCATAGTGTTTTTTTTGTAGTATGTTGGATCTTTATTTAACCCATTATCAAAAAGTGATTATTGATATTATTTATTGAGGGTTTGTTGACCAATACGATTTTGCGTTGGTGCAAGCCTTCTTATTTTGTGAGATTGAGATATTATATTAAAGTTTTAATTAAAAAGCCACAGTTCCTTAGATACAAAGTTAAAATGGCGCTAGGAAGTCGCGAATCTTCCCCAATTCTCTTGGAGAATTCAATATACTATAAAATCGCCAGCCACTTGTAATTAATTAAAACAGAATCAATTAATTTTAATTAATTAATATTGTTTATATCTTAATTAAATGAAAATTGGATAAAGCAATAAACATAAAATTTAATAATATTTAATAATCATAATTCTGGGTTAATTAATTAAAAGGGAAAATAATTAATTAAGGCTACTGAAAGTTGTTTTTAATCCTGCAATCCTGCACTTAAGATCAAAAATGATCGGAGTTTACAAAAGTAACTTTACAATTCACTTTGTAAAAGAACTACTAATTATATTAACCGGAGTAATTAAAATTAAATTAACCTATAGTTAAAGGGAAAAATGATTGTCAATACTTTTTTTTATGTATAGGTTAGGAATTATTGACATTTTAGTGTTCACCAAAACGGACCCAACCCAAGTAACATTTCTTTATTTATAGCAAAAGCTAAAAGGTTGCCAGCGCCTTTCCTTAAAACTATTAGTTTCAATGTTTGGTCGCTAGCACGTTCCCATTACCCTTATATACCCCTTAGACCTCCTAAATGGGACTCCCCAATTGGTGGTGGCAACCTATGTATTAAGCTCACTATAAAACCATAAGAAATAAACTCCAGCTTCGCCCTCTAGCGGTTCCACCAGTATAGAACCTTTTAGAGCCTAAAGCTATTATGCCAGGTTCTAAAAACAACTCAGAAACGTCCTTTATCCTATTATAAAACTAGATTTGGTAATTTGGTATCCTGGCGATTCTGTTGAATACCACAATACCTTTAGAGTAAAGAAGTTTTTCTATAAAAGCTATGGCGATATTTGAGATTCACAATGGCTATATAAAATAATTTAGGTCACAAAATTGCCAAAAATGTCAGAGTCCCAAGATTATTTTATCACATAAAAATATACCGAGTTTGTCGTTTTGTTGATGATCAAATTGCCTGCCAGATTTATTTTTCTGATAAAATCGTATCTGAAAAGCTCTCAAAACAAGCGCGCCACGTCAAGAATGCTTTTTAATAGTTTTTTGATAACAAAATAACAAATATTTAAAATTAAAAAAAATCATTTACACTATTCACCATTAAAAAAGTCTGTTTGCTTTAGATAAATCAAAATTAAAGTAAAATTATTGTTAAAAACACTGCTAAAACGACTAGATAAATATTTTCTCTTTACAATATTTTTTAAATAAATTTATATACGCCATTATGGTTTTATAGTGGTCACTTGGTTTTATTTGTTACTGTATCGCAACTAGGATTTTTGAGTGCCCTTATGAAACCAACAAAAAAGAACAATGTAAACATAGTCAACATAACCTCACTTAAAGTTTTTGTGTTTGTTTTTAAAGTGTTTAAAAGCGTATAATTGAACACTTTTAAATGTTTTTTTCGTGCAATTTCGACACAATCGAGAGGGCCAGTGCAATGATATTCGTTGTGCCTGCAGGTTGGAGGGCAACCTCTTATATTGATCGTCTAAATAGGTCTTATCTAGGCCTGGGTGTCCTACCCAGGAGGACGAAAACTCAACAATTATTAATTATTGGGCTTTAAATAATCAATCTTGCAATAGGTAGGTACCAATCTGTACCTAGGTATATCTATTATTTTTACAAGAAATACCTAAAAAAATAATACTTACTTCTGTTAGAACCCTTAAGGAAACAAGGTTTTATATGGCCGCCTATTTAAATAATATTTAATATACAGCTATGGGTAACTATAAATACAAAAGAATTAAGTTTACCTTTAAGCCTTCCTATAAAACCTTTTTAAAATGCTTAAAAATAATGGCAAAAACCAAAAGTCTAAAGTTTATATTTACCACTCTTAAAAACCTTAAGGAAACTAGGTTCTATATGGCCGCCTATCTAATCATATTTACTTTTAAACTACTGGTAACTATAAAAACAAAAGGATATAAGATAACCTTTTAGCTCTATTATAAAACACTTTTGTGATAACCTAAAGTAATGAAAAAAACTAAATGACCAAAGTTTACATTTATTTCTTTTTAAAAACTTTAGGTAAAATGGTTTTATAAGACCATCTTTATAAATCAGAAATCAATAAAACAAAAAGTATCTAAAAGGAACAGAAGTTCAGTTTTATTATGCTCCCTTTATAAATCACTTTTTGGTTGTATAACACTCCTTTAGGTAATTGGCAATATAAATTACCTTTATGTAGCCAAATTGATCCTAAAACCCATAACAGCACCCTCTAAATAACCTAGGAACCAAGTTAATAAAACCTTGAGTGGTAATAATGTTACTTGGGAAGAGTACACTTTTGGTTACATCAAGGTTCTGGCGCAAACAGGGAAAAATAATAATTAATTAATTAATTAATAATTAATTATCTCATGTCATTTCATGTGTCATAGTTAATCAATAAAACGTAAAGTAATAGTGAAATTAAACTAATATGCAAGCAGCATATTTTAGAATATATACAAAACCAATATAATGCTAAAAATTTGACACTACTAAAGTGATAAACCAAGGAAACCTTAGAACCTCAATAAGATAGTTAAGCCTCACCCAGTAGGAAGCAAATCCATAACAAAATTATTAAATAAAACCCTCATCATCGTAAGGGAAGGTAATAAAATTTAATATAAAGTAAAATTAAGTCAAATCAAATTTACAAATAGGTATTTAAATTTATTAAAAAAGAAATAAAGAAAATACCGAATTCACTGGACGTAAATTCTACTGAAATTACACCTTTTTCCATTAACCAACAGGAAAGCACCCACGCAAATTCTTCTCTACAAGGTCTATGCCGACGATCAAAAACGGTTACCAATTTGCCCGGATTCCCCTACAAACGGTATTATCTCCATGGCTAAAGGAGTAACATGACGATTAGTGGGTAGATTAAGGTTGAATTATGGCCTTATTGATGGACAGATGGACTTGTGGCCCCGTACAAGGATCCTGTAAGGCAAAAGGCCTCACTGAAAAAAATTGTGAAATTACATTTATGTGTAAAACAAGTCACATAACAAAAAAACTGGTAGAATAATACAAAAAACTAATAAAAATGGTGTAACTACCTCTCTGAGGGTGAACTTCAGCAAGAATCTTCTACTCTAAGGTGGATAGGATAAACACCCCGAGACAATTTAGAATAAGTTTTGTAAGAAAACATGACTGATTGCCATAATTAAAAATGATGTCAAAACTTTTCCATGCTAACAACACCAACAACACCAGTAAAAAGTTACGAAATAGAACGTGCAGGAAGACGTAGCAACCATACAATACTTAACACTCCAACACACCACATTATACCATGGAAACATATTTCTTCATCTCTCTTTAAAAATCAATGCTGCTTTTCCAAATTTTTGAAGAACAGGGATAGAGCAATGGAAGTGTGGAAACCATGTGAGAAAAAGAGTAAAACATACTTTTACCAACTAACAGCAAACAGCGTTGCCTTGTGTCCCTAAAAAAATAAAAAAGAAAGTTATATAATTAATACTAATCAATTAAGTAATATACAAGCAAACTCATATACCTAATAAGGAAATCTATACTAAATCAAATATAATCCATTAAAATAGAATATATCAATAAACAAAATTAAAACATAGAAGATATGCAAACCTACATTAATAAAATGTAAATCAATCTTGTATCTAATATTTTAGGAATTCCGATACCAACCGGCATCGTTTTACTACCCCGCATGTCCGTAACGTCTCTTGCCATTGAGAGCACATTCCACATGCTGGGTAAACTAACAGTTTTTGGCCACCTATTATTTGATAAGTTTTATTGACTTTATTGGGTAAAAAAAATATTCGTTTTATTATTAAACAAGAAAAAATGGCTTACTAAGTTAAATATCTTAACATTCTATGATCTAATTTTATATGAATCAGTGACAATGATCCATACTTATAATAAAACAGGGTTATTTCAGAAAAGATCGGATGTGCATCAACACTACACAAAAAATAAAAATGATCTAGTTACTGACAGGACACTAACTTCACTTTCAAGGAATTCTTTTTTTTATATGGGTAAAACTATTTATAATAAATTGCCTAACACTATAAAAGAATTATCCCCTAACAAATTTCATTCAACATTGAAAAAAAAATTGTTGGAATCTGCAAATTATTCACTTGAAAATACTATTAATAAAGAAAATATATTTTCTAACTTAAAAGTATCTGTCAGAACAAACTGAATGTAATTAGTTAAATTTAAAAAAAAACTTTTAACAGTAAACTATATAGTTTTAAGATTTTTAGTTTTAGGAATGTTATATTGTACAGCTTTAGGCTTTTGCAATAAAAAATTTTGATTTGATTTGATTTAACTTTAAATCATATTTTTATTCTCTGCATAAAAATTTGTTCTTGTCCAAGCATGTTTTACAAGTAAATACTCGAGAATTAAGTTTATGCATTTTCAGTCTCTCAATACAGGAAATGTGGTAAACCTCTCGACAGCTACCACACCTTATTCATGGTTTTTGAATTTCCACGTTTAGAATGCAGGGGAAACACAGTCCCTGATATAACCGATGATTAGTAAAGAATGAGTTACTGAAAGGCTTTTCAGCTAAATCATTCCTAGCGGTAGAGTAAATTGCAGCTGAGGGTTTGAGAGAATCTTCATCAAAAAGCCACCTTTTTATTGTGGGGTTTTTTTAGTATTACCCAGGGGATACTAGATTCTGGATCAGTACTCGGTGTTGAAAAAGGCGGTTGAAGAATATTTCTGTCCAAAATGACGTATTCTTCATGGTTCACATTTTCGTCATCTTTTGTTTTATATATCTATTTTTCAACAACATTATCGGGATTTAATTTTTCTTGGGCTTCTCCTGTTTTATAGTCGTCTGATTTGGCTGTTTGTATGACAATATCGGAATGTATCAAAACTTTGGTTTTATTATCTAAGTTGTTTTTTGTTATATTTTCCTTTCGTTCATAATTTCTTTAGGAATTTTAGTGACATGGTATTTTACTGAGGACTTTGTCTCTATGTACTTTTCTTCTTCTAATTGAATCATTTTTTTTTCATTCTGTATAAAAATAATCTCTTGGGTTACACTTTCTCTTTTGCCACATTTTTTATGAATATTTAATGTAGGGTAATTGCATATTAGTTCCTCTCAGTATTTTTGTTCCTTTTCTCTTAGGAGCTGATGCAAACCATAGAGTTTTATTTACGATAAGAGGAGAACTTTTAACTTCGTCAGAATTAGCTTGGCTTACTTCAACTTCTGCTGACACATTGTAAAATGTTTTCCATCGACGATGCAGGTATGTTTCATTATATATATATATATATGTATAAAAATAATCTCTTGGGTTACACTTTCTCTTTTGCCACATTTTTTATGAATATTTAATGTAGGGTAATTGCATATTAGTTCCTCTCAGTATTTTTGTTCCTTTTCTCTTAGGAGCTGATGCAAACCATAGAGTTTTATTTACGGTAAGAGGAGAAATTTTAACTTCGTCAGAATTAGCTTGGCTTACTTCAACTTCTGCTGACACATTGTAAAATGTTTTCCATCGACGATATAGGTATGTTTGGCTTAAAAGTTTTTCACAATTTAAATAAAATGAGTCGTTCATCTTCCGGAGTAGTTTCATTATATGTTTTAAACTCATCTATTATTTTATTTCCAACGCTATGTACGTATGTCATCATTTTGGCCCTTCAAACACTTGGAAAAGTCTATTGCGTTTAGTCCGTTTGCCCTGAATCCGTTCTTTATTCTTTGTGATTTGACAGTTCAATCTACAGCTAATTTTAGTATAGGGTCCATGGTATGGTCGCATAGCCATTCGCCTTTTTCCAACCATTCTTAATGGGTTTAAAAGCAGCCACATCTGCCGGTTAAAGTAATCTTGTTGAGTTTGGATACAAACATATTACAACGATTTAAGGCTTCTTACACACGCTGAGTTGATACTTTAAATGCGTACTGTGTCCTAAGAGTAAAACAACTGGGAATGTAGTTTTAGTATTTTTAAGCTACAGAACCTTTTCAATATTTTGTAATGGTTCCGTCTGTGCCAAGTAAACACCGTGTTCTAATCTAATTTCCTGATATCTTAATTTGAACCCTGTGAGGAAACACATGTAGAGAGAGCAAACACCGACCCAATCCTTTTCGCTTACTATTCCTACATTGTTTAAATGCTAATCAACAGAGCTCTGCTATTTTGTGCATCATTTTTGTTAGTGTTGCCAAATTCCCAACATATCGTTTGTCTTCCAGTGTTACTATTGATGCGCCTTGGCTTGCCTTGTCGGCTATTTGTCCCGGGTCTTTCGATGCTATAAACAGTAAATACTATATTTATGATCTGAATGGTTGCTGTTATATTGTGCATCAACGATTACACAGTGCCTATAATATTCATGTGAAATGATGCGTAGCAGGAACCGATAAATTTAAATACCTTTTTCTTAATTGTAGGGGTTAGTTCATATCTCGTCTTTGTGAGACACTTCCGACCCTGTTCCGGGGTCATATCCTGTTTTCGTTCCTGTAGTAGCGCCCGGTGCTGACATGGTCAAATGGTATCGTGACGACTTCGTAAAATGTATTTAAATTAGATTTTTAAAAAATAACTTCAAATATTTTAAAAAGCAAATTAAAAAACTTAGTATAAAATATAAAAAATTAAAATAAAAGAAATATGAACAGCAAGCAATAAATTTTTTTATCTAAACCCTGCTCGATAGGGATGGTCCCAAGCACTGACGCTGCATTTTCCCTTTATGCCGCCAGACTAATCCTATGGATAATAAAGCTACGTGCAAAGGACAAGTGGCGTATTTAAGGGGGGTCGGCCCCACCCCGAAGCTATCATTTTTTAAGGATATTTTTACATATTTCATGAATACAAACATAAAATAGCATAAAATACAGCCTCATTGCGTCTCAGCCCCCCTAAACTGTCTCTGCCCCCCCTAAACTGTCTCTGCCCCCCCCCAAAACTGTTTTCTAAATACGCCACTGCAAAGGGCCCAATGTCTTCCAACTCTTTTTTAATTTTTTTTTGTGACTCACCAATGTTTGCTGCTTCACCTGCTGTTACTGAAGTTTTTGGTAAATAGGTTTTTGCAACAGTGTCTTACCACTTTTCCAGGGCAACAAGGACCAGGCGGTTCCAAAACTGACGAAACATCAGCAGACACTAGGGACCGTCTAATAATGTCATTAATATGTCTATGGCGGGCTAGACGACCTGCACTTTTTTTTGCAACTTAAGGCATGGAGCCCAAATTTATCAACTATTTCGTTACAAATGCAGATGTGTGGCTCACACACAGGCTGACCAAGACGCAGTGCAACGGAAACACGGAAAGATGCGTCGTCTAGCAAGTTCTTTCTGTTCTGTTCTTTCTTTCAGTTTCCTGAAGTGCCAGAACTCTTGATTTTTCCATAACAGATTTTGAATTCAAAATAATCTTACTTGGCTTTTAAATTCTGAAAGGTCTGAAATTTTTGTTAAATTTTTATATCTATCAACAGCCTCGTTAAAGACAGAATCGTGAAAAGAATGTATATCTGAAGGTAAAATGAAGGGTAAGAGAGATTTCTCAACAGAAATCGATCCAAGAAAAGCAGAAAAACATAGGATAGATGAATTTCCAATTCTCAATCCTCCAAGTCTTACTGGTAAGGTAGAAAGGGACCATGCGTTGTCGGTTAAATAACAATTTGTAATAGACTCCAAATAATTTTTTTACCTACTCCTGTACGGTAAAGTAATTACTTTACCGCACGCGCATCACTTAGAAACCTGCAACGCGTCATTAAGACAGCTTTAATATTTGTTAACATTTTAATTCATCTAATTTGACATGTTTATTTATAAATTACATTCAATTTTAAAAAATAAGTACTTTAGGTACATAACCTAGAGGACCTACAGCTTTTGGTCTAATTCCATTGTCTTTTTTATTAAAGGCACAAAGTGAAGCTTCAAAGAAAACGGGGATAATTTTTTCAGGAACTAGACCTTGAAGAACATGATTAATAAAGGATGAAATACTTGATAAAAGGTTTAAAGAAAAGGTGCTGAGGTCTTAAAGCTGCTGAACCAGGTTTAAAAGCAAAAATAGACTTTTTTATATTTGCCTCTGATAAAAAATCGAAACTTTTATTATTATTATTAGCGTTTTCAAAAAAAAAGTTTGGTAAGTTTATCTCGATTTTTTGGTGCAAGTGTATCCTGCAAATAAATCAAGCCGATAGCTCCTCTGATGTCACCTTCTGAAATCTTTTTTTCTATTTTCTTTGATAAATGTCATTCTTAATTAGATTTTTTTTTTTAGTGGGAAAAATGGTGTGAAGGATTCCATTAACGTCTCATGGGCAATAATTTTGTTTCTTTCCATTTCTTTAGATTTTACTTTGTTAGAGTTACTTTAAACACAACATACGGAAAAGGCAATAAATGTTAATGCAAAATGTATTTAGTTTCATAATTGGTATCGTTATTTGTGGTAAAACGTTTGTGTTTACGTTTATTGGACTTCTTAACATGTCCCCCGACTGCATAGTTAAAACAAAACAAATAACACTAACAGCAAAATGTGTGGAATATCGCAGCCTAGCCAGCTACTCCAAAGTAGTCAAACTGAATACACATTATCAACAGCATCAGTCATCTGAGTCAGAAATTTGTGTTTAGGATGACTTCAACTAACTTTTAAACAAAAAGAAGGCAATGCAAATTAAACTACATGAAATACATGGGCATTAGACATCACACAGTATAGTTGGTGTCACAGAAACGGGACAATATTAATGATGCTGGCTTGGAGAGCCATTAGATTTTTTAGGGAACGACCAAAGCTGGCTACGGAGCAACGGAGGAGGCCAGAGACACCCGAAGAATTTAAATTTCAGTCCTTAAAGTTGACAGCTGAGAGGCGGCAGAATGTCCATTTATCCAAAATGGTAAATTTTATTATTTTTATATATTTATTTTAGGTTTAGGCAAGCGCAATTGTCAAGCACAGCTTGGACAATAATTTAAAATATCGTAGCCTTATACAGTCCTTGCCATAGGCAGTTACACTTTTGTAACATTTCCAACCCCTTTATTTATAACCAACCTCTTTATTTATCATATGCACACTGAGAGCAACAAAAAAATCTGAAAAATGGCATGTCTTTGAGTTGTTTTTATCTGTGCATTGTTTTTTGTCAACCTACAGTCAACATCTTTTTATCCAAAGGCAATGACAGTTTTACCTTTACTTTTATACCAACATGACATATTTACTTTTTAATATATTTCTGGTTAGTTAAAATATGTTTATTTCATGTCAAAGTCACAAAAGTATAACTGCGTGTGACACGGACTATAATTCAGCTGTAAAATAAATATATAAAAATAATAAAATATTCCATTTTGGATAAATGGACATTCTGCCGCCTCTCAAGTTGTCGACTTTAAGGACGAGTTCGAATTCTTCGGGTGTCTCTGGCCTCTTACGTTGCTCTTTAGCAAGCTTTCGTCGTTCATTAAAATATTTAATGGCTCTCCAAGCTGCCAGAATCATCAGTATTCATCCCAGTCGTTGTTGTGACACCAATTATACTAGTGTAATGTCTAATGCTTCGCCATGTATTTTCAGCTGGCTAGGCTGCGATATTCCACACGTTTTGCTGGTAATGTTATTTGTTTGTTTTAACGATGCAGTCAAGGGACATGCTAAGAATCCCTGTTACTTTAATAGCAACATCTTTTATTTTATTTTTTTACAACAGTAAAATGATAATACAATAATTAAATAAATTCCAATACAATATAAAAAAGTAATAGAATTACAATGGTGCAAACAATCTACAAAACAAGAATAAAATTAATGTAACACCGTGGAGAGTTTTCCACGGAAGTCTGCTCTCTTTCTTTCCTGGAGCATTCTGGGGTACTCTCAGCAGAAAAATCGAAACATTTTGTGGTACCTGCCTCTTGTTTATCTTTGTTGCCTCTCAATTTCTTAACTAATTCGGTAAGGATTGTTTAAAGATCAGTCTCAATGGATGGAAGTAAGAGTCCTCCAACAGTCGATGAGGGTGCATCCTCTAAATATTTGAAGAAGTAATTTGTAAGGCATCTTGTTTGTTCACCGCTAAATGCTGGAATCGAAGCTACTTGTTTGAACCCTTGCGCTATTTCTCCGGTTTAGTTTGTTGAGCTAAGTTTGGAGTAATATTTGATCTTATTAAATATTGGCTTCCGTGAATAAATCTTTGAAGTTATCCCGCTTGTTGGGCAAGCTGGTAATAGCGGATAGAATTCCGAAATCTTCACCAGGTAGGTACCAAACCACGAATGAACAATTACCTGTAACATTTGCTCAGCGTCCATCTTGCCGCACATAGTCTATTGCGTTTCTGATGCACAGTTATACAGAGCGAAGGCAGGGAGTCCAGACATATCAAGAAAATCAATTTTTTTATAGACTGAGAGCCTATTGGGACCAAAGGTAATTCTCTCTGAGGTCATTAATACTTTCTTTTTACAATTCTTGTCTTTTATCAAATAGAAATCGGGAAAACACATTTGCTGGTGGAAAAGCCCTCCTAGTGTTCCTGATTGAGACTATAATGGCGATTTCGGCCAACGTCCATAATATCTTTTGAATCGACGGATAAGGCTTGCCTTTGATGGACCTTAAGATTCCTTCGATGTTTGGTACGTAAGATAGTGCATTCACGGATGCGTTAAAGTATTTGGTATCATAGGGCGGATTATAAAGTAAGTAAAAGTTGGTTGGTCCTAAGCTTTGAAGCCATGCAGATCTGTGTTCCGCGACCCCATTAAGAAAAATGTGGTAATGCTTGGAGAAACCAAAGCGTGAACTCTGATAATCTTTAAAAAAAAAAATATATAAAAATAATAAAATGTTTCATTTTGGATAAATGGACATTCTGCCACCTCTCAAGTTGTCGACTTTAAGCACTGGAGTTCGAATTCTTCGGGCCTCTTACGTTTCTCTTCAGAGATATGAGAGGTTTCTCTCTAGCAATTTCGACGTTCTTTAAAAAATCTAATGGCTCTCCAAGCTGCCAGCATCATCAATATTGTCCCAATCGTTGTTGTGACACCAATTATACCAGTGTGATGTCTAAGCTTCGCCATGTATTTTCAGCTGGATAGGCTACGATATTCCACACGTTTTGCTGTTAATATTATTTGTTTGGTTTTAACGATGCAGTAGGGGGACATGCTAAGAATTCCTGTTGCTTTAATAGCAACATCTTTTGTTATTTTTTTTTATAACCGTAAAATGATAATACAATAATTACATAAATTCCAATGCAATATAAAAAATTAGTAGAGTTACAATCATGCAAACAATCTACAAAACAAGAATAAAATTAATGTGACAGGAAATATTCCATAGTTTTCATAAACCGTGGAGTGTTTTCCACGGGAGTCTGCTCTCTTTCTTTCCTGGAGCATTCTGGGGTCCTGTCAGCAGCCAAATCGAACCATTTTGTGGTACCTGCCTCTTGTTTGTCTTTGTTGGCCCTTAATTCCTAACTAATTCGGTAAGTATTGTTTAAAGATCAGTCTGAATGGATAGAAGTAAGAATCCTCCAACAGTCGATGAGGGTGAATCCTCTAAATATTTGAAGAAGTAATTTCTAAAGCATCTTGTTTGTTCACCGCTAAATGCTGGAATGGAAGCTACTTGTTTGAACCCTTGCGCCATTTCTCCGGTTTAGATTGTGGAGCTAAGTTTTTAAGAATATAATGGTGATTTCAGCCAACGTATTTTTGGAATCAAGAAGAAAATGCTATTTAAAAATAAAATAATATGCAGTGTTTTCTTTATGTCAAGAAAGTTGCTATTAAAATTTTACCTAGCAGTGATATTTCTCTGACTTGCACCATTGACTCAAAGCTTGAAAAAAATTATACAACTTACGTTTTTCTTTTATCATAATCGAGTTATGTTCCAGGAAAATTTTTAACGAATCACTCGTTTCTGCGTATGCTTAAAATTACTTCTTTATTTTACAATTCCAATCAATCGTTTCTGTCCCGCTAGATCTTATTAGATTTTTCTGTTTGTGTTTGGCAAAAAAAAGTAGTATATAGAGGCATTTTTTTAGAAACGCTCAGACACGTCAAGTTCGTTTAATATGTTTTGTTTTGGCTCCTTCGCCGGGTGATTTGGTTTAAAAGGGTGAACCTTAATTCTAACTACCACCTTGTGTAGAATGATTCTTAACAAACATAAAATTTTTTGTTAATACGCGAAATTTAATTGTCTAAAGGACAAAACTTGATGTTATCTATTTAAAATTACTAGTAAATTCCATCCCTCAATCGGGGTGCCCCCATCAAAAATAAAATTGACGTGTATGACCGTTATCAAAAAAAAAATCTTAATAAACCGGTCTATTTTGTGTACACAGTACAGCTACATCTTGAAATAAATATCTACACAAAAAAACAACCCTGAAACTTACTCCCGGGATACCTTTTTATCCGATACTGAAAATGATTAACTTAATATGGTATTAGCAATCAAATAATAAAATCTGGTCATCCACCTAATTTATAATTTATTTATTATTTTTAGCAATTACTGAATAAATTCTAATTATCCACCTGATTTTAGTCTATTTGTTATTTTATTAATAACTTGCTGTAAATTCATAATAGGAAATAAACATTACTACAATGTATTAATTAAATGATTTATCATGTTTGAATTAGAAAATTAATAAAATATTAGTTGTTTCATGAATCCTAATCAGAGTTGGGCAAATTACTTGAAAAAAGTAGTGAAGTATAACTACTTACTACTTTATCAAAAAAGTAGTTTAACCACTTGGTAGTTAAACTACTTTTTCAAAAAAGTAGTTAATTTACTAACTACTACTAGTTAGTAGTTAAAAATTTAACTACTTTTTGGATTATCATATGTAGGTAGCGAATTTAAATGGAACGCTGCCTGCTCTAGAGGGTTAATATTTAACTACTTTAAATATATACTATAAATATTAAAGTAATGAAATTTCGCAAAAGTAGTTAAATTACTAAAAGTAGTTAAAACCAAGTAGTTAACTACTTTGTGAAGTACGTTTTGCGATTATTTAATGCAGAATAAATTTAATCGAGTATAACTACTAGAAAAAAAAAGTAATCAGAGTACAACTACTTTTACGGAAAAAGTTAACTACCTTTGCTGTTAACTACTGCCCAACTCTGATCCTACTGCCAACTTCTAAGATGGATGTTTTAGAGTTTTTTTTATTGAAAAATAAACTTTATTATTAATTTTAATTGCTATTATTTATTATTTAAATTAATTGCTAGGTTTTTATAGTTTAAACTGAAAGCCCTGAATACATTTGATGGATATGTTTTGCCCTCTCTTTCTAACATAATCTAGTTTTACATGTAAAACCGATTTTAGGAAATCGATAGACACCTTTCTTTATCTGTGATAATATCCTGAACATTTTTATAGGTAATATTTTAGGTTAGGGCAAACACTTTAAATTTTGACAACAAACACAAACTGTTTTGTATATTCTTTTACTCTTAGTTTGTTTTGAATTTTGAAATTAATTATATTTTTTTATTTACTAGCACAGCTTTGAAACATATTCAAACTTTTTCAAAAATATAGTTGATCTTTTTCTAGTAGAGAATTTGTCCTTACTAATATTAGTTTACTGTGGAAGTTGCAGCACGGTAACTTCAACTTCAAATGTTGACAATAAATTAATTATTGATATGTAATGCAAACCTGCAGAAATCAATTACCTATTGTTTTTTTTTAACAAAATGTCCTAACAACTGTCAAGAAGAGTTGCCCACCTCTGGTGTAAAACAACTGTCAAAATGTATCGAGGGTCTTAAGTTTAAACATATTGATGATTTTGATGGGCTCAAAAATAATGTCACATAAATTTCCCTAGCTGTAATAAATTAAAATAAATATATCACGATTTGGCAAGTAAGGATCGATCGGCTGAGATGGTTTTCTCACGTGATTTTGTTTAATAAGAGATGCAATGTTGCCAATTAGGTTAAATTTTTGTCCCTACAAATTTAAGTGCATCATTATTTTTTTGAAGCAAGCTTAAGCGTTCATAAAAATTCCGTAGACGAGAGGTTATCCACTCTTGTGACTTGTTAGTTTCCCATTGACTTGTCATTAAACAAATCAAAATAAAATATTTTTATGGGCATTACCTTAGAGTAGTAATAATATGTTATTACTCTGAGAGCATTACTGTACATATTTTTTAACAAAACTGTTTATGATTTATTTTAATGACAAGATAGTTAACTACAGGTGATTGGAATGATTATAAAATGTAATGTTTCAACAAAAAAAGTACATTGCATCCTCTCCCACTATGAGAACCCTGTTAAAACCGATCCCCTGGCTATATACTTTGAATACCAGGGTAGCTATTCTGGGTCTTGAACAACAATAGCAAACTTTAAACGGTCGCGTGTTGTGCGAAATAACGTGTCTCGACCAATCGCATAGTCGCCCGCTCTTCAGAGTTAGTGAATTTTACGCGTTTCAAGTGAAATCTGTTCTCCTGCCCCGTACAGACTGAACGTTTCGTAGGAGAAGCTTGCGCAATGGAGGTCCTTCCGCATAGCACGTGACGGCTCAGAGCTCTCATCGTTCAAGACCCAGAATAGCTACGCAGAACGCTGCATTGGCTGCATCGAAACCAGACACTTAAAGTTGATACGGACTTCGCAAAGCGTTGTCATTGGCGTAACTAGAAAATGCTGTAACCTTATTGGTCAGAATTTTGTTTTGACAGCTCACTACGTCGCTGCGCTTTGCTGTATAAGATCCGCACGCTTTGGATGTCGTAAAACTACGCGTTTTCGCCTGTATGTATTTCAGCCAGCCACGTAGGCACGGCATAGACCGCCTGCCGAAAGTTTACACAATTAAAATACAGTGAATATCGGGTATAACGACATTGAACGGACCGCTTAATTTCGGCTCTTATAACAGAGCTTTGTTATAGACAAAAAAGGTAACAAAATGGGTTTTATTATAGAACTCGATCGAGACCTTAATATGTCATCGCTATAACCGATAAGTCGTAATATCCGATATCGTTATAAGCGATATTTACTGTATAAGTTGCTGCACTAAATTAAAAGAAAAATATTAAATCAAACGCATGCCGACGTAGGCTGTCGTAACTGCAAAACAGGTGTGCGATTCGGCGTTTGATGTCGGCCGCCTGCTCAAGTGCAGCAACTTATATTTTAATTGTGTAAACTTTGGCCCGCCTGACCAATCAAATGATGGGATTCACCTCGCCACGACAACGATGTATCCACTTTAAGTGTCTACTGTTTGTGATTAGTTTTCGTGGCGTAGTTGTTTAAAGCTGTTTGTTATAAAAGGAAAGGACGAAATAAACTTTGCCTGAAATAAATTAAAAAAACAATGGCTGTCATAAAAAATGCCTTGGATGTTTAAAAAAATATATGATTTAAGAGTACTATGATACAGTGCAAATTATACAAGGTGTTATAGAAATAATGTATTATATTAAAATGTATTAAGTTTGAGTACTGAAATCTATTGTAAATTCTGTATGATTTTTTTCTAATTTATTATGTGAGGTAATTAGAAAATTTTATAATCGTTTTAAACAACCAAACAAAGGAAGAGAATTATCACACTTGAAGTTGATTCGCATTTCATATCGCGTTGTATTAACTAGGGAAAACCCTCAATCTAATTTTGGTTCGATAGTTTACTGCATACTGGTTTACTTCAGCTCCGCTATGTTGCTCGTACTTATTTCAACCTAACGCCTAGGGATCTGTCTAAACATGAACACAATGTATGTCATATTTTAGAGACGCGAAAAACTCATCAAAGTCACGAAAGCTCACATTTTTTGGTTATGTTATTTTCGGTTCAAGTTAATTGGCGTTTCACTAAGGTAATTTAAGTTTTCAGTGACATTAAACATCATGCATCATAGAACAAACACGTTTATCAGTCACCAATGTTTAGTCAAAAATCGTTAATTTTTATTTTCCGACGCTTACAAATTAACAAGGACGGAAGGTGTACTGTTTACTCATCTTCTGACTTGACACTTTTTGGTTTTCTTTACATTTGCGTAGCATGCATGAAGGCTAAATTTTAATCTATTCTGTTTAAAAGTCTCTTAAATATCTTTACAACTGTGTAAAAATTTCGAAAATTCATTGATTCATATTTGAGATATTTTCATCCAAATTTCCATACTTCCCATGGAGCGATAAAAAAAATTATATAAGAAAAATAATAAAATAATATAAGAAATAAGAGTTATTGAAAAATGTTTCTTTGATAAGAGATAAGTCGACATGTTTTGGGATTTGTTTAGTTTTATCTCAGAAATCTACATAAAACGTTTTTTGTCACATTCTGGTAATTTCGGACGCAAATATCTCAAAAACAAATTAATAGATAGAAACTTTGTAAACCGTTGTGAAGACATTCAAGAGACCTTCACAACAAGGTATCACTCGATCCACTTAGTGGTAAAGTTTACCCCTTAAAGGGGGTGCATGATGAACAAAAATTGTCTCTCTCTCTCTCTCTCTCTCTGTTACCTTTTACTTGAAACACCCTATATATTATAATAAACATTATTATTACAATTGAATTATAAGTCAAATTTTGTTTACCTTTCTGTCAATTTTAAAATAATACATTATTTTCAACGCCCTATAATATGATATGTTATAATTTTTTTTTGTATAAATATTGGAGAGAAAATAAAAACCTTTTTTCAAATACCTATTTTGGCTTTAATTATCTATTTTCCCTTTGTAACCCCATCATGCAAAACGAAAACGGCACTTTAAATAATGTCTTTTTTAAAAATTATATACACTGACGTCAAAAGTACAGCAATGTAATAGACAGTGACACATAACTATTTAAATAACGTCCGTTCAAATGAAACTTTGAATTTTCCGGCGTTTTGAGTAACTTTGTTTTTTGCTAAATTTGGCATTGTTGCGCTTTTGACAAATGACATTGGCCGCATTTCCGCTCCCAGAATAGAGTAGGGGACATTCGCTAAGAATCCGTGCAAGAGAACAGAACGTGTGTGTAAAATAGTGGCTTTCGAAAAAATTTATTGGCTAAGATATAGCTATTTTTCTGTTTTTTATACATTTTTGACATGATTTTTTGTATTTTCTATAACTCAGAACTTTTTAGTAGTAAAATGTTGAAAATTTGTACGTTGATGTAGAAGTAATTAGAGAAAAAATTTTGTATTTTTAGTAGCACATATTTCAAATAAAATATCTACACTTATTTAAAATGTGTAATTAAAAAATATATATATTTTTTTTAAAAGTCAACACTTCATAAATAAAATTACAATTTTTTCAGTGGCCGCCCGCATATTTGTAAACGACGTCCATGATTGCGATTCGGTTGTAGCCCGAACGCTGCCGTAACCGTGTCAATGAAGCCCTATTCTACATTGACACGGTTCGGCTACGTTGGCGATCGATTGACAACGGTTAGGTTTCACATTCTCTAGGATCCCGGGAAAGAGGTCAGGAGAGTATGTTTTAAAAAAATATATGTATGTTAGAAATTTACGAATTCTTTCTTAAGAAAGATTGTTCCAGACGGATTTTTAACGAACATTTTTGCGATCACGGGTGTTAGTTACCCAAGCGATTTACCAGAGATGTTCGGGCGAAAGTCGACTGGCGATCCTGGGTGTTGTATACAAATGTGCTGGCCGCCCTGGTATGAGTTGTTAAGAAAAAACATTATTATAAAAATATATTAGGTTTATTCAGTAATAAAACAAAAAAATCACTTGACAATAAACATTATAATATAGTGAGCAAAATGTAAGTCGTTAATTAAACTAGATAAAGAAAATTATTTACTACTTCATTAAATATTTAATACAATTAATATATGTAAGTTTCAATCTAATGGCAGAATAATTACAAACTTTGGCCCAAACATTTTTGATATTTTTATTGCCTAAAAGCAGAAGCAGAAATAATTTGGGTACTGTTTTTGCGATTACAATTTAAAGCTATTTTGAAACAAAAATAACCAAGGTTAAATTAAAAATTGTTAATTTTTCCAATTTTGATAGCAATTTGTCGATAATATGCCAATGCTTCCGCGGCGGCTAGTGAGGTGAAATAGGGAAAGCTAGCCAAATATACTTATAATGTATAAAACCTTATGTGTTGGGAAAAGGTTTCATTTACATGTCCTGTACGAATTTTTAGCGTTCGAAATTCGTACAGGATAACATGGTAGTTCCAGAATTTTTGATCGGTAAAAAAAAATCGGGGTGTTGCGCCCTAATGTTTACTCACAAGTCATTAAAAACCATAGCTACTACTACTATGTTTGCGGTTTCTAATTATATATTTTTTTAAATTTCGCCATGAAATGACTCAAAATTTATCAAAAAATTCTGCTGAAATAATTAAAATGTTGTGTAAAGGGCGTAAATTAAAATCCATGCTCCATGCACATAAACAATGCGAGTAATATGACTAACTGATGGCCTATGCCAGGCACAAAATTTCTTTGATTTTTTTCAATTTAAACAACGGTATCGTCATATAGGCTGTAGATAACATCCATCTCTGTTCGAAAGAACCAACAGAAAAGTGGCACATAATCATTGGGCAGCGTGTTCTATGCTGCTTTGGGTTTTAGTGGCCCATTCATTGCGTCGCAGCGAGTCGGAGTGTGTATTGCACAGGGCTACCGAATTTCATATAATATATAAATTAAAAAGAAATGCCTAAAATAAAATAAAAAAAATAATAAAGATGTTTTAAAAATAAAAAACCGTGTTTTTGCAGAAAAATACGATGGCTCCGTGGCACTCCCTCACGAGCCGCCACTGATACATACATGGTTTTTTTCTTTCAACTATTGTACCATGATCTAAGAAAGCACGTGTTCAGATCTATCTCCGTTATTTTTTTACTATTATAGATAAAATCGGTCGAAACCACTGCTGTCAAATTTGACAGTTGTAATGTTCAAGCTATGTTATTTTATATTTTTTTAAATGGAACAATCTATTAACTTGAGTTTACGTAACCGCGTGCTTGTTTGGCGTTCTTTTAAACGTTTTAACAAATAAGTGCCAATTATCAGTTCATTTAATTCACGTAAGATATACGTTGGGGTTCATTTGAAATCCAACATGGCGGCAAGCATGTAGCAGTTATTTTTGCACTTTTCTTTTGCAGTTTGTGACCTAAGTGTGTTTCATAGAAATAGAAAAATAAAGGAAACTCTTTTTAAACCTGCATAAACTGAAGGAAATTGGACAGAACTATAAATCCGCCATTTTCTCACAGGTTAATGCCGTATTCCATTGGGGAAATGAGTGCAGCACTAGTGCACAACTGGCTCGGTGTTTGCATTCCATTGACATGCACTTTTTCAGTTTTCGTATTCCATTGAGGAACTTATGAATTCAGTTTTGCACTGAGTGCGGCTTTTTTGACACCGGCTCTGAGGGCTCGTGCCGCACCGAAAACTTTTTCCCGCCATTAATTTTAAACGCTTATTATTGTCGTGGGACGTAAAAATGAGTGAAAATAAAGTTGTTAGCGATTTTTTATTATTTTCTTCGCTGCTAAGTAGTAGCAGCGATGAAGATGAAGAAGAACAGTTCTGTGCAATAAAAACAATGAGAACGGAAACCCCAAAAATAAAAAACTTTATTGAAAATGTGGTTTACCGATTTAACAACAAACAGGTAAGTAGATTTGTATGGATTTGGTTGACTGAAGCCCTGAGGCTAATTTTCCGACAGTTGGGGTTTTCTGGCAGCTATGATTGTAAGTAAAAATAAATGTATTTTTTAGTTCAAGAAACACTTTCGGTTCGAGATGAGCACTGCAGAATTTCTCATAAATAAATTCAAGTAGCCTCAATTTTGTCCAAAAAAAGAACAAGGGGGACGAAACCCCATTAGCGCTGAGGCACATGTCTTGCCATTTTTATGGTATGTTAAAACACCCTTACGTTTAGCTGTCAGGTTAGGTTATGTTCTTGTTGAATGGAAATTTGTTCAAAAATATTTTCTTCAAAAACATTTTTGAACAATTTTAATAATGAAAAAAAATTACTTTCAAAGAAAATGTTTTTGAACAAAAAAATTTTAATAAAATGTTTTCAAACAATTTTTTGTTTGAAGGAAGTTTTTAAATAATTTTCCTTTTCAAGAAAATGTTATTGAAGTATTAATATTACTTTCGAACAAATGGAGTTTGAACAACATGTGTTTGACCAAATTCCGCAAGGCAGGAAAGTTAGGTTTAGTTGAAAGAAACTTGTGAAATATTATATATGTATACAAGGTGTTTCGAATACTTATGTTCAAATTTTGGGAGCATAAAGTACACTTCTGGTTAGGGTTTTTTGAAAAACAAGCGCGAAATATAGATAACTACTCTATCTGTTGGTATACGAGCAGAAGCCTGCATTCAACAAGGAGGTGGGATTTTTAAAATATTCTTATTAACTTTTTTTAAATAAAATCATTATTTATTTATTTGACGAATTTTATTTATCTTAGGATAATATTTATCGGCGTGTAACTTTGAAACAAATAAAAATGGATATCGTCGTTGGCCTGATAAAACTACAGGTTGTGTGACATTTTTTTGAAAAATGAGATTTTTGCATAATCAATTTGCCCTATTCATAATGGATATACTATAAAAAATTATTTGCAAGAAAATGTTATATTAACGTTGCTTAAAGCAAGAATAAAAAATAAATTCTACAGCTCATAATGGCATACCACACTAAGGTCACTATATCACGATGTTAGGAACTTCGTGATATAGTGACCTTATACCACACGAGTGCGATTTTTCATTTTCCGCGTGTTCCATTGAAACTGCACTCGGTGCAAATTTTTGACAGCACCGTTTCAGTGTCAGTGCACCACCAGTGCTGCACTCATTTTCCCAATGGAATATGGCATAAGTAAGGCCAACTTTGACAGGCACGCTTTGAAAGGCGACGGCATTGAAGTAAACTTATGGTAAAACATAATAATATGGAGTCACTGCTTATACTACACTTGTAAGGTTCATTCTGTATTCTGAAGCCTGGTAACTCAGTTTTCGCGATTAAGGGGCCCTATGTGCTTGTTAATAGTTCACCATAACCAACGATCCTATTAGGATTGTTGCACCATAACGACTACTAGGAGTAAACGCTTGTACTTAAAATCTGTGAAAAACTGGCGGCCGTCGTTCTTATATAAATATAGAAAAATAATAAGATAGCACTTCGACTACTGCGCAACCCAACCCATAGGAGTGACGGCACCATGACCTTAATTTTTTCACAAATTTTAAGTACAAGCGGTTACTCCTAGGAGTCGTTATGGCAAACTGTGAACAAGCATATAAGGCCACTGGATCACGTCAGGCTTCAGAACGCAGTGAGCTTACAAGCGTTGTATTAATCACCACCACTAGAGGTCGCCGTGCAAAATAAGTATTGACGATCTGTCAAATATCTTTGATTAAGATCAGTGGCACCTAATGATGTTTTACCACGAGTTTAGTCCAATGCCGCCGCCTGTCATTTTTTTTTCAGAGATTGAGCAAGGCCAACTATGGGTCTTGCTCAATCTCTGAAAAAATGGCGAACTGATAATAAGTTTATTTAGGCTCAGTAAAAAGATGGTTTAAGAGCGCAGTACTAATTATCAGTTCGTTTAATTCATTCAAGACATACGTTGGGTTCATTTGAAATCCAACATGGCGGCAAGCATAGCAGTAATTTTTGGAGGCACTTTCCTTGTACAGTTTGTGACCTAAGTGTGTTTCGTAGAAATAGAGAAATAAAGGGAACGCTTGTTAAACCTGCGTAGCCTGCAGAAAATCGGTTCGGTTCATAAACTTGTGGTAGAATATCATATAGAGTCACTGTTTATTTTCCATTGCAACCTCTATGCTTGTTCACAGTTTACCATAACGACTCCTAGGAGAAACCGTCTGTACTTAAATTGTGTGAAAAAATGGCGCCCGACGTTCTTTACTAGATAGCACTTCGACTAGTGCAACCCAACCAATAGGAGTGACGGAACTTTGGCCTCAATTTTATCACAGATTTTAAGTACAAGCGATTACCCCTAGATAGTGACCTTACAGGCGTAGTATGTATTAACCACCACCCCTAGAAGTCGCCGTGGAAAATAAGCAGTGACGCTCTTTGAAATATTTGTAATTGAGATCAGTGGCTCCAAATGATGTTATGATGATGATTGATAATTCATATGTGAGTGGGCCTTGCAGCCCTTCCAATGCGATCACTAGTGGGTCTATTGTGTCTCACTTTTAAGTGGTTTTCTCTCGCTGTATGCCTAATCCTCCAAAATAGTTAGTTATCAGTTTGTGTAGGACACTGTTAAGATCTTCTAAATCAATCTGGGGTTTACCGAAAGTGCTCTGACGTAAATGATGATATCCTACGAGTTTGGTTCAACGTTGCCGCCTTTAAATTCGTGCCAGTCAAAGTTGGCCTTCCTCAATCGGTGAAAAAATTTCGAATCTCAATTTGTGCCCATTTTATCCAGTCTGTGCAGGTTTGACAACCGTTCTATTTATGTTTCTTTTTCTATGAGTCCCTATTGGAGGTTGCGCAGTAGTCGAACTGCTTTCTAATTCGTCGCCAAAACAACGAAGTGGCGTTACCCCATTAACATACATAAAAAAGTCGCTCAACAAATCCACGAAGGGGCGTAACCAAATTCCAAGTAATATAAGCCTTTGCCATATTGAAATTTATTTTGACAGCTGCTATGTGAAAATTAAAAAAAATTTGAACGCTCTCCTATAAAATAGTAAAAAATCAGTTACGCCACTTTGTGGTATTGACGACAAAGTATTTTTTATATCTATGGCGTGTTTAGCCTAATCGGTTTCGGACTCGTCTGCTCGGTTTCGAAACTTTCTTTTCCATTTTCATTTCGTAATATTGTTTGTCCACGTCCATGAATCTTGCCAATCGTTTAACTTTTTTTGCCTCAACTTCTTCCATTTTTGGAGCGTTTTCGTCTTGCTCATTACCGGGAGGGTGAGATCTCATCTAGATTGAAAAAAAATATATAGTATAGCTATTTCGTTTATTTTGGGTGACCAGATTTTTTTTGAGCCTTATTACAGGATACTCTCAGAAGGGGAAAGAATAGGAAGTATTAAATAAAAACAAAATATATATTTCTTATGATTACCCAAGGTCAGGAAAAGAAATAGCACCAGACTTCTTTAAAACTTTTGTGAAATTTGGTATACACTTATTTCTGTTCATGAAGGGGCATTTTTTTATGTATAACATGTTTTTTTATTTGGACCAGTGGCGTTCTTGCGGGAATAACCCTTTTAAATAATAAATAAATTCAAAAAATGCCTCTTGATAAGTAGAAAGTTTTAAAAATCTTTAACACCCTATACCTTAAAAGTTAAAACGTTTAGGTTAATATGACGAAAACGGTATGAAACGGTATTATTAATTTTTTTTTAAAATAAAATTCATGCAGTTTTCTTTTACATAAATTTTTCTAATCATTAACTGATTTTGCAGGAAAGTTTGCTGTGCCTGAGATCACTTAATACAGTTTTATCCTCAAAATTAAAAAAACTCAAAATGGCGGATTTTCTTCTTTACTAACCGATTTGTCTCAAACTTGAAATATTACATTGCTTAAGGTCATTTAACACAATTTTTTCCTCAAACTTAAAAAAATCAAAATGGCCGATCCAAAATGCCGGACTTTCTTATTTACTAACCGATTTGTCTCAAACTTGAAATGTTATTTTGCTTAAGGTCATTTGACAATATTTTTCCCTCAAACTTAAAAAGTCAAAATGGCCGATCCCAAATGGCGGACTTTCTTATTTATGAACCGATGTGTATCAAATATCGAAATTGGCGGTGTTTCAAGTCACTGAATGATTTTGACTTAAACTTCAAAAATTCAAAATAACGAATCCAAAATGGCGGATTTTTTCTTATTTACTAACCGATTTGTCTCAAACTTAAAAGATTGCAGTGCTTAAGGTTACTTAATACAATTTTTAACTCAAACCTACAAAAAAAGTAGAACTTTGTGGTGTTTATCGTCGCTGAATAAAATCTTTAACTCACTTTAAAAGATTGTTAAATTTAAAATATTCACCAAAACTATGTCTTTTTGGCCATGATCTACTTGTTTCTCTGCTAAGTAATAGTTATTCTTTACACTGTAAGCTTTCAAGTATGAGACAAATCGGTTAATCAATAAAAAGTTCGTTATTTTGCATTCGCCATTTTGAATTCAAGTTTGAGGCAAATCGGTTATTAAATAAGAAAGTCCGCCAGTTTGGATCGGCTATTTTAATTGTTTTAAGTTTAAGGAAAAATTTTTGTTAAATGACCTTAAGCAATGTAATATTTCAAGTTTGAGACAAATCGGTTAGTAAATAAGAAGGTCCGCCATTTTGGATCGGCCAATATTTAGATTTTTTTAAGTTTGAGTAAAAAATTGTGTTAAATGACCTTAAGCAAAGTAATATTTCAAGTTTGAGACAAATCGGTTAGTAAATAAGAAAATCCGCCATTTTGAATTTTTTGAGTTTGAGGATAAACCTGTATTAAGTGTTCTCAGACCCTGCCAAACTGTCAAATTCAGACAAATCAATTTAAAAATAAAGAAATCCGCCATTTTGGATCCGCCATTGTTGTAATATAAAACGTAAATTGTAGTGTTACCAGGTTACCAAAAACTACACCCACCAAATTTCAACACTCGACTTAATGGATTTAGCTTTTCTTAAGAAAAGCAAATTTCAAAAAAATTGCGTAAAGGATTTATTAAAGATGTTTTTGTATAAAAGTATATCTATTTTGTTTTTCATCTCCACATTTTATCCAAAAAAATTTTTTAGGTCGGCGCCGAGTTGTCCCGGCGCCCAGTTGGCGGCGCCTAGTTGTCCTAGACCGTTCCCGGTTACCCATTAACACAATAGGGACTTATGCCAATAAAGCCTGGCTTCAATAGTGCCAGGCAGTATTCTGACAGTTTCACATTTAAAACTGACAGTTGATCGTTCAAAATTGACATACCAAAGACGAAATTAAAAGTAGGGACTTATTGCAATAAAGCCAGGCTGTAATAATGCCAGGCAGTATTTTGACATCTTTACATTGTAGGATTAGCTGGAATACTGCCTTCCTTTATTAATAGAAAATAAACGACGTCATTTTTGAAAGATCAACCATCAGTTTTCAATGTGAAACTGTCAGAATACTGCCTGGCACTATTACAGCCTAGCTTTAATGCAATAGCGCCTTATTGCAATACAGCCAGGAAGTAATAGTGCCGGGCACTATTCTGTTGACTTTAATTGTGGCCGAATAACGCAAACTTGAGTTTTTTTATTGGGAGACAGTGTTGCCACGCATATAACGTTATGATAAGATGTAATCTAAATTTAAAATATTTTTGATACCCGACAATTACTTCAACAGCTACCAATGCGGGGCAATCGGCACATTTAATTTTATGCCAATTATTTAACTATTTTTTTATAAAAACTGATAGATATATATTGTTTGGCAACAGTGTTCTAGTTTTCACCAACTAACCAAAAGTCATGAATGTTCTGTAAATTGTGTAAAAAAAGAAGAAGTATGTACACAGTACACAGACCTAATCCTATATTTTCCTGGCGGTTGCTTTTGAAAGATACACAAAGGATTAAAAAAATAAAAAAGGTCCCTAATAATAAACGAAAAACGGATACATTCCTCTTAATCTTCGATTAACTGAATCATAGGCCACAACCAAACTAGGCAATTAAATATCTTTATCCCTACCAAAAACAATGCAATAAAATGGCTTATGGAAGGCGCCGCATGACTCGAGAGGGATGAAGAGAGAGAAACTTGCTAAATTAGTTTTTCTCTTTCAAAGCAGAATCTTCGTGGTCACTATAGCTTTTTATATATTTTCTTTTAACCTCAAATTTAACAAACTGTGTGGTGTAAACTTACCTAGATCTGGCTGCATTTCTCTTCGATAGGCTTGCAGATTCATGATGGATTTTTAAAAAAATGGGACGTAGCAAATTTCGAAAGAGGAATTGCAAAATAAGGAAGTAAGATAAAAAAGTAAAAATATCCATGCAGATTTTGCATCAAATAAAAAAACTAGAATAAAACATAACCAAGATCGATAGGTACCTAAAAGTATTTTTTTAAGTTCATGCAACAAGATTTTAAATAGTCAAAAGGTAATTTGTGAATCAAGTGAAACGATTCTAAATCAAATCTTCATATAAAGTTGTGGTAAAATGTAAAGGTAATATTGTTTTTGTTACAATACATAAACCACCACCAAACGTGCTTTTAAAATAGATAGTTTAAGTTGTGCTACGTATTTTTACGTAAGCATGAGATTTGACAGTTACGCAAGCGCACTTCGCACACCGTCGTCAAGGTCACGTTAGGAGCTTACGTATTTACGTTAGCTTACGGTAGTCTGCGGGCACCTTAACGTTACCAAAGAAAAGAACTGGTTGATTGACCGATCGAAAAATCAGGCCTAGAATATAATTTCCGCTTCCAGTACAAACGATTCTTTGCCAATATATTCCTACTGTAGTTGAAAAGACAAAAAACAAAATTGTAACATCAAAATCATACAGTGACGAATTCCGTGTTCTCTGCTATTAGTAGATTTGTTATGGTAACGTAAAAACATTCAACTTAAACTCAAATTTGGAACAAAACGTAGAGCGCTTAACGTGCAGTTTTACGTAAGAATACGATGCACAACTTAAACTATCTAATATGATTTCTTTGGGACCCCTTAAAAGTCGACGAATCGATTTCTTTTTCTTGCCACAACCGTGTCGGGTATTATTCGTGGCTAGGTGACTTCGCCGCGGCCGATTCGCTAAGGTAAGAATTCGCCGCAAGAATTTTTGTTTGATATTTATTTTAATGTCCTGTTGTTGGGAGATCAAAATCTATGTTAAACCTAACTGTGGACAATTGATCCCAAACATACCCTAACCGGTGTCTAGACCACCAACGTATTTTGCAAAAAAAATGCCCCTAAAAAAATTAGTTTTCGAAATAAAAAAAATCTTTAAAATTTTTTTTGTTCTCAAAAAACTAATTTATAAAAAAAAACAAGAAAAAAACAAAAAATTATTCTTAAGATTAATAGATTTTTAAAAAGTAGTTTTTCCAAAAATGAATTTATCAAAAATTAACAATTTTTTTTTTATTTTTTAAATACTTTGTCACAAATATGTTTACTACACGAAATGAAAATTGCAATCGGCCTGCGGTGAATCGTCCTGCGGCAAATTGTCCCATCACCATTATTCGCCATGGCCCTGACAGCTGGGTATTGAGGAAGTAGGAATCAAGCCATTAACTTATAAAAGTGGTTCCGAAAAAGACTAAACCGATCTTATATTTGACTAAAAGCAAATGTGCTACCTATCGCAAAAAAGTGCTAAATATTATTTTTTACAATTAAGCTCAAAATACTGATTTGTTTTGATAACATTTGAAGATTACTTTTTTAATAAAAAATAGTAAAAATGTAATGAAAAAATTAGGATTAAGAAATGAAAATATATTTAAAAGTATCTACATATGTACATGCTCATTGTTAATCACCAAAATAAATTACATATTTAATTAAGAGACAGGTTAATCTACATAAATCCATGAAAAAATAAGGTTAGTGTTTTAATACAAGTTAAGCGGTTTTAAGTAGACCATGCAGGTTTCCAATTAAAAAACAATTGCATTAATTCAATTTTTAAATATATTTTTTTTTGCTTTTTAAAACATTTTAATAAAAAATAACCTTATTTTTTAACATTAAATTAAAAATTATTTAATCAAAGCCCTGATTAAAATTTAAAGAAAAAAATAAGAGAAAAAATAAGTTGGAAAAAAAGTACTTAAGATCGTCAGCTGCGAAACTAGGAGGAGGGGGTCTAAGACAAAATACGAAAAAAGCAACAGTGCGACAAAAAGTAGTATTCGAAAATTTAATAGATTTGAGATTTACGTCGTTATTCGCCGACTTTTTAAAAGTCGATCTAGCGGTATTAAATTATTTCGGAATAAATAACAAATATTCATAAATTCATATTTGATGATATTTTTTATCTGAATTGTTTACTCTAGACATTTTCTGCATTAATCTTTGTTTAATTGAAAGAAAATAGACCGGTGGACGTTTTCGTCCCGCCAGCCATGGAGTTTCCTTGTTTCGCTGTCGTTTCACTCGTTGAATAAAAAATAGGTTTCACCTATTTTTTAAATATTTTTGATTTACCTAATTTAAAGAAATTTTCTCTATTATTTAATTTCCTATAAAACAATATATTTTTTTTTTAAATTAATTTTACAATTGCGCATAAAGGAAACATGTCCTCGCATGTTTCGTTAAACAACTTAAAGACCACTGAGATTTATTACGAACATTCAATTTTTAAGAACGGGTGGCGCGACAATTTTTTTTGTTACAAATTTACGACAATTTTATGGCAATTATTCCATAATTACATTTTTAAACATTTTTCTAAGATATTAGTGCTAAAAGTTGAGACTCAACTTCTCGGAAAACTAGCTTTTTCTGTGGTGGAAGTGCTAAGTTGAGACTAAACTTAGCCTTACCACCCCTTTGAAAACGGGTCGCCCGACATTTTTTTTGCACGACAAATTTACTACAATTAATTGTGTATTGCAAATATTTAATTCTTAAGTGGTAATGCTAAGTTTAAGGAGGTCAAGTTACGCCGCTGACGATCGTTTTTTTAATTAAAAAGCATTTCGAAAATAAAGTTGCTTAGCATATTTTAGTGCAGTAGAAGTAAGTAAAAAGCCGGTTTGAGGTGTAACTAATTGAAGCAAGAATGAGTGTTGTTGTGCTTTTAGCCATCATACAAATTGCGAAAAATGTATCATTTGCGTCTCCATCTTGAAGAAACCTAAATTAGGTGTATCAAATTACAAGGAATCTTTGCTGAAAAACTATTTAAAACAGGCTCAAATTCCATACCTTTTTTATGTAACAAAAGCTACGGTAGAATTGTCAATGTCCTTTAATTTGCTACCAGTGCTACAAACAGCACTTGATTTTTTACGATTTTTTGAAATTGTTTAATTTTTTTTAATTGCATGGTCGCAATAGAAAATCATTTTTCGCCACAGTACAGATATATATTTTTAGTAAGTTAATTAAAAGCATATGTATCCTATTAGACCGAAAGCCAACTCTCCCTCCTACGTGGAAATTTTCGACGCGTATATTTTTTGTTGCTATTCTAATCTAGTACATTGTACTTGTTTGCCCCTTGTCAATTACAGCATATACTCAGGGGGGAGAGAGGGGAGGAGCATTACCTAAACAAATGTGGTCAAGTTAAAACGCACATTGCTGAAACTCATAGAAGATTATTTTTTTCTTTAAAAAAATATCTGTCTCATAAAAATTCTGTTCATTAGCTGTCGAAATATAACCGTTTCTTTTTTCAAAACTAAATCTTTATATCTCGGCAGCTAATAAACCAAATTTTTTTAAAGCAAATGTAATCTTCTATAATTTTCCGTAATAATTTTTTTACTTTGACTACTTTTGTCTGGTCGATCCTCCCCCATCTCTCCCTTACCTATTACTGTAGTTAACAAACGGCAAACAAGTAAAACCTGAAACTAGATGCGAATAGCAATAAAAAATATATTTGTCGAAAATTCACACATATGCGGGAGGCCCTGTCTATGGTGGCTTTTGGTCTATACCATTTACAATCAGAGACATGGGAGGGGGAATAGACAGTTTTCAGACGAGTGCGCAGCTGAATTTGATGGGGACACCATGCAGATCTGTCAGTCGGCCATTTTGTGGTTATCTTCTCCTGAATTCTTCCTTGATACCAGGTTACTAAATAGACTAGTCACAATAAAACAGAAAAAATAATTTAATTTTTTGCCTACGACGTCGACATAAAAGATAAATATTTGAATTTTTAGATATTGAAAGTATTAGAAGAATAACCTTAACACAATCGATTTTATTTAATTTAAAATAAAGAAGTATTCCATTGACACGAATCACTTCTGTTTATGTAACCACACCACATGGCCTAATTTATTAAAACGGATCGATAGGACGTTTGGTTTAGGCAGCCGCCACTCTCGGTTTGAAAGAATTGTTTTATTTTTGTCGGGCACATTGTTTTGTATGTTTTGGTGGTAAATTTTTTAATAGCTGGGTGGATTATTTTTCCAGAAATGTTATTAACTAAAACTGCAGAACTTAAAGAGCTTACGTTCAGTCCTTTAAAGAAAATTCTGTGACATTTCAGTGATTCATCGGTTCTCAGTTATAAATGAATGGACTATAGGCTGCAGTAGTGACGTCTTGAAATGTAAAACTGGACGCCCAAAAAATTCAACGCAAGAGCAGGGAGAAAGGGTAATCTATTCATTTCCGATGTCTCTGTTTGTAACAATCATTCTTTCCAATTTGTTCCACCAACAACACGATTTCTACTACAACACAACTTACTCAATTTTATCTACAATCTACAAAATAAATACATATATTAGGTATCTAATAGGTAATATGGAACTGGTAAGGGTTAACGTAATCATAGGTAAAATTAAAATATTAGTGTTTTTTTGGGAATTTAGGTTGTGTTGGGTTAGTCCTCTCCTGAAGCTCGGTTGTTAAGTCGTTGCTGTAAAAAATTAAACATTTATTTAATGGACGTATATTTACAAAATGAACATTTTATATATTTTACAATTAAAGGTACATTTCCAATCGTGTTCGCTGGCCACGGTGCACGTTTTACGTTATGTTTACAGAAAACAATAAATATTTTTGGTTTTTTTAATATGAACGTAGCACGGTCTGAACAGCTTGCGGCTTGCAAACACGTCGGACCATACTGGCATGCCAGTTGTCATTCAAAATGGTTACATTCAGTGGCGTATATAAGGGGTGCACGGGCCCTTCCAGAAGCGAATTTTTTTTTAGAGAGTTTCGACATATTTCATGAATACAAACATAAAATAGCATAAAATAGGACCTAATGGGGTCTCGCCCCTCCCCCTCAAATCTGTCTTGGGCCCACCCCGAATCTTTTTTCTATATACGCCACTGGTTAGATTGATTCCCATATGCCTACCAACATATTCAACTGAATACTCGTTTGAAGTTCCCACTCTTAGTCACGCCTTCAAGGCACGTACACATACGTATGCGCATTCGACCTCGAGCGAGGCATGCGAATTCTGCCTCAAATGAATTCGCGCCTTAACGCGAGGCGCCTCGGTGTGTCGACCAGTGGCGGATCCAAGGGGGGGGCAAGAGAGGCCCAGCCCCCCTCCCTCCCAGATATATGAGTTATATTTTAGTTTAGCAGCATCACTTATTTAAAATTTGTCACAAATTCTACTTAATTTAAAAAAAAATTATATATATAAATTTCCTATAGATACTAAGTTAGTTTTACACCTCAGATCGATCAAAAGCCGCTTATAAAAAATAGTTTGCTGCTACTTTGGCCCCTCCACTCTGGAAATCCTGGATCCACCACTGGTTTCGACTGGCGGTAACGAACACATCAAATAAAACTTGACAATACTAGGTGTAACGCCGCACGCTTTCTCCTGGCGCGAACCTCCAGACGCCAGTCGTGTGTATTGTTAAGCTATACCGGGTGTTCCAAAGTGATTCTTAAAAGCCAAAGTTAATAGATGCTATTGGATACAGAGCCCCCCGGAGCTTTTAAAAATGACGCGCGACGATGCAAGCTATCCCCAATTTCGGCGACTTTTGGTAGGGCTACTTTAAAAGGCGGGGTCACGAAAAAAAAGGAAAGTCAGGCTACCTTTGTTGGATACATCTATATTTCGGATTCCTTTTCGCACTTCAATAGGGGAAGCTTTTAAGAAATACTTTGGCACAGGCGGTATGTTGCTTAAAGTTATAAGGTAAGGTTTAAATTCGAATTTGATCGCCTTGAATTAATTGTGGTGGCATATTCGTATCTACTGTTATTACAAGATTCAAAAATGACTTACCATTATCCGGTACTTCTCCTTGCATGCGAATTTACTCTCGTCCACATCTTGGTAACAGTCGCTCTTGTAGTCTTCTGGCAGCGGCTCGCCTTCAAACTCGCATAGTTTCTTCAACGGTCTGGCTCTAAAGGCAAATAAATAAAAATAGGATAAACTTTTAGAAAAATCGTTATATTTTAAATCATTAGCGGTACTAAAAATAAATATATCCATGAAGGATCTGATACCTTCCTAGCCCATTAGCACACTCCAAGGGAACATTAATTATTGAGAAAAACCTGTTCTACTATATTCCGAAAACCGCATATTAGTTAGTATATTTTTAATTTTTAAACTGTCAAAAAACGCAATAGCAATAATTGATTTTTACCAAAATCTAACAATCTTTACAGTATAGTACGTTATTTTATCGAAAAATTTAATGAAAACGGTTAGTGGCTTAGGAGCTACACACAGACAGGCGTCACGACGATATTGCTAAGAAAGGACAAAATAAACCCAAATAACACATTTTTCAAAACCTAAATAACAGGTATTTTATATCTTAAAAAATGTTTTTTGTCGAAAACAATACCTTTTCTAGCCATTGCTGCGTGTAACTACCAAATAGTTCAGACTTGGAAGAGACTAAAATAAAAAACGTAAGGTGCACGAAAACAACAATAAAATAAGAATGACTACAAAAATGTGTTTCCAAGCCCACCAGAAATAACATTGCCATACTGTATAATTTTTAATGCACAATTTTAAATGATTTTTGATTATCTTCTTTCTCCTATATTAGCAAGCAGATATAGAAACAGCTCAATGAGATTATGATTAACTTTAACCGTCGATTAAATACCTAACTCAGATTATTCGATCAACATTTAAGCAATAAAAATGGCTTGGGGCCATTGTTTACTTTTGGTTCTAGTTTAAAAGAAAAACGTATAAAAAATAAGTATACACGATAAAAAAAATTTGTTTATAGTCTTTATTAAATGTATAGCAACCCCAGAACTGTTATTAAAACAATTTCAAAGCCAAACTAAACCAAAATGTAAAAAAAGAATCGCAAAATATTTAAACCCGCTATGAAATACAATACAACTGCTGATTTCTTGGCTAACTGGGACGTAGCACTGACGTAACGGCCGCCATGACACCCGAGTTGCCAGGCAACCGGTTTCTTTACGAACCGTGAGGGTAAAGCACTAGTGGGGACCCCGGAAGTTTTCATTTTTGTAATTTGTAGCTCCACTGAGAGAAATGGATTATTTTTCAAGTTTATTTTAATCGGTTTTATTTTAAATCATAAAATTTTCATTTCTGTCAAATCGTAAAAGTTTTTTTGCCTATTTTAATTTTAAGTTAGACATTTTTTAAAGGTTTAACTTTTTTATTTAAACTTACTTAACAATCAACTTGTCCATGCCGGTAGGTTTATGGATAGGACAATAAAACACGTCCGGCGTATTCTTGTCGTAGACAATGCTTTTCCTCAGCATATCTTTGCTGTTTTTGGCAGATGCGAAGACCATCAACGTGCTAATAACTAGCAATAGGGTGGAAATATGCATGTTCTGCAAAAAAATCCAAATTAGGAAATGTGAGAAAGAGGACGTCACTGTATAATTTATAAACGACGCCTCTTTTTAGCGCACATGAGCAGTAGTTAAATTGATATAAAGCGTAGCTACATCTGAGGGCACGGCAGTGCCCCCCAAGTTCGCGCAACTGCTGTACCATCTTTTCTTGAAACATTTCAGTCCATATTTGACCTATCTAAAACTCTACTTAGTCGTAGATCTTCATAGAGTTACCCGCATCTCCAAGTTTCATGAACTTCCATAAAGTAATAAAGTAGTTACGAAATTTTAAAAAACGTCGACATTGCCACTCACTCACTCACTTACTCACTCATGTATAGATCATCAAAATTCTACTGTACTTCCAGACATGCTACAAAGCTGAAATTTGGCAGACTGAAATTATGACCAAACCCCTGAAAAAAATCAAAAAACCCCAAAATTCTAATTTACTCCCCTCCCCTATACATGTAAAGTTATGTAAAAGTAACATTGCCCACTTCTAGAAATGGCAGACTGATAGGAACTATGATAAAACGTCGAAATTGTCACTCACTCACTCACTCACTCATGTATAGATCATCAGAATTCTACTGTACTTCCAGACATGCTACAAAGCTAAAATTTGGCAGACTGACAGAAATTATGACCAAACCCTTGGAAAAAATAAAAAAAACGCAAAATTCTAATTTACTCTCCTCCCCTATACCTGTAAAATTATGTAAAAGTAACGCTAGAGAGCTGAGCTTTAGAAGACTGATAGGGACCATGAGAAAGCTATAGGAAAAAATTTAAAAACACCAACATTTTTATACTTCCCTGCCTTATAAATGTAAAGTTATATAACATTAACATTACCCTCTTCCAGAAACGCTAGAGAACTAAGCTTGGGAAGGCTGATAGGAATTATAATAAATCCAAGGAAAAAAAATAAAAAAACCTCAAAATGATAAATAAGGCATTGCAAAAGTTTTTAACAATATTCTGCATATTTTACTGCTTTAAAACTTAAATATTATCCAAATCTTGTAAAATAGGAGTGAAATCATAACAAAAACATTTTATGTAAAAAAAGTCAAGTACGCGAAAATGGCATTCCGTAAAAAGAATTGAGATAAAAGTAAAGTCAAGTTCTCCAATACAAATTTCAAAATGAAAGATTCTTACTAGTTTGGAAATGTTTTTCTAAACTTGGCTGTTACGGCTGCAAATGACTCTTAGGCACAGTGCTAAATTGAGCATCAAAAATTTTGGCTGTAATAACAAAGTTTAAAAAAACTTTTCCAAACTAGTAAGAACCTTTTATTATGAAATTTGTATTGGAGAACTTGGTGTTACTTTTATCTCAATTCTTTTAACGTAATACCATTTTCGCTTACTTGGCATTTTTTTACATGAAATGTTTTTTTTGTGGTTTCTTTTTGTCATCCTTGTCAAGATTCTTTTAAAATTTTATCAAATTTAATTTTTAAGTCTGCGAGTAAGTCACTGCCAGAACCTTGAAGAACCCATACACCCATGTATATTATACCATATTATGAACGCTTGGCTAACACTTTCACTAGTTAAAAATAAACATTTTTAAGTCATCGTAGGTACAATACCATGGTGAATTGGTTTGTATTAATATTATAAAAATCGTGTTAAACTAAAAAACAACAAAAAATATCTAAATTAATTAAATTTTTTAGCGTCTTTCTCAAAATACTATGCAAAACCATAGAACAATTTTACAGCAAGGGATAATAGAAACACTTCACGTAATTCGTCAAGAGGATAAAAAGATTATGTTATCACGATTTTAATTTTTTAGAATATTTAGAAAATCGGTCACCTATTAAAAGTACTATTCAATACCGTAGAACTATTATACAGCAAGCAGTAACGCACCCAGGAATATGTCTTGGGGGGGGGCATGAGGCCTCATAATGTCGTATATCATGCTATTTTTTGTGTTTATTCATGAAATATGTTGAAAATATATACAAAAATCATAGGTTTGGGGGGGGGGCCCGGGCCGAACCGAACCGAACCGAACCGAACCGAACCCTGGGTGCGCCCTTGCAGCAAGGGATAAAAGTACCACTTTCTAACCCAGGGCTTAAACATATGAGGAGCGTAATTAGTCAAGGGGATAAAAAGATTCTATTATCAGGATTTTCATTTTTTATAATGTTCATATTTTATCGAAAATCGGTCACCTATTATAAGTACCATGCAATACCGGAGAACTATTATACAGGAAGAGATAAAAGTAGCACTTTCCCAAAGCTTAAACATGTGAGGAGCGTAATTCGTTAAGGGGTAAAGCTTCTTTTATCACGATTGTCAATTTTTAGAATATTCATATTTAACGAGATATTTAATCAAAAAACGGTCACCTATTATAGATAGCTAACTTTTGACAAAGTATCTAATATGTAAGTCGGTAGGTCTACTTAGAGAGAAAAAATAAAAAGATCTCCTGTTTACTATTTGCACGGATCATTTGTTAGGTGATCCGTGCTATTTGCAAAAAAAAACAAAAATTCTTATTACTTTTTACTTTTACTTGCTTTTTAGCACCAATTATTATTAATTTATAGCAAAGTAGATATGTTATTAAATTTAAAAAATACCAACGAATTAACTAATAAGTAGTAAAAATTCTAGCTTTCTCGAAAATTTAGAAACACACTAGTTACTTAAGTAATATTTTTTATTTTTGACAACAGCCTACAGATTTTGAAACTTAAAAAATAATTTATGGTTAAAAAAACTAGCACCTGCCCAACGAGGTTCTTGTGAAAGTATCTAGTAGGTTGCTTAATTTAAAAAAAATAAAAAATGCATTTTAAGAATTTAGGGAAAAGAACAGGGATAAAAGTAATTTTGTTGCATACAAAAATATCTATTAATTTTTATCCTTGTTTTGAATTTTCGGAATCAAAAATAGGGAATAAAAAAGTGTACTTTTTAGTGCGAAAAATCACTATGATATGAATGGTGTTTAACACCAATTATTTTTAATTGATTCGATGAATATGTATTTAAAATTTAAAAGCATCAACTTATTAATTAATAAACAGTAAAAATTATATCTTTCTAGAAAATACCGAAACACACACTTACTTTTATTTTTCACAACAGATCACAGATTTTTAAACTTAAAAAATAATTCACGGTTCACAAAACTGGTGCCCAACGAGGTTCTTGTACAAATTTGGTTCCTTCTGATTCAACAATTTACTCGCGCTGTACGCCTACTTTCAATTCAACTTATTATCCGCTTACTCACCAACATCTCACTCAGATTAGCTTTATCCTTTTTTATATTCAGGGCCATAGCTGGTTTTTGTGGGCCATGGGCAACTATAAGAAAATGTATTATGCCAGCTCAGACAAATTTTCTAATAAAACAAATATGCTATGGTACGACCCACATAGCACAATCACGTGTTTAACACGTAAAAAACGCGTGAGAAAAAGAAGTTGATTTTAAAAGCTTCTAGAAAAAAACTTTTATTTTATATACAGTGTGTCCCCGGATACAGTTGACAAGAGGAAAAAATCCTTAATTTTTGATTTTACGAAAAAAACTCCCTCTTTATAAAAAATTCTGCTTGTTGAAAAATTAAGATAACCATAATAAAATCTTTGATTACTTGTACAGGATGTTATCAAATTAAGAAACATGTAGGTTAATTAATAAGAGGAGAAAAATCTTTATTTTTAATTTTAAGAAAAAACATCACTCTTTATAAAAATTCTGCTTGTCAAAAAATTGAATGTACAGGGTATTATCAAATTAAGAAACATGTAATTAATGAGAGGAGAAAAATCTTTATTTTTAATTTTACGAAAAACATCACTTTATAAAAAATTTTGCTTGTCAAAAAACTGAGATAACGATATTAATATCTTTGATTGTAAGTACAGGGTGTCATCGAATTAAGAAACAAAAAATAAAATGCTTTTGTAAACGTTTTTTAGAATGTAAAACCTATTACTTGAAAATCAATATGACAATCAACCAAATAAATCTATCAATGTCACATTATAAATAGCGTTGTTTTTCGTGAAATTAAAAATTAAGATTTTTAATTTCAGTTATTAATTACATGTTTCTTAATTTGATAACACCCTGTACATCTACTTAAAGATTTTATTACGGTAATCTTAATTTTTCAACAAGCAGAATTTTTTATAAAGAGTGAGTTTTTTTCGTAAAATAAAAAATAAAGGATTTTTTCCTCTTGTCAATTCCATCCATGTAAAATTTTCTTTGGTTCAGAAGGTACACTATTTAAGGGCACACGCCGCGCTTCGAAGTGTATTATATAAAATTTTAATAGATAGATATTAAGGTCTTGTATCTCAGAAAATGTTTATCGCTGTATTGCGATGAACATTTTCTGTCCCGAAATTATACGTCAATATTAAAGCCGCATATTCTACGGCCCAAAATAGAGATAAAAGTTCTTATAAACTAGGGTCCAAAATTGCTCCGTTTCCGAGATACAGGATGTTAACGTAAAAAAATAAAAATGAAATTTTTTAAACTTTAAACAAATTATTTTTAAAATTAGTACCCGAATGTTGAACCGATACCGTGGAGGCGGTGATAGCATGGTCTGGTTGAACTGTACCGAAATGTCTTTCTTCCTTATAGACATTTTCGTCCCGCCATGGACTTAGTTTCCTTGGTTCGCTGTCATTTCACTCGTTGAATGAAAAATAGGTTTCACCTTTTTTTTTCATTCTTTTTGCTTTACTTAGATCACTAGATCAAATTGAGTATCAATAGAAAAAAAAATTTTTGATCAAATGGCGCGATAGTTAAAGTAATAAACTTGAAAAGGCTCTCCATTTCTGGTCTAGAAGCAAATCATATTACTTTTTGGCAACAGACCATTTCCCCATATTTCGACCCTGCTAAATTCGAATATCCCTGTTGCCAACTAACAATATCGACAGGGACGGAGAAAACCCTCCCCAAACCTCCAAAAACCTGTTTTTTTAGATTTATTGATTTTTATCAAAAATTGCAAACAACAGTTTTTTTATAGAGAATAAAATTCCCTATTTAACAATGCCTTGGCCGATAAGGTCAAAGGAAGGAGTAGATCTTCAGTGGCGTCCGTATATTGGGATTATTTACTACAATTTTTTCGAAAAAATGTGCCGTATACTTTAATGTAGACAATAAAATTTTCTTTTAAACGCTGCAATATAATCTGGGGTTTATGTAACTCATAAGTTTTCAGGCGTACTTATATAAATACATTTTAAAAAATAACCAAAATAATAAATATTTTTACATATTTTATGAATTAAAAAAAAATAAGTTTCTTTAGAAAAATATTAGTTTTTTACCTTATTCCTACTGGCGTTAGTTTTTATGAACATTTGACAAAATTGTTTTTTTATATATTGTGTTTTATTTACCTTGTTGTGAGGCATAAACCTGGTATTTTTAGTATTTTTTATTAATACTTTGGCTTTATCCTGCTTTGTCAGCTGATTTTTGATGAAAATAAAGTATATTTTGATTGATTAATTGATTTTGGTAATTTTTGAGAATAACTACAATGTACGGACGCTTTTATTGTCTAATAACGATAGAACACATTTTTTGAGAAAGAACTTGGTTTTTAAGAAAATTGAATAAAACCTGTAAAAATATTTTTTTTAAATAATTTTTTTAAATCACCCTTATTTACGGCCGTCGCTGGAGAGTTTGTTATACATCAAACCCCACCGGGTATAACATTGTTGAAAAGGGAATTTCACTGTCTACAATAAAGTGTAGTACATATTTTTTCAAATTAAGCTTAGTTTTTAAAATTAATTTAATTTGCGGATGCTCCTAAAGTTTTAATTATGAAACCAACTGGATCACGTTATACATCATTTTAAAGGAAATTTGATTGTCTTTTATAAAATGTAACATATTTGTTCTTGCAGATATTATTTTTAAAAACAATCGAATAAATCTTGGGAAAAACATTGGTATTTTTTCAACTTTTTTAAATTACTTCAATTATCGGACGCCGCTGGAGAGTTTGTTATCAGTCTAACTCCATTGAGTTATACCCTGGGAATTTTAATGTCTAAAATAAAGTTTATTATACATTTTGGTTCTAGAAGTTTAGTTTTTAGGAAAATTTTAAAAATCCTCAAACTTTCAGATTTTGGGGGGTCTGTGGGGTTTTTGGAGGTTTCTGCAGCTATTTAAAAAAAAACTAATATTATTTTTTAGTTATATATAAATATATATTGTAAATGTATACCTGTGTGAAATTGGGCTTTTAAAATGTCGCCGCCATGTTGAATATCTCAGCCCCTGTCAATTTTTCGAGGTGGCAACAGGGATATTCGGATTCAGCGGGGTAAAAATAGTAGGAATCGACCATTTGCCAAAAAGTAATATAAAATTCTTCTAGAAAGTGAAATTTCCGAAATCTTGCCTTAAGTCCTACGCCTGCTTAGGCATAAAAAAAATTATCACTGGACTAAATTTAAAATTAGATTTATAATAGTGTTACGTGTTTACAACAACAAATAAAACGAGCAAATGTCAAAATGATATGTCAATTTATTTTGACAAATCAATGTACAAAAACGCACTTAAACTCACTAATAACTTACTACTGAAATTGGCTTATTAACTTCGTGTTAATATCTCGCTATTACTCTCTGATTGACTTTTCTTTCACGATGTCCGGCCTTTTATAGTGTCGTCGATCTTTCGCAAACTGTCTATCCTTTTCCGATGCTAGAACGTTCGCGTGCAAGTACGAGTGTGAGTCAGAGATAACGCAACTAAAACCCAGACTAATAATACAACTATAAGATAAGTCAACCTAATACTAAATAAATTTTAACTATAAAATTTAAATTAACTTAAATTTGAAACAATAGTTTTTCATTAATTCAGGCAGTGAATTAACAAAAAAAATTATCTTGGGTAGAAAAAAATATTTCTAAAATACTTTACTTTTGGCAGTAGCGTATAAAAAGGGGGGACCGGGATCTTAACCCCCCCCCTCCGAAACCTGGAAATATATTAAAAGTATATATTTCCAAGCAGCTTCAATAAATATGGATCTGCATTTATAATGCAGAATAAAGGAGGCAACGAAGCACGGACATCCCAAACATATGGAAACTACTCCTTATGAAAAACAGGCGCCTTAGGATTAAAAAAGAAGACGTCATACCTGACTGCACACAAAGTAGTAGCCTGTAGACTTGGTTAGTTTACACTTGAAAACGGTTAGAGATACGTACTAACCGAAACGTCACGTTTAAAATAAAGACAATGGAAGCCCAAAATTTTGTTTCGTGTACCAATAGAGTATTTTTTGTCCGATAGCGGCCCAGCTCATTTCCTCGGCCTGTATGCGGCCCTGCTAAATCTATAGTAAGATGTATGGTCTAGAAAAGAACGGGTAGAACCCAGAATAACATTTTGTTAGGTGATCCGTGATAACATCGCTTTAAGTAACAGTTGACCGGAGATACGTCACGATGTAAGACAAAGCGGTTTAAGTAACTGTGTTCGCAGTAAGCAACTAGATTGAATTTGGCATATTATTGTAGAGTAAACCGAGAGGGGCATACTGCAAGATAAGTAAATAGGAAGCTTTGTGAAAAAAGTAAGCATGCAGTAAAAAAATATAACTTGTAAAATTGGTAATCTTTTTTTAGCAAAGCGGTAAGTTATGACCATATGTAATGAAGAAGAAACCGTGACCATATTTACCAAGTAGATAGGGAAGACCGGAACAAATAGGTTCACGTTTTTTTAATAGACTTGATTTTAGAAAAAATAAGCATTGTGAAAAATAGCATTGGAAGAGCAGAAAATTTACACTGAAATTCACTAATCCTAATAACCAAGGCTATATGCTATTTTGGTGCGTTTGGAAGGAACCCACTTTCGCCGCAGTCAGAGCTTCAAGTTTTGAGATTTTTGGAAAAACATTTTTACATTTATAAATATTAAGCTAGGAAGGAAACATTCATAGAATGGAAAGTATTTTTTTTAAAACCAAACTAATATGACCTGATTTTCATAATTTTTAAGACACTTTTTTGGGAATTTCAAGGATCTGTGGAAAAATTAAAAATTTAGTTTCAAATTTTGGCTAAGTATTCCTAATGTCTTTCAGTAAAAGTATTTAACGTACCTAATCTGGTGACACGTGCCTAATCCCTTGTTGTAAGGTTTAACACTTCAAATATTATAACCTTTTTTTATACAGCAAATTTCAATTGAGAAGCTATACTATTCGGCGTATTTGATGACGATGATAAGAGATGAGATTCTATTTGACAGAGTTACACCTAGTTAAAAAACTGTTTATACTTAAAAAAAAATCGATTCTTAAAAAGTTGTTTTGAAAAAGAGCCTTGTCTTTCCCACAGAACACTAATGCTGGGTTCATACAGATAAAGATAAAAATATTTTGTTGTTTGTACAGCCAAATAAAAATAAAATACATTTTTATCACTGTTTTTGTTAAAATACATTTTTATCACTGTTTTTGTAAAAAACGCTGCAAAAGCATTTTTGAACCACTGACTTTTTAAAGTTGGATAGCTTCAAAATGGTACCTAGTTTTACTACAACAAGAAAGAGGTTATCGCCAACTTTTTATTTTTATCTGGTTCTAAATAAACCCCTACACAGGTTCCCATCGAATTAATTTTTATTTTAATACTTATGTTTATTTTCAGTGGCGGATCCAGGGGTGGAGGGGCAGAGGGGCACGGACCCCCCCCCCCTCTCCCCTCTCCCAGACATATAACTTGTTTTTTAGTTTAGCAGCATCACTTATTTCAAATTTGTCACAAATTCTAATTAATTTTTTTTTAAATTTTACCTGCGGCGTCATAAATCTCCTTTAGATACTAAATTTCACACTTGAGATCTATCAAAATCCGCGCATAAAAAATATTTTGATGCTTGCTGCCACTTTGGTATATATATATATATATATACTTTTTAAAAACACAAATTACATTTTCTTGGATTTTTTTAAGTAAGACTTTTTCAAAAACTAGTTTATACAAAAAAAACCAAAAGAAATATTTTTGGAGAGAATAAACGAAATATTTCTTCAAAAATAAGTTTACTACACGATATACGGCGGTAATAAAAAATAAAGCGGGCTAAAACAAATTACGACAATATGATTAAAAAATTATATTTTATAAGGATGTACTAAAACCCGGCAGGAAAATTGACTTTTAAAAAGTATTAGTTGTTCATTTCATATCTAACTTTTGTTTACAAAAAACAGCTGGACCACCAGTGACGTGAAAAATTCGACATATATATATATATATATATATATATATATATATATATATATATATATATATATGTATATATATGTCGAATTTTTCACGTCACTGGTGGTCCAGCTGTTTTTTGTAAACAAAAGTTAGATATGAAATGAACAACTAATACTTTTTAAAAGTCAATTTTCCTGCCGGGTTTTAGTACATCCTTATAAAATATAATTTTTTAATCGTATTGTCGTAATTTGTTTTAGCCCGCTTTATTTTTTATTACCGCCGTATATCGTGTAGTAAACTTATTTTTGAAGAAATATTTCGTTTATTCTCTCCAAAAATATTTTTTTGGTTTGCAATATGATTGGTGGCGGTCGGCTGAGCTTAAGTTAGTTTTTAAAACAGCTTGCGCATTTTGTGGCGGTAAGTGTATTTTTTACAGATTTTTCAAAATTTTGTTTACATTGAACAATTAATGGGTTTATGTATTATTCATAAAAAGTGTTGCCTGTAAAATTAGCCTTTTACTGTGTATGATTTTTCTTTGAATTTACCTGGTGGTTTGGGGCAAAACGGGATTTTTTCATGGGGGCAAACGGGATACCTTGTTATACCTAGTAACCTACACCCCATTTTATCCCAATTTTTTTTTGTACCATCACTGAAAGTTGTATTTTATGTTGTCTTTGCAAGAAATGGGCGCAAAATTCATGTAGGAGAGTCGACAGCGATGACTTGGTCGCTGTACTTCTTTATAAATTTTGTAAATAGTAAATTTAATTGTTATAAATGTATTTTCTATTACAACTTTTTATTTTTTAAATAAATTTTTTAAACTTGGTTAGTACTTTAATAAATAAAACTTGTCATACAAAAATATTGATTCTAAATTACACAACCGCCTCGCTCGTGTTGCCACACATAGGTATTCCATTTTAACCCGTATGCACTAGGCGGGGCAAAATCAACTTTTTACCAAAATAAAAATAAAAGTATGGTGGAGTTCTAAATCGCTTAAATTCAAAATTAAAACATAAAGATAACATATCTAGCCAACTTAATTCTAAATGACGAACGCAATAATAGAAGAAAAGCCTATAAAATTAAGTATCTAATTTTGTCCCCCTTTCTCCTAACTATATATCTCAAAAAAGACAGCAGCTATACATTCCCACTAATCACAAAAACATTTTATTAACGTCAAAATAATGTATAAGTTAAAAACATTGGTTAGGTTGGATGTTAGTTCTAACGTCATATTCATAGTGAAGAAGAAGCTTAATAACCCGTTTTCTGACGTTAGAAAAATAATCTTGTTTTTATAACGTTTTTTTAAAGTGTTTTTCGAACGTTAAAAAAACATTGATTTTTAACAGTGAAAAATAAATGTTTTTCTAACATTGAAAACGAAATATTTTTTTAACAATGAAAAAATATATTTTTTTCAAATATCTCTAAAGATAAGGTAATAATAAATAATGTAAATAAAATTCTTTTATTTTGGAAACGCAGGGCAGCAACAGTCCGTTGAGGTTTTCGTGAACTAGACACTCAGTAAAGGCAATTCGGCTCGTAGCTTCTGAAAATAAAATTTAAAATTCTATGTCAACAATAATTTTGTAGTAAGTGCCTCGCTACGAGGCCAAACAATTTATGCTCAAGTGAATATAAGGCAAACAATTTCAAGGCGCGTATTCACTTTAGCATGAATGCACACGAAGTATTCGTTTGGTCCCGCTGTGAGGCTTGCGAAGTAGCAGTTTGCGAAACCTCGCCTATGTAACATTTATTTATTAATAAAGACGATTTATTATTATTATAAAATTCTGCCTCAAATAAATACGCGCCTTAAAGTCCGGCGGCTAATCGTCTGCGGTGAATTGTCGCATTTCCTGTCTGATTACCTATAGGAATGCGATAATTTATACAAAACCATTTTTTTTTCTTTTGTTTACTTTTTCTTACCTGATTTTGTGGTGCTTCATTTAGATAACTATACACACACATTTTTTGTTCTTTAACTATACCATCTTTCCCACACAACTGGAGTAATATTCCAATCCAAATATCTATTCACTATCAATATTAATAATTGTGCTTTAAATTTGCCATGTTTGTTTCTGCAAAATGCAAATATTTTAACCAAAATTACAAAAAGCGTCTTTGCTACCGACTCGTATCAACTCGCAGCGAAACGCAACTAATGGCGATGTTCTAGGTAGTGGGACTGCTATACTATAGAGGGTGCGATGGCAGCATTTTTAATGTTTAAAAAACAAAACATTTATTAGCTTCATATATCTTAAATTCAACGTTATAGAAGTGAGATCTAGGAAAACATTATAAAAATAACCATATATTGATGCTATTATTTTTAATGTTAGTGAAATTATGGTTTTTTTAATGCTGGTTTCTTAACGTTATTAAGAAATATATTTTTGGTAATCCTTTTACATGAAATTTTCGTTAGGATTTTCTACATGTTTTTTTAATGTCAAAAGTTGACTTAATTTTAACACAAATTTGTGTTAGAAAAAAAACTTTTTTTTCAACATTTATTTAACGTTTTATACGATTTTGTGCTTAGTGGGTTATCGTTTTTCACACAATGATTGAAAATGAAATTTTGTTTTTCTGAGATCCCAAAAAAAAAATAAAAAACAATTTGTTATCTTAGATGACATTTGTAAAAAAAAATTAGAAAACTAAAGAAAAATGTTTTTTATTGTTCTCCATAACGTAGCCGAAAAAGTTGACTAAACAAAACACCTTGTATTTTTAAAGAAGAATATTTTTTTACGTGTATCTGCATATCTATCTATTTCTATAATATTCTAAAAATATGTCTGGTAATTTTATTGGCCTTCAAAACAACATATGCAGGAAAACTTCTCATCCGTTTTGCCGACAACACAACAAACAATTTTCAGAATTAGTTTTTTCTGTAGGTATTATCATATAATGTGATTAAAACAAGTAATAATTCCCATATTTGATAGTTACAGAATTGTTTAGGTCAGTTTTAAAGAGTTGTGTTTGCGTCTTAATACCGATAACTACACAGTGAGTATTAATTTATTTGCGATACTAGAATTTATCCATAGAAATACCTCGAAATACTGCTTTTATAAACAACAGACCTATACCTCTGTCAAATGTATGAACCTACATCCTATTTATTTATAAAGGCATCGCATGAAAAGTTATTTAAAAAAAATAATGTAGTAAATCCCTAAATTAGGTTAGCTGTAAAAAATCAATAAAAGCAGAATTCTTGTGACGCCGTCGAATGACCATCGACAACACAAAAAGAAAATAAACAGCAGATTTAGTTAAAGCAAGATTTCGGAAAATCCACCTTTTAGAAGCATTTTTAGGTGTACATTCAAAATATATTTATATTCAGTGGCGGCGCGTGGTAGAAAGCTTTCGGAGTGCACACCAAAAAAATACTCTGCCAATATATGGGCCCCTAAGCTCACACTAGGTACTGTAGTTATAGTGTACGTGTGAGCTAATATAACTAAAAACTGTAATATATTTTATTCAACTCCAGACTAAATTACCTTTTGTTTGATACCACACAAGCCATGTTTTGACCCAAACTCAAATTTTTGACATCTACCCCCACCCTTAAAAAAAACAAAAACTAAAAAGTAATTTGTTAAACTCCGGACTCAATTACCTTTCGTTTGATATCACACACGCCATATTTTCACTTAAAACTCTAATTTTTAAAATATACCCCCACCCTTTTTTTTAAATAAATTAAAATGCATTTTGTTTAACTGCAGACTCAATTACCTTTCGTTTGATATCACACACGCCATATTTTCACATAAACTCTAATTTTTGAAATCTACCCCCACCCTGTTATTTGGTTTGTGTTCGGTGGATTTCGTTCATTTTTAAATGGGACCATCTCGATCCAAGACCCAGCCTAGGTACCAAATTTTATTAAAATCGGCCAAGCGGTTTTTGAGTTATGCGCGTTCATTCATTCAAGATATATAAAAAATTTTGAAATCGGAGCAACTTTTTTTTTCTCGAAAAAATTAGGATCACCATAGCTCACACTACTATAGTATAGTATATGTGTGAGCTAAAATAAAAAATTGCGGCGCAGGCGGATATTTAGTTAGATATTAGTTACCTACCTATTATTATTGAAATTATAAATAAATAATAAATGTATCATACCTAGTTTACACATTTTCTCTTCTAATGACAAAGATGAAAATTTAATTGTTTTTAAATATTGCACGCTAATGCTATCAGAATTAGAAACTTCCGCCATTATCGTAAATACCAAATCGTTGAAATCAAAACAAACCGCCAGCGCCCGACCGATAATGCCAAATAGTCAGAGCATATTATTTTAAAAGGCTTTCCGTTTTCGGTCTAGAAGCAAATCATATTACTTTTTGGCAACAGACCATTTCCCCCTAATTTGACCCCGCTGAATGCGAATATCTCTATTACCAACTCGAAAACTCGACAGGGACGGAGAAAATCCCCCCAAACCCCCAAAAACTTGTCTTTTTTCAGTTTTATGCAATTTTCTCGAAAACTAACCTTTTTATCAAAAATTGCAAAGAACAGTTTTTTGTGGAGAATAAAATTCCCTTTCCAACGCTGTATTGGTCAATAAGGTTAGGAAAAGCAAGTAGCTCTTCAGTGGCGTACGTAAAGTGGGATTATTCAGAAAAAACATGTTTATTATAGGTTTTTCAAAATTTTCTCAAAAACTACACTTTTTAGGAAAAAATATGTAGTATACTTAATTGTAGAACATTACATTTTCTTTTAAAAACTTTATTAAAATGTCGGGTTGTTGCCATATTTAAGACTTCAGGGGCGTACTAATATAAACTTATTTTCAAAAATTACTGAAATAATCAGTTTCTCTTGCATATTTAAATATCTTTTTTAACTAAGATTTTCAGAAAAAAATGTGGCCTTATTCTTTATTGAGGATAAGACAATTTCTTTTTAAATGATATATTACAAAGTGAGGTTAATGTTATGATAAATACTTCAAAAAGGTTCGTAATTTATACCTACTAAAATAAAATGTTTCCAAATTAAAATAAACTGGTTTTTGATTAGATCAGATATTTTGATTTATCTAAATAATTTCTTTAAAGCAAAAAAACACCGGTGGTTATAAGGGGAGGAGGCATAAGGATCATGGCTCCCCCCTAAGCAATATTTTTGTGCAGAAAGTAACAGTAGTAACTTTCACACAGGTGTTTTTGGTTATTTTTTTAAGCATATGGAACTAAAAATAAAGTGGTGAATCTTATGCAACGGTTTGGGAGGGGGGGGGGGCATAATCATAATTAGGTACTCATTGGGATCAACAACCAACCTGTCACCCTGTGTTAGGAAGTAAGTTGGTAATTTTTGTAATTTACGGACGCCCCTCCAGAGTTTTCTATACTATGGGTCACATTTTGTGACACACTGTTTAAAAGGACATTTTATTATCGGGCCCGCCGCGGAAGCCATAAAAGGTCGAGAGTACAAAAGGTCGAAAAAAAATCGACAAAACAAAATATTAAAAATACAAATTTACCGTATCAAGTCAAATTGACCTGTCCAGTCGATGTGGACCCGCGGCCGTACATTTGATCTTTTGTACTTTCGATCTTTTGTACTTTCGACCTTTTGTACTTTCGACATTTTGAACTTTCGACCTTTTGTTTTTTGAATGAACCTTTTGTATTTTCGACCTTTTGTACTTTCGACTTTATTTTTTCGACCTTTTGTACTTTCGACCTTTTGTACTTTCGACCTTCTATCCGCCGCTCTTTATTATTCACCGAAAAGCTAATAAGACACAAAATTGATTAGTTTGGATTGATCTTAAATAATTTATTTTAATTAAGAACACCACTGGAGCGGTAAATATAAAATAACTCCCACTTTGTTATACATCGTTTGAAAGGAAATTTTATTGGCTATGACGAAGTATAGAACACATTTTTTGATAAAGAGCTTGGTTTTTAAGAAAATTGAATAAAACATATGAAAAACATGTTTTTTTAAATGATTTACTGTAGATATTAGTTTTAAAATACTCTGCCAATATATGGGCCCCTAAGCTCACACTAGGTACTATAGTTATTTTGTACGTGTGAGCTAATATAACTAAAAACTGAAATACATTTTATTCAACTCCAGACTAAAT